>CM019707.1:32991644-33211644 GCA_009760885.1 Achatina immaculata | reverse complement strand
TGATAACGTTTAACACAGAAAAAGAAAACAGGCTAGTCCTCTTCCCGACAAGAACTGGTTTGCCAAATGGGAAGAGAGAAACCAACTCTCACACTACATAAAAGCAACAAGTATACAAAATGCAAGTACTACAAAAAAGTGAAACATTTACTGCATCAGAATATAAGTAGAGAATTCATAAAACCATCACAGAACATCTCTAGATCCAGAGGTCTATAAAAGTGCCAAAAAGGAACTAATTTCCCATTCTTTAGTTTAGCAAAGTTATGACAGGGGAACCAATACTTGACAATATGTCACTAATAACTACCTGACTCTTTACTGAAATCATAACAGGAAATAATCTCATAATGTCTCCAACAGAAGCATTCTATGAACAAGTCGGATACATAACAAAAATCACTCACAGAGAAAAATCACATTCTCAACTATTCATGCCTAACAACGATCCTAACATAATCTGAACCGAGTCATAATTCATTCTCATTCTAATCTCTCTAATTTTACCTCTTCCACTCCTTAAATATATGCTAACTATTACTCCCTAACTCTTCTCGAAGATTCTGTCTCGAGAATCACTGAACCCGTGATTCTTCCTGTTTATGACCTTCAGAAAAAAAAGCATTTGGACATTCTGAATTTAGCTCTTATGTTACAGACATGTCAAAGATAAGTTCATAAAAATAATGACATATCTCGTGAAATTTAGCGTGTCAAAACTGACCTTTCATTGAACTCTTTTACAACAAAAATACCCGAGGTCTTTAATCAAATAATAAAAATATTAAAATTATCCTGGATTATATCCCTTTAACAGGAACAAACCATCGTAACAGTAGCATTTTCCAATATACTGTAACAGATATTCCCCTCCCCAAAATGTAGAGATCTGGCCATCACAAATCTCTCAAAAAATAATTCTCTCATATATTTCAAGCTAACACACTCATGACTGAAAAGCTACATAAACCGTAATGAAATATATCTGCAACAGTATGTACAATTTAGTACGATTAATCAATTGAGGTGCTAATCAAAATATACACATATCTATATATATACAACATTTTAATATTGAACTATATGAATTACACCATTTCTTTCTGCCATAGAAACAGGACAGGAGCAAAAGGATGGACTCTTTACCCGAAAAACACTACCTAACTAGTGTCTAATGTGTTTTGCTCTGCTCCATGTGAGGAAGTAAATCTGTTATAGTACCCACGACGTGCTCTATAAACTGCCTCCTCATATCCAGTTCCAATACAGGGAACATTTTCATGAGCGCCGTGTGCAGATCTGTCATCTTGAATGTTTCAAGGTCCACAGTATCGATTATCTGCCCTACTGTGGCAACGAGCTTACGATCGGAGACATACAACTGATCAATCTCCGTATCACAATCGGCACTAGGTGAAGTCTCTTCAGGGAAATAATCTTCACTATGAAGACAGTGTTCCTTCTGAAACTGGTAACAGATAACGGGTCTCTTCCGTTTCTTCCGCTTATGTCTGTGTCGCAAATCATCCACCGATACGGGAATTGCTGAGGCGAAAGCATTCACTTCTATATTGTGATCTGTCAGCCCCAGGGATTACTTTCTGCTGGGTTTCTTTGAGGTACCATGATGGGAGCCTGGGAACAAAGGGAGGAGGCAGCGGAATAGAAAATATCTGTCTAATGGGACGTGGTAACTAATATCTACTACGATCGTAGATATACGATCTCTGGAAGGTCCCACTAGGCAACGTACATTAATGGCGACATCCTGAACCATAGGACATGAGATATCTGTCGCCTTCTCAACTCTCTCTGTCTGCTGACAGGGACATGGCAAGTCATTGAACTGAGCATCTACCAGAAGCGGGGGCCTGCCTATGAACAGGCATCAAAGACGTTCACTGACTTAATGTGACGCGCCTCACACCCCTGTGGCTGAGGTACGTCCATGTTGACATGCGCTGGTACTGGTACAGAAGTGGCGCCATCGAAACGTGCTACGGCTACCTCACTCGCAACCGGATGAAAGAACATCTGGAAATCCATGGAACTTATGCTAGCAAACTCTGGATCATGAAATCTCACATCTCCTGCCGATTGAGGAATATATCCACCAAGGGTCTATGGCCAGACTTGACTACGAAGTATCTATTCGCAAGAAAATATCTCAACTTCTGCGTGGCGTAATGGGCAGCATACGCTTCTCTCTCTAAAGTGGACCACTTAGTCTGAGAGCGCGACAGCTTCTGGGAAGAAAATACAATGGCTCTTCGATATAGAGCCCATCAAAAGTGGAAGCCGTCTGCACTAAACAAGCTCCGACCACAACATTAGAGGCCTATGTGTATAAGGAAAGTGGTTTCTGCAAATCTAGATGCGAGAGAAGCTGTACCTTCGCAAGGCGATCCTTCAGAAACTCGAACGTCATTTGACAATCTGGAGACCAGTTGAAGCGGTGACCCTTCTTGGTGAGGTCAACTATAGGAGCCACAATCTCCGAAAAATGGAGAATGAATAGTAACTACCCGTTCCCAGAAAAGAGCGCACCTCCTTCACTTTCAAAGAAAGCGGTATTTCGGCGACGGCTCTGACCTTCTCAGGATCAGGAGATATGTCTGCCTGACTGATAACATAGCCGAGATACTTTGTTTCAGAAGCTGCAAAGTGGCATTTTGATGGTTTGAGCTTGACTTTATTCTCGCCCTATCGGTTGAATACAGACTGAAGATCACGAACATGGTCATCGGTCGTTCCATCAGTGAACACCCGTATATCGTCACTGTAGGCTTGAGCAAACTTCCCTAAGCTTTGTGATACCTTGTCCATGCGTGCGATAAAGGTAGATGGTGCCCCTTTTAGACCAAAGGCAATGAAATTCCAAAGGAAACAGCCAAGGTGGCAGCTGAAACTGACTTCTGCTGTGCATCATCGGGCAAGAGAATGCACCGAAAGACACATCAAGCATCCAAAGTGCTGAAAAATTTGGCTTTTCCAAACATGGTCGGAATATCTTCAATGCGTGGCAATGGATACAACTATGAACGCGTCACAGTGCACGATAGTTGCAACAGAAACGATACGTACCATCTTTCTTAGTCACCAAAACAACCGGTGATGACAACTCTGAGATAGTGCGGGAAATGATTCCATCACGCAACATATTCTCAACGATCATCTCATTCACCTCTCTACTCGCCAACGGAGTGCGGTAGGGTTTCCTGGAGATTGGCGGATGATCGCCTGTATCAATCTCCATCTGAACTGTCGAGGTATAAGAAATCTCAGAATCGGTCAAGGCAAAGACATCCTCATTCTGTGTCAACAAACTGGATATTTTGCCCTTGTGCACTTCAGGGCACTGGACTTGTCGAACGATAATCTCAGAACGACTTTCAGCTGTTGAATTCTCAGAACCTCTTGTTCAAGAGAGTCCACTGACTCTGTGAGGAGTCAATTTACCGAGAACATATCCGCCTTTTCGCTTGATGTGTTTACTTGAAAGATTGATTACTGTCATCACATGATAGTGACGAGTGTGGGGCTCACAGGCTGAGTCTACCAGCTCTATCTCCGGTTGTGGCAGTAAAAATGCTGTGTCAACACTCTGAACCACATAAGAAGTTCCAAAAGGAAAATATGGTTGGGCTTTCAGCTTAAGATTGACAGAACGTGGAGAAAGAAGAGAAGAATGCTGAATCCGAAGAATGGAAGCAATGTGTGCATCTAACTCTAATGAAATTTTCTTGCTCTGAGTGTTTAGTGTATTAGAATTGTAATCTATGACAGCACCTGAACGAGAGAGAAAATCACTCCCAAGAATGGCGGAAAGGTTCATGTTTCGAACCACACAGAAGCAAAGAGAAACAGTAACTCCAGCTATCTCTTTCTCTCTGAACCTTAAGTGTCCAGGGCACATGGGGCTTCCGCAAGGGTTTTCCACAAATGCCTGTCCTTCGCCTTTTTTTCTGCTCTTGCCCAGGTGAGCCCTCTATTGCTCAACATCCTTTCTGATGTTCTTCTCCATGTCTCAGCTATAGAAATAGGTAAATAAACTCTACCAATTACTCTCATGGAAGCTGTAGTGACAGTCTGTATAGTAATTCTAGCAGGCAAGAGTTTTGGAGCAGAATCCTTGAGAAGACAGGCACTAGCTTCTGTGTCTAACGATGCTCTAATTCTACAGTATCCTACTTCACGAAGGATGATTCGCAGCCACCGAAAATAATGATGATGCATGTGAAAATAGACAGACTTCTTGCCAGGTTTCGAAGGTGTAATTATGCGATCGGACACACTAGAGTTCACAGTGGGCCGACTAACTAGTTTAAACCTGAACGATCTTGTTGCATACCCTGCCTACAGAATCTGGCTATATGACCCTGCCTTCCACAAGTGTAACAGGACCTATTGTCTCATGGTTGTGTACTTGGGGTTTTAATCCTCCTGGGATTCCATCTCTGGTGGTCTGTCCTACCTTCTCCCTTGTATGGAGGTGTCACTCGCGAGTTTTCTTGATGTGAAACAAGTTACAGCCATACGAGGAGTCTCTCAGTGTGTCGTCATCTCGTTGGTCGGTTTTGCTGGGTCCCCGTCGAACCTTTCTACAGCTGACAGCACATGTGAAAACTTCAAGTCATTGCTGACTTGGGACAGGTATCCAGCAGATCCGACCTGTATTGAGCTGAAGCCATCGTGCCGACTTTCAATTGACCACTAATTTAGTGATGGACTAAATAAAATACAACAATACAATGTAATATCAACAAACAATTCAATACAAAGTCACATCAAACATCAAAATATATATCATGCACTAATACTATACTATACTATACCTGAAATTAATTCAGTTTTATACTATCACTAATATTTCATTGTAGTAATTATCCACAACATTAAAGAAGATCAATGCAAGAATCACTTTGTGAAAACATTTTTTTAAAAAATACTAACTGAATTACTAATTAATCCTGCAGGAAAATGTCACATTAAAAAAGGTCCAAACATTCCGAATGCACAAAAGTTAATATATGGGAATTTGAGATTCTTACTGGAGCAAGTTCATCCTACCGCTACCCTGGTTTAAAATGTTCATGTTCGTAGAATGCTGATAGAATCACAACAAAATCAAAGTTCATTCTTGAAGAATACATTGCCAGGATCTGATGGATAAGACTGTCACTGGCTACAAGTACAAAAGGCTGGTACATATATAACAAAAAGTTAATTCACCAGCTCTGAGTAGAATTGATGATGACAAAGTATATACAGGAGTTGGAGGTTTCTTTACTGCAACAGTTGAAGATCAGCCGTACCGGACCGCGGATACAGAGCTAGATGTGCTCCAGACTTCTAGTAGAATTAGTCATTGTCACCAGCTTGAATACAACAGTCACTGAATACTTTTACTGTAGATTATCCAACAAAACTACAGCTACAATGTACTATGACAGTGAATATCTAACACACTAATATTCCAAACAGTGGCTTGAAGAAATTAGCACAAAAGTTTGCTTTAATTTAAACAGCTAGCGTAGAAGGTAAGCTCAAACTTGCTATCAGTCGTAACAATAAGACCGATCTTGGTGTTAATGATTTGATTCTATTTGCCAATTAAGAGAGGAAAAAAACTGCATTTAAAGTATTATGAGGTACTATTAAACTTGAAAAACACAACTAAAATAAGAACTACGTGAAGGAAAATCATAGACAGAGAATTTGGTGTTGGCCATGAAAGATAGTGCCAGTCGCGAACACCACTGTAAGCGTTTCTCTATTTTTGCTTAAATGTATGAGCTATTGTAACGTGACTGCCAGTTTCCAGTCACAGTGTCAATTATGACAGTAATTCCTTTTAATAACTATAAGTAATAACAAGGACCACATACACAGGGAAAAGTGTGAAGTAAATAAAAACTGGTGTGAACATAAACTCACACTTTATTGATGGAGAAGTTGGGTGATGATACGTGAGGGTGAGAGGAAGTTGATAACGTTTAATACAGAAAAAGAAAACAGGCTGGTCCTCTTCCCAACAAGAACTGGTTTGCCAAATGGGAAGAGAGAAACCAACTCTCACACTATATAAACGCAGCAAGTAAACAAAATGCAAGTACTACAAAAAGTGCAACATTTACTGCATCAGAATATAAGTACAGAATTCATAGAACCATCACAGAACATCTCTAGATGCAAAGGTTTATAAAATAAAACCCCGAAAAGGAACTAATTTCACACTTTTTAGTTCAGCAAAGTTATGACAGGAAAACTAATACTTGGCAATATGTCACTAATAACTACATGACTCTTTACTGAAATCATAATAGGAAATAATCTCATAATGTCTCCAACAGAAGCATTCTATGAACAAGTCGGATACATAACAAAAATCACTCACACAGAAAAATTACATTCCCGACTAATCATGCCTAACAACGATCCTAACATAATCTGAACCGAGTCATAATTCATTCTCATTCTAATCTCTCTAATTTTACGTCTTCCACTTCTTAAATATATGCTAACTATTACTCCCTAATTCTTCCCAAAGATTCTCTTCCTGAGAAACACTAAACCCGTGATTCTTCCTGTTTATGGCCTTCAGAAGAAAACTATCTGGAAATTCCGAATTTAGCTTTTATGTAACAAACATGTCAAGGATATGTTCTTAAAAATAATCAAACTTCTCGTGGAATTTAGCTTGTCAAAACTGACCTTTCCTTGAACTTTTATACAATAAAAATACCAAAGGGCTTTAATCAAATAGTCAAAATATTAAAATTACTTTGTTCCTTTGACAAGGAACAAACCATCGTAACAGTAACATTTTCCAATATACTGTTACAGGGAAAAGACATGGGTGTATACCAGATCCTGTAGTTTGATTCTTGTAACAGATATTTACAAATTCTGAAGATGATTTCTGTGATGAGTGATATCTAGGGATCACATTTGATCGTTCCTTGTCCTGTGCAACAACAACAACAAACACATAAGACAAGTTCAACATTTATCCTAGTCCAAATATATTATTGAATTTTTTAAACATAAAAACATAAAAACATAAAAACACGTGAGAAGTTGAACCCTGGGCTTAGGTTAAGAACATTTTTTTTTTAAAAAACGTGACACGTACAATAAAGATCACAACATACAATCACTCTGCCATTAGAAGCAAGAAGTAGAATGTTCCGGTTTTGTCTTTGTTAGGACAAGTCAGTAATTCAAGTAGAATGCATGACAAATTCAGTAATTCATGTAGGACGTATGAAACAGTTGCATAGATAGTGTGTTCTCCTTATTCTGAGAAGCTGATGTTATATTTTAAGAAATGTAATTGTTCACGTTCGACGGAAGTTGTTTCTTGAGTTTGTAAGTATGTAAGCTCTTGTATTTTTCATTATCATGGCTTTGTTTCTCGTATGGCGACGATGTTCTTGCCGGGAAGTTGTGTGATTATTAATGTTATTATCTCCCCTGTGGCCTCAGTTTTCATCTTCATGAACTTCACCATCATTCTATTCATCAATAAAATGGTGTCTGTGTGATAAATATATCCTATACATGGGAGTTTAAAAAGAGTTCTTCAGATATGGACACAGAAAAGAATAAATATATCCATACTACAAGATCTTAATTTTGAAGAAGGCTGGCTAGTAAAGAGGGTTAAACAGAGAAAACTTAAATATTTTAGACTCATTAAACGTCATGAGAATTTAAAGAAGACCGTCTTGGAAGGATACATAATTGGAAAAAGAAAGAGGGGAAGAAGGCGAAGATGGCTGCAAGACATCGTTGATGATCTGCAACTGGATGCATTAGCAGCAGGGCATCTTGCTTGCAACCGAGAGGCCTAAATTAGAGCTGTTAGGGAGGCAAAGTTCGGCAAGCATACATGCAAATGACTGACTGACCCGTGGAGGTTTGTTGGACTACTCTTGTTTCAACACGCTTGTGTTGTATCTCGATATCGTTCCTGTGAAGTTGTGTGCCTGGAAGTTCTTGTTGTATTTTCTTAGCGTTTAGTAAAGGAAATAAGTTGTCTGTTTTAAATAGTATTATATCGCTGAGACATATTATTTGCTGTAACACAAATGAACCTGTATTCTACTGGGTGATTAGTTTCCTTGTGGAGTACAATTTTCCTTTCATCTTAGAAACGACTTCTTGTTCTTGGTGCTTATATAAGACAACCTAATTTTCTCTGTTACACACTAAGAAAATTCAACAAGACTCCCAGGCTTTCAACTCCACAGAATAATAATGATACAACAACTTAACTGAACTTGGCAGTCTCCCAACATAACAAAACTCGTCAAACAGCGAGAGTTTCAACAAAGCCAGTGGTGTAGTTTTTATATTCAGACAACACAAGTTTATTGATGGGGAAAATGAGGGATGAAATTATGAGGATGGAAACGTGGCCCATCAGGCTGGAAAGAAGTTACAATGACAATTCCCGGCGTGAGAAAACTCTACGCCATATGGGAGAAAACCTTACAATGTACTTATACAATAAAAACCATACTTACAACGTTTCCAGCCGAAGAACTTCAGCTATCTAAAAAACTAAATCCTACATCTTAACTTAACTTGCCTCTACCAAAAACTGCTGCTACTGAAAACTATACCTAACCGAGACTCTCTCGCTCTCTCTCTCTCTCTCTCTCTCTCTCTCTCTCTCTAACACATCGTAATGCTCCATCTGCATCAAAACAAGTAAGGCTTCATCAGCATCAAAACAAGTAAGGCTTCATCAGCATAAAAACAAGTAAGGTTTCATCAGCATCAAAACAAGTAAGGCTTCATCTGCATCAAAACAAGTAAGGTTTCATCAGCATCAAAACAAGTAAGGCTTCATCTGCATCAAAACAAGTAAGGTTTCATCTGCATCAAAACAAGTAAGGCTTCATCTGCATCAAAACAAGTAAGGCTTCATCTGCATCAAAACAAGTAAGGCTTCATCAGCATCAAAACAAGTAAGGCTTCATCTGCATCAAAACAAGTAAGGCTTCATCTGCATCAAAACAAGTAAGGCTTCATCTGCATCAAAACAATCTTTTACTAATCGTGAGCGGTATTTATACTATCCCTACTCAGCTTTTTCCATGCTGCACGCTTATCTTAAGACCCCCCCCCCCCGCATACGCTCTAGACTAAAATACCTTTCAAACAAGGGCACTCACTCTATTGTTTCCTGAGTACCAGTACTGCTTATATCCCATAGTTAAGAGAATACTGTTATATATTTAGATTCTGACCTTATAGTATCAACAAGAAGAAGTAGTTTCTACAAATGAAAAATTTAAATCTCCACAAGAAGGTTTGTCACCAGAAGTTACTAAATAGTATTTGCCTTTCTGCTTTAAAGTGATAGACACTGTTCTCTTCTTCAAATGTTGCCGGAACTAGACACATTACTATTTCATAGCAGCTGAATATGTGGAATAGTAGTAGTAATGATAGTTGTAGTAGCAAAAGTACTAGCAGTAGTATTGTAAAAGTGATACTAATGGTAGTGGTTGTAATAGAAAACGTTTACTGCACTACAGTAATAAAAGTAATATTATTAGCTGTAACGGGACAGTAGTAACAGAGAAAGTAATAGTAAAAGTAGCTGAAGTTGTAATAGTACTTTTAGTAACAGAAGTTAACAGTAGTAGCAGAGGGAGTATTTCTGTCGATAACAATAATAGAAGTAGTAATAGTAGTATTAATAATACTAGTAGCTGACATAACAGTTGCAACAACAGTAGTATTGCAAAAGTAGTAACAGTAAAAATACCTGAATGAACCACGAAAAACTAGCTCCAAAGATAACATGTACAGTGTGTTGTGAATAGTTCTAACCAATAAATGACATTGCTATCGTGGAATAATCTTTATTTTTCAAGGGTAAAGAATTGGGCACGCAGGCCCGTCTTACATTCTGTCCTTCATCACTCCATCTTTCATTCTTCCCACACACTTGATTTAGTACAAAAATACAAATTAAATTAGTAAAAACATATCAAAAGAGTGTAAGATTTAACTACTACATTCAAGGTAAAAGAGAAGAAGTAATTAACCTAATAAAATAGCACTCACGCACACATACACACGCAGACATATACATAAATAAAAATACATTGTAAATACAGATCTTCTAACATATTTTTTTAAACAAACATTAAAATAATTTCTAACAATATCTAACAAGTTGCTTTCCTAACTATATAAGAATATATGAAGGGAGCTGGTTGTACTGCGGCCCATCTAAGAGTAATGAAGGGGGCTGATTGAATTGGGGGCCCACCTAAGAGTAGTGAAGGGGGCTGGTTGTATTATGGCCCATCTAAGAGTTCTAAAAGATCTACAAATGTTATTCATCTTTCTTTGTTCCACTCCACGTTTCTGATCCATACTGGCTGGTCTTATTATAGTTTTGTAGATTGTTATTTTGGTGTTTTGGGAAAGGATTTTGGATTTTAACAGGTGTTGCATGGCGAAGTATATTTTATTCCCTATTTGTACACTCTTAATTTCCTCACTTATAGTGGTAATAGTAATAATAATAGTAGTAGTATTAACAGTAATAGTAGTACCAGTGTGGAGAGAGAGAAGGAAGACAGTGCAAGAAACTATGAAAACAAACTAAAAACTTGACAGATGCAGGGCTGACCTTGGGTTTTAAACGATAAGCGAACATTTTAAAAGAGAAACCAAGCGTCAAGAAACAAGTAACTGAAAACTTAACTCTGTTAGCGAATCACAGCTGGAAGTCCAGCTGACTACAGTAGAAAACAGGAACAAACTCTGAGAGAGAAAAATCAGTTCAAAGGACAGAGAAGGACATAATACGAAAAGAGGGCAGTAACGTCGAAATCTGCCTATGAGCGAAAAGTGTATGGGAACGAATCAAAAGTCGTCTTACAGCTATGCAAAACGATGACACCGAGTGAAAACCAATCAAAAGCGAAATTATCCACGTAGACTTTATATCACTACGAGAGAACCAATCAGAACCCGTCTTGCTCATTATAGTGGTGTGACTTTGAGAGCCAATCAAAACACTCCTTACCCATATGGAAATGATGTCATAGGTCACGGAGAAAGTGTCGTCCGAGTCCACGGCGTACTTTTGCGCACTTTCCTTCAACTCCTTCCTGGCATCCTCATTGGCGGCTGAGTCGCGATACATGTAAATGTTGACAATATTGATCTCTACCAGAACAGCAATACCTGATACAACCACCAGCAAAGGGAGGATAAATGTCATTCTGTGAATAAAAACAGCTTTTTAAACTGCACCGTACACTGCATCTGGTCTAGGCAAAAAAGAGGCAGTCACATAAAGCGAAACAACCACACAACCTCCGTCAAATAAGCTTGTGTAACTTTTGTTACTGTGACGGAGTCTGTGGCAGATGTCTGTGAAATGTTTGACAGTTTCAGGCGGAACTGCGATGCTGAAGTTTAACAGGAGTTGTAGTAACATGAGTAGTAATAGTGTCAGTTTCATGGTAGTAATAGTACTATGAAGAATAATAGTAGCAGGTGGAGGCCCGGTGTAGTTCTAGTATTAGTTGTGGTATGAGTAGTAGTGGTAGTAGTAGTAGTAGTAGTAGTAGTAGTAGTAGTAGTAGTAGTAGTAGTAGTAGTAGTAGTATGTGAAATAATAGTAAGAGGAGCATGGCGTAGCAGTAGTAGTCTTCTTCTTCTTCTTCTTCGTTCACTTCTACCACCAAAAACCGCACTGTGAACCTACTGAATTCACGCCTGTGGTCCTCGTTAGGTCCCGTGGTCCCCTATGTGGTCCAAAATAGACTACACGAGATCCACGAGAGGACCACAAGGGGTTCAGAGTATCACAGTGCTTTAGCCTGTATTCTTGGTGGGTCTCGGAAGCGGGATTGCGTGACACCGTGGTTTTCATTGCACCAGTTTAGTCTAGGGTTGGACTTTCTCACCGGAAGACCTCGACGTGTTTAGGATATCAGTGCATCCCCGCTGGGTGAGAGGCGGTAGCCCACCCAGGCCAGAGTTGGACCTTCTCACCGGAAAACCTCGACGTGTTTTGAGATACCCGTGTATCACCGCCGGGTGAGAGGTGGTTGCCCATCCAGTCCAGGGTTGGACTTTCTCACCGGAAAACCTCAGCGTGATTAGGATACGCAAACATCCCCGCCGGGTGAGAGGTGGTTGCCTATCTAGACTTCCCTGGTCCAGTGTCTCCGACTTCAGCATTTTGCGGTCGTGGCCGCTACCCTTCCTAGTTGTGACCAGGATGGAGCTTTTGTCCAGGAGGACGAATCCTCGCCACTAGTGACTTCTACCCCTGGGTTGAGCCGGTTTAGGCATTATCCCAGTATGGGCGTGTTTGGGACGGGACCGACCTCTAGGCAGAGGTACTGTGACATGCATAGCCTTCAAGATTCACCCCTGGTATGAGCCGGTTTAGGCAAAATTCACCAGTATGGGTGTTTATCAGGCGTTACCGACCTCTAGAGCGGAGGTGGCATGACATGTCTAGCCATCAAGTTCCACCCCTGGTGTGTGCCGGTTTAGGCATATTTCACTAGTGTAGGTGCATTTCGGACGTGGGCGGCCTCTAGAGCAGAGGTGCCGTGGTATAGCTCTAGTAGCGATACTACTGGACATACCGGTTAAACTTCACTTTCCACCACTTTTTCCCATCGGCGCCACACAGCAACCTTTATTTCTTTTCCGCATTTACTTCCTTAACCGGGAGGAGCTTCACTCCACGCGCGGCATTTGAGGAGTCTCGACAGTAGTGTCTTAACCTCTGGGACAAGCCGGTTCATGCATTTCACCCGATATGACTGCACTCAGGACGTGGCCGACCTCCAGACCAGAGGTGCCGTGATTTGACTGTTTGCTTCGCTTTATCCTTTCTACCACCTTTTCCGCAGTGATGCTGCGCGGCAACCTCATTTGCAAATTTCTTCATTGGCCGGGAGGAGCACCGCTCCACGCACGGCAGCTGAAGATCTCGCCATCAGCGGGCAGTAGTAGTAATATGAGTAGTAATAAGAGGAGGTATGGTGCAGAAGGTATTAATAGTAGAAGCAAAATGATTAGTAGTAGTAGGAGAAGATGTGGTGTAGTAATAGTAGTAGTAATATGATGGGTGGTATTAAGAGGAAGCATGGTGTAATACAATAATATGAGGAGTAGTAGTAGGAGCAGCAGTGTAGTAGCCGTAAAAGTAGTAGTAGTATTAATAGTAGGAGTGGTGCAGTTGTAATAGTATGAAGAGTAGTAGCAGGATGGGTAGTTGCATTGTAGCAATAGAAGCAGAAGTACTAGTATTTGGAGTATGTTAGCAGTAATAGTAGTAGTAGTAGTAGAAGTAGTAGTAGTAGTAGTAGCAGTAGTAGTTGGAGTGTCTTAGTAGCAGTAATAGTGGTAGTAGTAGTAGTAGTAGTAGTAGTGATTGTAATGGTAGTAGTAGTAATAGTAGTAGTAGCAGTGGCATTTATAGTAGTGGTAATAGTGGTGGTAGTAATAGTAGTAGTGATGGTAGTAGTAGTAGTGATAGTAGTAGTAATAGTGGTAGTGGTAGTAGTAGTTTGGTGGTAGTAGTATAGCAGTGGTAGTAATAGTAGTATTAGTAATAGTAGTAGTGGTAGTGGTAGCAGTAGTTTGGTGGTGGTAATAGTAGTAGCGGTGGTAGTAGTAGTGATAGTAGTAGTAGTAGTGGTAGTGCTAGTAGTTTTAGTAGTGGTAGTAGTTTTAGTACTGGTAGTGGAGGTGGTAGTAGTACAAGTGGTAGTAGTAGCGGTAGTGGTAGTGGTATTAGTGGTAGTGTAGTGATAGTAGTAGTAGTAGTCATAGTGTTAGTATTAGTAGTACTGGTAGTAGTAGTAGTAATAGTAGTAGTAATACTGGTGGTTATAGTGGTAGTAGTAGTGGGTTTGGTGGTATTAATAGTAGTGGTAGTAGTAGTGGTAGTAGTGGTAGTAGTTGTAGTAGTAATGGTAGTAGTAGTAGTGGTGGTAGTAGTAGTGGTAGTATTAGTGATAGTAGTAGTAGTGGTGGTGGTGGTGGTGGTGGTAGTGCTGGTAGTATTAGTAGTAGTATTAGTGATAGTAGTAGTAATAATAGTGGTAGTGGTAATAGTAGTAGTAGTAGTAGTAGTAGTAGTAGTGGTGGTAGTGATGGTATTAGTAGTAGTAGTAGTATTAGTGATAGTGATGTAGTAGTGATAATGATGTAATAGTGGTGGTAGTGGTAGTTGTAGTAGTGGTGATAATGGTAATAGTAGTGGTTGTAGTAGTAGTAGTAATAGTAGTAGTAGTAGTAGCAGTGGTAGTGGTGGTAGTAGTATTAGGAGTGGTGGTAGTAGTGGTAATAATAGTAGTGGTATATTCAGAAACAGTATACAAATCACTACACATTTCTTCATGCAACTAACAAATCATGGACTGGATATAAATGTCTATCTAGGCCAGGTCTATGCAGCCACTGTGGCAGTAATTCTATCTGGTGTCCAAGCAAAGTTCAGAGCCATTAATCCCAAGTCTTCACCTATTTGTGCCAGCTCTGTGTCAATCATTCAACCTTTTATTGAGTTTATTTCTTCGGAAGCATTCCTTCATATTTTGCATGTTTTAAAAACTTTTGAAAGAATGTCCTCCTCCTTGTTCAGCCTGAGCTAATCGATGTTGCAGAAAGTTGTGCGTAACAGTGAAGAAGATATTTCCCATACAAGATAGAGTCCTCATTAAGAAACTATGCGTGCCGAAAGAGAAATTATGAAATGCTCATCTCAGCTTTTCAAGTGCGATCCAAGAAAGAAAATCTGACACAAGAGGACAGGATCAGTTTTCTCCCTTTATGCGATTATTTTCTTTTCCGTGTTGTCTTTCTTTTCTTTTTTTTCTGGTGAAACTAGTTGAGTTAGAGGCAGAAATATCTGGAAACAGCATCGAGCCTATGTGAAATAAAAATTTAAGATTTAATATTGTTCCTTGAGGACCAACACACATGAATTTTGGAGAGGAACTAATGAGCAACAAAATGTCTAGAAAGGTCCCCTGGGAACAACTGTGTTGAGAACACACCTATCTTAACATAGTCTTTGTGAGACAGGGAACATAGATCTGTTTGCTTAAAACTGACCTACATCTGTAGCCCAGAAACCTGTTGCAATCAACACTAATTGTAATTTTTATTTTTGTAAAATGTAATGTCAGGATGGTGGACGGATGGGGACATGGAGATCTCCGGCGGGGATGAGGAAAATCTGATGTGAAACCAATGAATCCAGGACGTGACAAGCCTATGGGTCTTTACAACAATGTCAGAATGATGTAAACAAAATAGAGCCAACAGACTATAGGTGGCGAGGAACGGATATTGTTGAGGCACTCATCGGATTCCTCATCCCAAAGTAAGAGTGTCTCTGTGGAAATGTCTCAGAGCCATCTGGCCAGACAGCATTGCACACTGGATCTGATGTGGAGAAGGGGCTTAAGTACAGACACTAGAAGTGAGAAAACAAAGTTTTGGCCAGGCCAGCCTACACCACTGTCTTCATGGCAGTCCAAGCAAGACCACAGTCTGCCCTAACAAGGAAGGGTACTAAAGTTGGAGGTACCCAGTCAAAAAGCGCATCGCAAAAACCTAGGTACCAAGCATCGTCGCTAATGAAATGTCTCTATCTGCAGTTTTTAAACATGGAGCTTGCCCTGTGAAGACTAACCAGGCAGGTGCAGTGCCGGGCCCCCTGCCTCGAAAGGGTCCTCTCAGTTCGTCTTGTGGACCCAGGAGACATGAGAGTATGGTTACTGGCCAAAAGATACAACAGTAGAAAACTGCCAAAAAGCAAGAACTTAAACTAATGCAATGGAATGCTGAGAGTGCCAGTAGTGTTAGAGTTGGCTATAGCAGGTGAAACTAGAGAACATATTCTTTGCAGAGCAGGTAAGTATATGCTGCATACAGGAGACACACCCCACCAAAGATGCCGCCTTTAAAATAAGAGGCTACCAGTGTTTTAGATCAGACCGACAGGACAATTAGAAAAGGAGGAGTACTCACACTTGTTAAGAATAACACCATCGCATGTCAGGTGAGAGTGTACATCGAAGGTGCCAAATACCAGATGCTCCATCTAAAGACCGGTAATACAGATTTCCGCCTCCTTAACTATTACTGCCTAATGACTGTCCACTTGCTCTGGAAACAATCCCACATAAAGATAGACTGATGGTTTGTGGAGATTTTAACAGCCATTCACATAGCTGAAGCTATGACCACATAGACAAGAGAGGAGAGGAAGTTGAGAGCTGGCAGCATGATAATGGACTTCTCCTGATCAACCAGCCAATGGATCCCCCAACATTTTACTCAAGGGCTTGGCGTACAACCTCAACACCAGATCTAGCATTCCACTCACCAGACCTGAAGTGAAACATTACACGCAAATTTGGAAAACAACTTGGAGGTAGCGACCATCGACCAGTCTTCCTGACAATAGAAAATGAACTCATTTAACACTATTTGCCTTCTCCCCAGATGGAGCTATAAAAAAGCAAACTGGACAATGTACAGACATCGCACAAGTGTCCTGGTGAGAGAGCTGTCCATAGAAGGTAAGGATATTAACAGCATAGTGAAGGAATGCAATGCTTGTATCCTTCAGGCCATCGGTGAAACCATTCCCAGAGGAAAGAACACAACAACAATTACCAACATGCTAAGGTCAAATTTCAGTGAGCCAAGCTGCAAGCCAGACGGGAAAGTTGGAGAGAGAAAACAAGAGTCCCTAAACTTTGAAAAGGATGGAAAGAAACTGTGGAAACTAATCAAACAGTTAAATGATGAGAGCACTGGAAGAAGTACAAAGATTACACTAATAGAGGATGGGAAAACTCTTACAGGTAAGCAGGTAGCAGATCACTTTGCTCGCATGTTTGCACAGGACTGCAACATTGATATCCATCCAGAGAAGGAGCGTACAGTGCGCATCGAGCCACAGAAAGAAGAGGAACAAGTCAGAAAAGTGGAGGTCATGGATGCACCAATCACACGCACCGAGTTAGACCTAGCAGTTATTAAACTGAAACCAAGAAAATCATCAGCACCAGATGGAGTGTCCAATGAAATGATCAAGAACCTGGGAATGGCAGCAATGGGAAAGCTGTTGGATATTTTCAATATGTGCTGGAGCACAGGTAAGTTACCTCAAATCTGGAAGGCAGCAAACATGGTACCACTGCTGAAGTCAGGGAAAAACAGCGATACAGTCTCCAGCTACAGGCCAATCAGTCTCACTAGCTGCCTATGCAAAACGATGGAGCCCATCATTGACCTGAGTCTAAAATTGTACATAGACGGTGAAAATCTTCTCATTCCACAAGGAGCAGGATTTAGGCAGTACTACAGTACAGAAGATCAAGTGACCTATCTCTCTCAAGAGTATGAGGATGAATTCGAAGACAAAAACCTTGTACTAGCAGCATGGATAGGCCTGAAGAAAGCCTTTGATAAAGTATGGAAAAAAAGTCTGCTATGGAAAATAAGAAACTGCAATGTGAATGGAAGACTGTACAGCTGGATAAAGTAATATTTACACGATAGAAAAGCAAAAGTAGTAACGGATGGTCACAAAAGCCAGAAAGTACTGCTGCGACATGGCGTACCACAAGGAAGAATCCTTTCACCTACACTACTCCTGGTATATCAGCAAAGTATTCTACCACATTTAGAATATGGCTCAACATCTTGGTGCACAGCATCAAACACTACGCTGCATAATCTAGACAAGGCACAAAATCAGTCACTACAGATTATCACAGGTGCCATGAAGTCCACACCAGTAGTAGAAATGCAGAAAATATCTGGTGTTCAAGCGCTAAAAGAACGTACAGAAACAAAGGTCTTGACCTTGGGAGAAAAATTCCTCAGCTCTGTAAGCCATCCCCTGAAGGAGAGATTCAATAACGTGGCACTAAGACGGCTTAAAAGAAGCAGCTTCATTCATCAGGCCAAGCGTATGCGTAAGCTGATACCTGACCTTTCAACTGTAGTCGCTCCATTATCATCTGTACCAGAGCATACACCATGGAAAGAAGCAGATTGTACACAAATAACTATTCAGACTGAAGTGAAAGGTGTGCAGAATGATGAGATGCAGAGTAGTCTTGTAAGATCAACAGCCACACTTAGTGTTCTAGATGACAAATATCCATGTGACACCTGGATACGTGTGTATACAGACGGATCTACACACAATGTCATAAAGAATGGAGGGGCAGGAGCACATATTGAATATCCAAACAACACCACTGAGAAGATTTACATACCCACAGGAAAATACTGCAAGAACTATGATGCAGAAGTTTGGGCAACTATTACTGCGGTTGAAAACTATCAGACTCCAGAACTGATACTTGCCCCATAGTAATTCTCATAGATGCAAGATCAGTACTGGAAGTTATTCAGTGCAACAAACTACCAGACCTTAAGGATGCCTTGTCAAAAAATGGCTCCCAACACAGAGTCACCTTGCAGTGGATTCCCTCCCACTGTGGGATACCAGGTAACGAGAAAGCTGACCGTCTGACCAAAGAGGGCACTGAAATGGAGCAACCAGACATACCAATCACCTATAATCAGTAGAAAAGCATGATAAAAACCTACAGGAAGCCACAAACACCACCACATGATGACTATCACATGCTAAACAGAAATGAACAAGTCACCATTTTCCGTCTTCGAACAGGACACAGCCGACTCCGAAGTCATATGTATACACAGTTTAAGGTTGGTACTACTACTCTTTGTACATGTGCCCAAGTGCCCCAAACTGTGGAAAATATCCTTCAAAACTGCACCAACTACGAGACACTGAGAAGCAATTACTGGCCCAGTGAAACCACCAAAGAAGATAAGCTCTACGGCTCCATACATGAATTACAAAAAAAAAAAAACAAAACAGTGAAATTTATCCAAGAGACAGGACTGCAGATATAGACAGACAATGTGTATGAAGAAGAAGTCTAAAAAGTACATCCACATAGAAAAGAGAATCAAATTTTGAAAGATAATGGCAGATGAAGTTATAGCACATGCAGGATATACTTACACTGCCACAAGAAATGTAAAGTGATGTCTTCTTTGTTTTTTAGCAACAGCGTGACACTCATTCAGAAGCAATGGATGAAACAATGTCAGCATTCGTGATTGTTCAGCTGCTTTCTCTTGTTTCTGTAGAGAAAGAACAACTGTGGAAGACTTTACTAAATACAAGCAGAAAACGAACAGCTGTGGAAGATTATACCAAATATAAGCTGAGAAAGAACAGCTATGTAAGACTTTACTAAATACAACAGAAAAAGAACAACTGTGGAAGACTTTACTAAATATAAGCAGAGAAAGAACAACTGTGGAAGACTATACCAAATATAAGCAGAGGAAGAACAACTGTGGAAGACTATACCAAATATAAGCAGAAGAAGAACAACTGTGGAAGACTATACCAAATATAAGCAGAAGAAGAACAACTGTGGAAGATTATACCAAATATAAGCAGAGGAAGAACAACTGTGGAAGACTTTACTAAATACAAGCAAAGGAATAACAACTGTGGAAGACTTTACTAAATAAAAGCAGAGGAAGAGCAACTGTGCAAGACTATACTTAATAAAAGGAGGGAAAGAGCAACTGTAGAAGAATATACTAAATAAAATCAGAGGAAGAGCAACTGTAGAAGACTATACTAAATAAAAGCAGAAGAAGAACAAGTGTGGAAGATTATACTAAATAAAAGCAGAGAAATAGCAACTGTGGAAAATATATAAATAAAAGCAGGGGAAGCGCAACTATAGTAGACTATACTAAATCCAGAGGGAGAATAATTGTGGAAGACTTTACTAAATAAAAGCAGAGGAAGATCAACTATGGATGACTTTAGTAACTAAAAGCAGAGGAAGAATAACTATGGAAGACTATACTAAATAAAAGCAGAGGAAGAACAAATATGGAAGACTATACTAATACAACATAAATTTGCGATGATTTTCTGGTCAGTATATTTTAATGTAAGCTTTTCAACTGTGAGAACATTTGTCTGTAGCTGAAATCAGAACTGAAGATAGAAAAGAGAAGGCAGTAATCCAATCTCTTGAAATTATTGTGAAATAGGACTTTTATTAATCTCTTTGAAACACATATTTAAATTTGAAAACTTTTTTTCCTGCGTGTCTGTTCTTTCACAGGAGAGAACCTTTTGTTTTCTAAATTAAAATTAAGCAAGTCTTCTTAGATGAAGAATGAACAAAAACAGACTGACAAATCTAGCTGTATATTCTGTTCAACTATGGAGATTAACTTTCATGAGAAATTTTCAGAAACTGAAGCTATTTTTCTATTAATGAAACAGATTAAGATGTAGATGTGAGGCTTCCCCCATACCCCAATCTGTTTTTCTACAACAAATAGAATTCATGTAATTAGAAATTTTAATGTATGTTTTCTTCCATCTTGTGCACGTAATGTTTATTTTACCTGGCTTGTATGTTTACGTATATGGGATTCTATCAAAGTAAATGTTCGGTTTCTGTGTTTTTTGTCTTCTCAGTTCTATTATTCGTTTAGTTTCGTGATTAGTACTGCCCAAGATATCTGTGTCACAATAGACGATGTGGGGGTGAAAGATGGGGAGAGGGGAGGAGGAAGAGTGAGTGAGTGAGTGAGTGAGTGAGTGAGTGAGTGAGTTAATGAGTGCGACAGGGAGAGAGAGTCAGAGAGAGTCAGAGAAAGAGTGAGAGAGTGTGTGCGAATGTGTGTGAGAGAGACGAGAGAAAGAGAACAGTGAGAGAGAGAGAGAGAGAGAGTGAGAGAGCGTGAGTAATGAGTGAGAGAGAAAGAAAGAAGATATACAAACAGTCATCTGCACCAGGTATTAAACATGCTAGGCACTCGTTGCCTGTAACCAGGATTAACTAGATCGTCATGCAGTACCACACAGTCAGTATTTACTTTTGTAGCAATATTGTCATGTAGCATAAAATACGTTTCTATGTGTACAGTGCAGAAAAAAACTGTATAGCATAAAAGTCAACGTTTATCTCTCGCGATAAAAACCTACGTGTAACCTACGATAAAAACCTACGTGTAACCTACGATAAAAACCAACGTAATTTGTACTTACCTCTGTATCACAATTATCTAGCACAGTACAGTCTACATTTATTTGTGTTGCTAAAATGTCATGCAGCACAGTACTCGACATATACCATTTATGTATCTAAAATCATGCAGCATAATACTCAACATATACCACTTATATAGCTAAAATGCCATGTAGCACAGTGCTAAACATATACCACTTACGTAGCAGAAATGTCATGTAGCACAATACTCGAAATATACCACGTGTGTAACAGAAATGTCATGTAGCACAATACTTGCCATACACCACGTGTGTAGCAGAAATGTCATGTAGCACAATACTCAACATGTACCTCTTGTGTAGCAGAAATGTCATGTAGCACAATATTCAACATATACCACGTGTGTAACAGAAATGTCATGTAACACAATACTCAACATATACCACTCGTGTAGCAGAAATGTCATATAGCACAATATAGAACCTGCACTTGTGTACCAGAAATGTCATATAGCACACCACACACGCTATGTAGACACCGCTCAGAACTATCAAAGATACACCTAGAACCTGCAAGATAACAATTTGTTGTCTCATACGAGTATGGCTGACCGTTTAAAGAAAAGGCTTTCATTCTAAGTCGTTCACTTTTGTTCTCCCTCTCATTCTTTCTCTCTCTCTCTTTCTCTCTCTCATACACACACATTTTCAAGTGCTATGTCTTTTCAAGAAAAAAAAAAGATTTCCATCACCTTAAACCATACTTCTGCAACTGAATTAGTTCTGGAATAGATTATAACGATTCTCACTTGATATAGTCCATATATTTGGTGAAAGCTAAACTTGATATAGTCCATATATTTAGTGAAAGCTAAACTTGATATAGTCCATATATTTGGTGAAAGCTAAACTAGATATAGTCCATATATTTGGTGAAATCTAAACTTGATATAGTCCATATATTTGGTGAAAGCTAAACTTGATATAGTCCATATATTTGGTGAAAGCTAAACTTCTTTTTTACCAAGATTTCTCATGAAAATTTATGTTGGGAGAACATGGAAACTATAATTCAGAAGTGAAAGAGATAAGCAATAGTCAATGTAAATAGAGTTTGACTTAAGCAGTACTTTACTTAGATAATACTCGACTTAAGAGACTCGATGTAGATAATAGAGCTTGTGTTGTCGAGGACTTGTACAACAGTACAGAACAGATGTAGAACTTGTGTTGTCAAGGACTTGTACAGCAGTAAAAACAGATGTAGAATGTGTGTTTTCAAGGACTTGTACAACAGTACAGAACAGATGTAGAACTTGTGTTGTCAAGGACTTGTACAGCAGTAAAAACAGATGTAGAATTTGTGTTGTCAAGGACTTGTACAGCAGTAAAAACAGATGTAGAATTTGTGTTGTCAAGGACTTGTACAGCAGTAAAAACAGATGTAGAATTTGTGTTGTCAAGGACTTGTACAGCAGTAAAAACAGATGTAGAATTTGTGTTGTCAAGGACTTGTACAGCAGTAAAAACAGATGCAGAGTTTGCGTTTTCAAGGACTTGTACAACAGTACAGAACAGATGTAGAACTTGTGTTGTTGAGGACTTGTACAGCAGTAAAAACAGATGTAGAATTTGTGTTGTCAAGGACTTGTACAACAGTACAGAACAGATGTAGAACTTGTGTTGTCAAGGACTTGTACAACAGTACAGAACAGATGTAGTACTTTTGTTGACAAGGACTTGTACAACAGTACAGAACAGATGTAGAACTTGTGTTGTCAAGGACTTGTACAACAGTACAGAACAGATGTAGAACTTGTGTTGTCAAGGACTTGTACAACAGTATGTCTTCGTGGTGCTGAACGTGTCTGCCCATTTCTGTTCTTCTGTTTAACTCCGCCCATCTCCCACCATTGGCTGGTATGTGCCCTAGATAATTCTAGTTCGTCATTGTCTCTTGTCGATCTTTCTACCTCAAACAAACACCAAGGGACATAATTTTCAGGTTCATTTGGCCTAACTGTCAACTTTGTAAATGACAGTAACTTGTCAAGTAATCAATCAAGTGCTGTGCCGCGTGGCGTAGGCCATCATTTTTGTCCACAATTCCCTGTCTCTAGACTTGATCATGAGATCCGCCGGTGACTTTCTTCCTAGCCACACTGACAGCCCATCCAGTAAATTATCTTTCTGTCTTTCTCTGTCTCTTCTTCCCTCAGTTTCTACAGTTATTACAGTGTGGCAGAAAATATCCTACAAATCTTGCTTGTCTGCCACTGATATTTGCTGTAATGTGTCTTTTATCTTCAGACTCTCTTAAAACTTCTTCATTGGTTTTCTTAGCTGTCCATGGTACCTTCAACATCTTTCTTATGAACCACATTTCCATGGCCTCCATATCTCGCTGTACTCTCTTATTCATGGACCATGCTTCACATCCATAAAACAAAATTGGCTCGATGTAACATTTAAGTACTCGGAATCTTGTTTCTATTGATATGGATCTGTTGCACAAGATGTTTCTCATTTTCTGGAATGCTGTCTTGGCCTGAGCACGTCTGTTTTTTATTTCGTTGTGACATTTCCCATCAGTTGGTATAAATGTTCCTAATTACTTGAATCTATCAACTTGTTTAAGATCTGTGCCATCGATGGTAAGTAACTTGTACTTAATGTAAATTCGAAATGTTTAAAGTTTAACGCTATAGTAAAAAAAAAAAAATAATAAAAATTGGAGGTTACGAAATACCAGAGATTAGATACGCTGATGACACAGTGTTACTGTCCACAACACAAAGACGAATGGAAAAACTAATTATGTTAGTCTGTAAGAACAGCGAAGAGCAAAACCTCTAACTTAATACGAAGAAAACTAAAATGATGACAACTAACAAAACAAACAAGGCAACTTAAATATGTATCAATGAGGAAAAATTGGAAGAAGTGGAGAGTTTTGAATATCTTGGATCATTACTAACTAATATTGGAGATACAAAAATTGTATATTAGTAATGATCCAAGATATTCAAAACTCTCCACCTCTTCCAATTTTTTCCATAATACTTAATATATAACACATAATATTTTTCCCACAGACAGACAAGAGGGAAGTTGAAAGGAGGACATCCATCGCTATTCAAAAGGTAAAACAACTAAAGAAGCTCTAGAGAGGAACAGAGAGAACTACACAGATAAGGTTTTTAAGGGCATGCATCTGTCCCTTCGCAACATATGCGTGTGAGACCAGGACACTTAACAAAACAGCTGAGAAACACATAAATGCCTTTGAATGTAAATGTTACAAAGGAGTTCTTCAAATATCATGGACACAAAATAAGAACAAATATATCCATACTACAAGAACTTAATATTGAAGAAGTCTGGCTGGTAAAGAGGATTAAGAAAGAGACGAAGACCAAGGCGTAGATGGCTGCAAGACATCGTTGATAATCTGCAATTGGATGCATCAGCAGCAGGGCATCTTGCTTACAACCAAGAGGCCTACAGGAGAGCTGTTAGATAGGCACAATTTTGCAAGGGACATGCAAACGACTGACTGACTGACTGACTGATATATATTTCAAGTTACGGTCGTCTTCAGGAAAAGAGAGATCCATAAATGCAAAATAAAAGAAAATGGCACAGACGCAAGTTCGAGTATCTATAGAAACAATGCTGATGTCAGATGGAAGATGCCTATCGGAGATTAACAGCAGAAGCTAACTTTCCAAATAATGAAAAGTAATTTGTGCAATAAACCACTGTCACAAAGTGTAAGGAAAATGATGCTCCAGTGTACATAGAGCCAGTTCTGATCTACGGACGGATGTGGAGCCGGACAGTTACTAAAGAAATGAAGCAACGTCTGGAAGCCAGGGAAATCTGGTTTCTTAGAAGAATGTTAAAGACATCATGGACGGCAAGAAAATCAAAGAAGAAATGTTGAGAGAGACGGATTCGAGAAGACAGATAATTATAACAGTGGGGAAAAGACAATCTAAATTTAAAGGACATGTCTTGAGAAAATGCAAACTGGAGCAACAGGACAAAAGGAAAGTTAGAGGAGGAAAGAGGCTGACGTAAACAGGGAGAGAAAATCCCGGGTGAATTAGCAAGACGGCATGGAAACTGGACACCAGAACATCTCATAGAGGAAACTCAGAACAGACAGTTGTGAGAGTTATGATAGCATTAGACAGACAGACAGACAGACAGACAGACAGACAGACAGATAGATAGACAGACAGACAGACAGACAGAGAAGACAGACAGACAGATAGATAGATAGATAGATAGATAGATAGATAGATAGATAGATAGATAGTTCGTCATTGTCTCTTGTCGATCTTTCTACCTCAAACAAACACCAAGGGACATAATTTTCAGGTTCATTTGGCCTAACTGTCAACTTTGTAAATGACAGTAACTTGTCAAGTAATCAATCAAGTGCTGTGCCGCGTGGCGTAGGCCATCATTTTTGTCCACAATTCCCTGTCTCTAGACTTGATCATGAGATCCGCCGGTGACTTTCTTCCTAGCCACACTGACAGCCCATCCAGTAAATTATCTTTCTGTCTTTCTCTGTCTCTTCTTCCCTCAGTTTCTACAGTTATTACAGTGTGGCAGAAAATATCCTACAAATCTTGCTTGTCTGCCACTGATATTTGCTGTAATGTGTCTTTTATCTTCAGACTCTCTTAAAACTTCTTCATTGGTTTTCTTAGCTGTCCATGGTACCTTCAACATCTTTCTTATGAACCACATTTCCATGGCCTCCATATCTCGCTGTACTCTCTTATTCATGGACCATGCTTCACATCCATAAAACAAAATTGGCTCGATGTAACATTTAAGTACTCGGAATCTTGTTTCTATTGATATGGATCTGTTGCACAAGATGTTTCTCATTTTCTGGAATGCTGTCTTGGCCTGAGCACGTCTGTTTTTTATTTCGTTGTGACATTTCCCATCAGTTGGTATAAATGTTCCTAATTACTTGAATCTATCAACTTGTTTAAGATCTGTGCCATCGATGGTAAGTAACTTGTACTTAATGTAAATTCGAAATGTTTAAAGTTTAACGCTATAGTAAAAAAAAAAAAATAATAAAAATTGGAGGTTACGAAATACCAGAGATTAGATACGCTGATGACACAGTGTTACTGTCCACAACACAAAGACGAATGGAAAAACTAATTATGTTAGTCTGTAAGAACAGCGAAGAGCAAAACCTCTAACTTAATACGAAGAAAACTAAAATGATGACAACTAACAAAACAAACAAGGCAACTTAAATATGTATCAATGAGGAAAAATTGGAAGAAGTGGAGAGTTTTGAATATCTTGGATCATTACTAACTAATATTGGAGATACAAAAATTGTATATTAGTAATGATCCAAGATATTCAAAACTCTCCACCTCTTCCAATTTTTTCCATAATACTTAATATATAACACATAATATTTTTCCCACAGACAGACAAGAGGGAAGTTGAAAGGAGGACATCCATCGCTATTCAAAAGGTAAAACAACTAAAGAAGCTCTAGAGAGGAACAGAGAGAACTACACAGATAAGGTTTTTAAGGGCATGCATCTGTCCCTTCGCAACATATGTCTCTGAGACTAGGACACTTTTAAAAAACAGTTGAGAAAGAATAAATGTCTTTGAATGTAAATGCTACAAAGGAGTTCTTCAAATATCATGGACACAAAATAAGAACAAATATATCCATACTACAAGAACTTAATATTGAAGAAGTCTGGCTGGTAAAGAGGATTAAGAAAGAGACGAAGACCAAGGCGTAGATGGCTGCAAGACATCGTTGATAATCTGCAATTGGATGCATCAGCAGCAGGGCATCTTGCTTACAACCAAGAGGCCTACAGGAGAGCTGTTAGATAGGCACAGTTCTGCAATGGACATGCAAATGACTGACTGACTGACTGACTGATATATATTTCAAGTTACGGTCGTCTTCAGGAAAAGAGAGATCCATAAATGCAAAATAAAAGAAAATGGCACAGACGCAAGTTCGAGTATCTATAGAAACAATGCTGATGTCAGATGGAAGATGCCTATCGGAGATTAACAGCAGAAGCTAACTTTCCAAATAATCAAAAGTAATTTGTGCAATAAACCACTGTCACTAAGTGTAAGGAAAATGGTGCTCCAGTGTACATAGAGCCAGTTCTGATCTACGGACGGATGTGGAGCCGGACAGTTACTAAAGAAATGAAGCAACGTCTGGAAGCCAGGGAAATCTGGTTTCTTAGAAGAATGTTAAAGACATCATGGACGGCAAGAAAATCAAAGAAGAAATGTTGAGAGAGACGGATTCGAGAAGATAGATAATTATAACAGTGGGGGAAATGTGTGCCACAACCTGTTAGTGAGATTTGGACACCTCCTACATTCTCCCCCCTCC
Organism: Achatina immaculata; assembly: GCA_009760885.1. Classification (NCBI taxonomy): domain Eukaryota; kingdom Metazoa; phylum Mollusca; class Gastropoda; order Stylommatophora; family Achatinidae; genus Lissachatina; species Lissachatina immaculata. The sequence goes on along the minus strand of CM019707.1, from coordinate 33,184,096 downwards.
CCCAAACCACACTCCATCCCACCCACAGGTAAAATAAACATTGGTGAAAATGTTAAAATGCATGTAAAGTTGAGGAACAGACTGACACTAGAGGACAGCTGTAAGCTAGAAAGTGATTTACGCTAGAGGACAGTTGTAATCTAGAGAATAGTTGTACGCTGGAGAATAGTTATATGCTAGAGAATAGTTGTAAGCTAGAGGACAGATGTATGCTAGAGAATAGTTGTAAGGTAGAGAATAGTTATATGCTAGAGTTATATACTAGAGTAGTTGTAAGCTAGAGGACAGATTTATACTTAAGAGATGGTAATGCGTGTGTCCTTATCATCTTATTAATCACCATAAACTCTGAAAGTTTGATTTCTGCGGCAGTGTGTTTATTTTGACACGAAGATGTCACATACCGGATGGGGAGTGGGTATCAGCTGGTTTCATAATATTTCCGAGTGGACTTCTGAAACACGCTTCACTGAAGACTGAGCAGAAATGGGGACGACTTGAAGCCACGTGCCAAGCTGTATGAGGGCAACAGTATGATACAAGAAACAATCAAGAATATGTCATATAGGGTCTTGACCAGAGCCATTAGACTCCCAACCCCCTCAAACAACTCTAGCACAGATATCTATGGCAATATGGCTCTCAAACAATGATTATGATGGTTAAGGAAACTGTAAACTGCGATGACGATGATGAAATAGACGATTAAACGTACCTTTCCTAGCGTCTGTGATTTGACTTTGGTTCTGATCTCCTTTGCTGTTTGTCTCCAAGTTCGAGACGGGTTTAGTCGAGTAGTTGTCTCCGCTTGCGGCATTTCTACACTTCATACGGCCGCTGTTTATGACGTAGCAATCACACTTGAGGTTGTTGGCGTTCGTCTTGCAGCTGTCAGAGACGCCGTTGCTGTCATGTGTTCGTACACCTGCTTTCAGGCCTTCTCTTGGCCTTTTGTTGCCCCAAGATTTAGCCCAAATAGTGACTTCATCGTGTGTTCTCGCCTAAGACATGTCATATCAAAGCTTTTGTGCTCCCTGGATATACATAGTTTTGTAAGATCTTCAACACTGTCCAGGTCGTTTATTTTCACATCTACACAGAAACATCCTGTACTGGAGATGAGCCTTAAGTTCATTTTTGTCTCAGCGTGATCTTTACTTCCTGAAGTTTCTTTATTCTTGATGTGTGTACAATCTTCACAACGCAAATAAGTGTTGCAAACTGTGTGACACACCAACATATAACCAATACAGAGAACCTGACAAGGCAGCATATAATCGCCACACAGAACGTGAAATACAAGCACATATTCGATATAGAGGCCGTGGCACATCATTTCATGGTCTTCAACGAAGTAGTGTCGTACACTGGTTATTCTCCTGGCACAAACCACGCCATACACACGATCAAATAAATAGTCAGAATCTCCTGTATTCTGTAAGGGGCTGTTCACCACGAAATTTAAGTGTGTCATATCTCTCACCACGAAGTCTGACTGTGTCTTATTTCTCACCACGAAGTCTGAGTGTGTCGTATCTCTCACTACGAAGTCTGAGTGTGTCTTATTTCTCACTATGAAGTCTGAGTGTGTCTTATCTCTCACTACGAAGTCTGAGTGTGTCTTATTTCTCACTACGAAGTCTGAGTGTGTCTTATTTCTCACTACGAAGTCTGAGTGTGTCTTATTTCTCACTCCGAAGTCTGAGTGTGTCTTATCTCTCACCACGAAGTCTGAGTGTGTCTTTGTTCTCACCACGAAGTCTGAGTGTGTCTTTGTTCTCACCACGAAGTCTGAGTGTGTCTTTGTTCTCACCACGAAGTCTGAGTGTGTCTTTGTTCTCACCACGAAGTCTGAGTGTGTCTTTGTTCTCACCACGAAGTCTGAGTGTGTCTTTGTTCTCACCACGAAGTCTGAGTGTGTCTTTGCTCTCACCACGAAGTCTGAGTGTGTCTCATCTCTCACTACGAAATCTGAGTGTGTCTTTGTTCTCACCACGAAGTCTGAGTGTGTCTTTGCTCTCACCACGAAGTCTGAGTGTGTCTTATCTCTCACCACGAAGTCTGAGTGTGTCTTATCTCTCACCACGAAGTCTGAGTGTGCCTTATCTCTCACCACGAAGTCTGAGTGTGCCTTATCTCTCACTACGAAGTCTGAGTGTGCCTTATCTCTCACTACGAAGTCTGAGTGTGTCTTATCTCTTACCACGAATTCTGAGTGTGTCTCAGCTCTTAAAATGTCCGTTAGAAATTTTATGTTTCCCCAACACAAGAGGATATACAACTCTTCGCCTTTCTTGGCACCTGCAATCTTCGGCTGAATATCAGACACAGTTAAGTTAAAACGTTCTTCACCTTTCCTGATGCATGCAATCTTCAGGTGACTACCAGACGCAGGTAAGTTCCACTTAACAAACAAATACAAGTTCCTACAGTCACCTGTGTTCAGGAAACCAGCAATAAATTCAATATTCTCCACACTGGTCATCACTTTGACGTGGCTGTTTATGTTTTTAGTGTTGCTTATATCACAGGTGATGATGCTGAAAGTAATCGGGTTTGTTTCAACATTTTCTCTTCTGGATTTTATTGTTTTAGCCAATATTCTGAAGACTGTATGGGGCCGTATCGGTGAACGGCTTTTTACCTGTGAGAAATGAAACCTGTAGAACCCCAAAACCTTGCTCCTGGTAAAAGCTTCCAGTATTAACTTCAGGCATAGCCTCACTTATTGCAGTTGTCAGCTGATTGTTTGTTCGCCGTTCTTTGAAACTTCTTTTATAGTTTTAGACAAAGTCCATTCGTGTGAGTTTTATTCTTTCAAAGATGATCTCGTGTGGGATCATTCCGTGTCAGCCCTGGCTGTCAGTGTTCCAGGGTATCTCAGGTCTTCAAGGCTGTCAATCAAACTGTTATTTATAACACATTTAGTTCACATTTAAGATAATTTATGACCATCAGAAATCGTTACTGTTCATCAGCAATGGCCCGAACACACAAACCACATCTCTTATCTTATTTATTTTTCTCAAAATACTTTAAAATCTACAATTTATTTCAATGACTATTTTATAAAAAGTTCTTAATTGTAAACTTTGATTAGGGACATGAATATACGACTCTTCGTGTGATTACGACCGTCTGTTAACTGAAATATTTGAACGTTCTACAAACAAATAAAAAAAAACGTTTTAACTTCATAATGATTATTCTCGCTACACCAGCTTGATGCTGAGAATATTTACTTTTAAAAATGAATAACAAAACACTAGATTATGAAAAATAATTGTTTTTTATGTTTATACGAACATTTGTTTTGCTGAAAGAGACTTTTCTGTTAAAACTACACGCACTGGCATTCATAATAAATTTATACAGCCCACAAACTGACGGATTTAGTAAACAAGTCTTTGTGAAATACTAGCTGACGGGCTGACTCAACGGTCGCGTGTGGCAAGTCCTAAAGTTTGTGTGTTTGAGATAATTGGACAAATGGTCGCACCAAACGGTCACATCAGCTCGGACAGTGGAGATTCTGCACCTTGTGACATCGCTGAAGATTAGGGAATTACCGATGTACTTTCACACTGTATTTTTGTGGTGTGAGTTTTACGGAAAAATAGACCTAAAGTTCAGAAACAAATCTGAAATATTGTATGTTTTTTTTTCTAAGATAACTTCTTCTTCTTCTTCTTCTTCTTCTCCTTCTCTTTCCCTTCCTCCTCCTCCCCCTTCTTCTTCTTCTTCTTCTTCTTCAGACGTCCACTCATATACTTTTGAGGCAGTTCAAGGTCATCTGGAGGGATTGGACATCCCCATACAGTTTGTTTTGAACTGGTGTACTCACTGGCTCATATCTGCCTTCTATATTACTTACATATTGGACAGTTCTGCAGTATGATGTCTGCTGTCATCTTATTGGTGGCACATGGACACTCTCGAATTTGTTGTATAGATGGTATCATAGCCTGTTGTCCAAAGGATGATGATGAACTGTCTTCTCTGTTTAGTTGGTAGTAGACATCATTTCGAAGTGTTAGTGTGTCTCATCTCTCACTACGAAGTCTGAGTGTGTCTTTGCTCTCACCACGAAGTCTGAGTGTGTCTTTGCTCTCACCACGAAGTCTGAGTGTGTCTCATCTCTCACCACGAAGTCTGAGTGTGCCTTATCTCTCACCACGAAGTCTGAGTGTGCCTTATCTCTCACCACGAAGTCTGAGTGTGCCTTATCTCTCACTACGAAGTCTGAGTGTGCCTTATCTCTCACTACGAAGTCTGAGTGTGTCTTATCTCTTACCACGAATTCTGAGTGTGTCTCAGCTCTTAAAATGTCCGTTAGAAATTTTATGTTTCCCCAACACAAGAGGATATACAACTCTTCGCCTTTCTTGGCACCTGCAATCTTCGGCTGAATATCAGACACAGTTAAGTTAAAACGTTCTTCACCTTTCCTGATGCATGCAATCTTCAGGTGACTACCAGACGCAGGTAAGTTCCACTTAACAAACAAATACAAGTTCCTACAGTCACCTGTGTTCAGGAAACCAGCAATAAATTCAATATTCTCCACACTGGTCATCACTTTGACGTGGCTGTTTATGTTTTTAGTGTTGCTTATATCACAGGTGATGATGCTGAAAGTAATCGGGTTTGTTTCAACATTTTCTCTTCTGGATTTTATTGTTTTAGCCAATATTCTGAAGACTGTATGGGGCCGTATCGGTGAACGGCTTTTTACCTGTGAGAAATGAAACCTGTAGAACCCCAAAACCTTGCTCCTGGTAAAAGCTTCCAGTATTAACTTCAGGCATAGCCTCACTTATTGCAGTTGTCAGCTGATTGTTTGTTCGCCGTTCTTTGAAACTTCTTTTATAGTTTTAGACAAAGTCCATTCGTGTGAGTTTTATTCTTTCAAAGATGATCTCGTGTGGGATCATTCCGTGTCAGCCCTGGCTGTCAGTGTTCCAGGGTATCTCAGGTCTTCAAGGCTGTCAATCAAACTGTTATTTATAACACATTTAGTTCACATTTAAGATAATTTATGACCATCAGAAATCGTTACTGTTCATCAGCAATGGCCCGAACACACAAACCACATCTCTTATCTTATTTATTTTTCTCAAAATACTTTAAAATCTACAATTTATTTCAATGACTATTTTATAAAAAGTTCTTAATTGTAAACTTTGATTAGGGACATGAATATACGACTCTTCGTGTGATTACGACCGTCTGTTAATTGAAATATTTGAACGTTCTACAAACACATTTTAAAAAAAAACGTTTTAACTTCATAATGATTATTCTCGCTACACCAGCTTGATGCTGAGAATATTTACTTTAAAAATGAATAACAAAACACTAGATTATGAAAAATAATTGTTTTTGATGTTTATACGAACATTTATTTTGCTGAAAGAGACTTTTCTGTTAAAACTACACGCACTGGCATTCATAATAAATTTATACAGCCCACAAACTGACAGATTTAGTAAACAAGTCTTTGTGAAATACTCGCTGACGGGCTGACTCAACGTACGCGTCTGGCAAGTCCTAAAGTTTGTGTGTTTGAGATACTTGGACAAATGGTCGCACCAAACGGTCACAGCAGCTCGGACAGTGGAGATTCTGCACCGTGTGACATCGCTGAAGATTAGGGAATTACCGATGTACTTTCACACTGTATTTTTGTGGTGTGAGTTTTACGGAAAAAAAAGACCTAAAGTTCAGAAAAAAAATCTGAAATATTGTATGTTTTTTTTTCTACGATAACTTCTTCTTCTTCTTCTTCTTCTTCTTCTTCTTCTTCAGGCGTCCACTCATATACTTTTGAGGCAGTTCAAGGTCATCTGGAGGGATTGGACATCCCATTACAGTTTGTTTTGAACTGATGTAGTCACTGGCTCATATCTGCCTTCTATATTACTTACATATTGGACAGTTCTGCAGTAAGTTGTCTGCTGTCATCTTATTGGTGGCACATGGACACTCGTCAGTTGATCCTATCTCGAATTTGTTGTACAGATGGTATCATAGCCTGTTGTGCCAAGGATGATGATGAACTCTCTTCTCTGTTTAGTTGGTAGTAGACATCTTTTCTTTAGTGGTCTGGGTTCTCTTTCTCCTATTTTGTTCTTGTAGCTGAGATTTTTCGGCATTTTGGCCTCCTCACACGATATGCTGTCTGTCTGTCTGTCTGTCTGTCTGTCTGTCTGTTTGTCTGTCTGTCTGTGTCAGTTTGTTTCTTTCGCTAGTCTGCCTGCTGTTTCAGATATACCATGCTGGTGGGATCCACTGCAGTACCACTCTTTTGAAGCGTCAATTCTAGGACAACAAAAATATGTCTAATTAACATCAGTTAAATAAACCTTAAATAAACATTAATTAAATGATACAACGAGGCACTGATGTCGAATTTATAAAATGATACACCGAGTAATAAACATCAGTTAAGTGATTCACCGAGTAATAAACACCAGTTAAGTGATTCACCGAGTAATAAACACCAGTTAAGTGATACACCGAGTAATAAATATCAGTTAAGTGATACACCGAGTAATAAACATCAGTTAAGTGATACACCGAGTAATAAACATCAGTTAAGTGATACACCTAGTAATAAACATCAGTTAAGTGATACACCGAGTAATAAACATCAGTTAAATGATACACCGAGTAATAAACATTAATTAAATGATACACCGAGTAATAACGATCAGTTAAGTGATACACCGAGTAATAAACATTAATTCAATGATACACCGAGTAATAAACATCAGTTAAGTGATACACCGAGTAATAAACATCAGTTAAGTGATACACCGAGTAGTAAACATCAGTTAAGTGATACACCGAGTAATACACATCAGTTAAATGATACACCGAGTTATAAACATCAGGTAAATGATACACCGAGTAATAAACATTAATTAAATGATACACCGAGTAATAGACATCAGTTAAATGATACACCGAGTAATAAACATGTGTTAAGTGATACACCGAATAATAAACATTAATTAAATGATACACCGAGTAATAAACATTAATTAAATGATACACCGAGTAATAAACATTAATTAAATGATACACCGAGTAATAAACATGAGTTAAGTGATACACTGAGTAATAAACATTAATTAAATAATACACCGAGTAATAAACATTAATTAAATGATACACCGAGTAATAAACAATAATTAAATGATACACCGAGTAATAAACGTTAATTAAATGATACACCTAGTAATAAAAGTTAATTAAATGATACACCGAGTAATAAAAATTAATTAAATGATACACCGAGTAATAAACATTAATTACATGATACACCGAGTAATAAACAATAATTAAATGATACACCGAGTAATAAATATTAATTAAATGATACACCGAATAATAAACATTAATTAAATGATACACCGGGTAATAAACATCAGTTAAGTGATACACCGGGTAATAAACATTAATTAAATTGATACACCGAGTAATAAACATGAGTTAAGTGATACACCGAGTAATAAACATCAGTTAAGTGATACACCGAGTAATCTTATCTTATATATCTTATATCCTTCCCGTGCCGTTAAACGTCACATAGGGCTCGCAAAGTAGTTCGCCAATTTTTCCTGTCTTCGGCGAGTCTTTCAACCTCATCAAAGGATTTTATGCCTGTTAATTTGGCCTCTCTTAATAATGTCCTCTTCAGAGTTTCACGCGGTCTGCCTCTTTTTCTTCGGCCTGTTGTGTTCCACTTGATAGCTTGTTTTGGGATTCTCTGATCATTTCTTCTCATCAAGTGACCAACATATGTCCATCTCCTTTTCCTGATCACCCATGAAACTGGTTGTTGTTCAGTCATCTGTCTTATCTCTGCATTGTTCTTGAATTCATTCCACTTGATGCCGAGTATTTTCCTTTGGCATTTGTTTTCAAAAGAGTCTAATTTCTTTTCTATTTCTTTAGTTGTTTTCCAGCTTTCGCATGCATAAATGAGGGTGGATATTATATTTGAATTGAATAGTCTTAACTTGGTTTTTGTGCTTATAACTTTTGAATTCCATATGTTCTCAAGATTCTTGAAGATTGATGCTGCTTTTGCAATTCTGATCCTAACTTCCTTTCTAGTGTCACCATCCTGGTCTATGTAGCTGCCAAGGTATGCAAATTGATTGACTTCTTCAATATCTGTCCCTTCTATGTGTATTTTTCCACTTTGATTGAGAGGAATTTTCATTATTTTTGTTTTGTCCTTGTTAATTTCAAGTCCTATTTTGCTAGCCAGTGAAGACAGGCTTTCTGTTTTTTCTTGCATGGAATTCACATTATTACTGATAAGAGTTATGTCATCAGCAAAATCAAGATCAAGTAATAAACATCAGTTAAATGATACACAGGGTAATAAACATCAGTTAAGTGATACACCGAGTAATAAACATCAGTTAAGTGATACACCGAGTAATAAACATGAGTTAAGTGATACTCCGGGTAATAAACATCAGTTAAGTGATACACCGAGTAATAAACATCAGTTAAGTGATACACCGGGTAATAAACATCAGTTAAGTGATACACCGAGTAATAAACATCAGTTAAGTGATACAACAAGGCACTGATGTCGAGTTTGTAAAATGGAAGCAACAACTACAGGGGACAGTCTCCACTAATTACAATCCGAGAAGCCTTGCAGTGCTATTTCTGGTGTAGGCACAAACCCAAGTGCACATAACACTACTGCAGTTATGGCGTAAATTTCAAATTTTACCTTACAAGAGCTGAAAGAAATGGAAGACTAAATGCAAAGTCAAAAAAGAAAATAAATGAAAGAGAAAAGAGGATTAGAAATTGAAGGAATTAAAGAAGAGAGAAAAAAGAAAGGAGGGAATACATTTCTTCATTTTCCAGCAACTGAGAAACTATTACAAATCTCCATGTCAAGCAAAGAAAGAAAAAAAGTTGGGGGGGGGGGAGAGTTGGAATTATTTTTCCTGGTTACACGAAGGATTTGCGAATATCAATAGTTTAGTTTCACTTCGTTTTTCTTTTATCTCAACAAGAGAAAGAGAGAATATAGTATTTCATAAATTCTGCTTCTCTGAAAATAAAGTTAATCTTCATCATAAACATGTTTGTGGAGTCCATAAATAGATTTACCGGAGATAACGTCATTCATTATAGGGAAGTCTAAAAAAAATGTTATCTTCTACGTGAAACCTTTGACGATATCTTGAGAAACACTATCCAGGAGAAGCTAATTTGCCAGAGATCGTAAAGTACTAACGATAGCACTGTAGGGTTAGCAAGGTTACTCCAGCTTGGCATATATCAGGAGTGGAAGAATGAGTTTTTTATTGAGACGACAGAGGCAACGTTACTACCACAACATGGACGTGTAGAGATAGCGAACAGAAGAAGGAGAGAATGGTGTAGCATATAACACAGGTCTTCGTTTTCTCTCTACAGTGTTCGGCGAGTTGGTGAAGTTTATCGATCTGGGTTAAAGTAGGTTAAATATGTAGTAATTTCCTGCGATATATCACTGACTGTAAATTTCTTCTTTGACTTGTCTTGTCTTGTATTGTGCTATCTCGGTGTAACTGCGAACTGGTTTTCTTTGCAGCCGATGCTGTGGAGGTGTTGAAGTACGGCATGGTATCGGCGTTAGAGCCAGTTATGGCAGCTATTTTTTCAGTCCTTGTGTACAGCCAAAAAGCAGGCGGTGTGTAATGCTTCTTTAACAGACTCCACCACTATTACTATGGCGATCTCTGCCCCGTTTGCCAGACTAAGCCTGCTATTAGGGGTGGAACAGGGTCTTGATCAGTTATGGTTCGCTAACCCTGATGTTAGTAAATCAGCTATAGGTCACTGACTGGCTAATAGGACAGCGTTTTTATCCCCATTTCTTCTTTGAAGACAAATTTTGTAGCAGAAAGTGTTAGCTGTGGAACTCTCTTCAGTTTTGTAGCAGGCAAGGTATGCAAATTGATTGACTTCTTCAATATCTGTCCCTTCTATGTGTATTTTTCCACTTTGATTGAGAGGAATTTTCATTATTTTTGTTTTGTCCTTGTTAATTTCAAGTCCTATTTTGCTAGCCAGTGAAGACAGGCTTTCTGTTTTTTCTTGCATGGAATTCACATTATTACTGATAAGAGTTATGTCATCAGCAAAATCAAGATCAAGTAATAAACATCAGTTAAATGATACACAGGGTAATAAACATCAGTTAAGTGATACACCGAGTAATAAACATCAGTTAAGTGATACACCGAGTAATAAACATCAGTTAAGTGATACACCGGGTAATAAACATCAGTTAAGTGATACACCGAGTAATAAACATCAGTTAAGTGATACACCGGGTAATAAACATCAGTTAAGTGATACACCGAGTAATAAACATCAGTTAAGTGATACAACAAGGCACTGATGTCGAGTTTGTAAAATGGAAGCAACAACTACAGGGGACAGTCTCCACTAATTACAATCCGAGAAGCCTTGCAGTGCTATTTCTGGTGTAGGCACAAACCCAAGTGCACATAACACTACTGCAGTTATGGCGTAAATTTCAAATTTTACCTTACAAGAGCTGAAAGAAATGGAAGACTAAATGCAAAGTCAAAAAAGAAAATAAATGAAAGAGAAAAGAGGATTAGAAATTGAAGGAATTAAAGAAGAGAGAAAAAAGAAAGGAGGGAATACATTTCTTCATTTTCCAGCAACTGAGAAACTATTACAAATCTCCATGTCAAGCAAAGAAAGAAAAAAAGTTGGAGGGGGGGGAGGAGAGTTGGAATTATTTTTCCTGGTTACACGAAGGATTTGCGAATATCAATAGTTTAGTTTCACTTCGTTTTTCTTTTATCTCAACAAGAGAAAGAGAGAATATAGTATTTCATAAATTCTGCTTCTCTGAAAATAAAGTTAATCTTCATCATAAACATGTTTGTGGAGTCCATAAATAGATTTACCGGAGATAACGTCATTCATTATAGGGAAGTCTAAAAAAATGTTATCTTCTACGTGAAACCTTTGACGATATCTTGAGAAACACTATCCAGGAGAAGCTAATTTGCCAGAGATCGTAAAGTACTAACGATAGCACTGTAGGGTTAGCAAGGTTACTCCAGCTTGGCATATATCAGGAGTGGAAGAATGAGTTTTTTATTGAGACGACAGAGGCAACGTTACTACCACAACATGGACGTGTAGAGATAGCGAACAGAAGAAGGAGAGAATGGTGTAGCATATAACACAGGTCTTCGTTTTCTCTCTACAGTGTTCGGCGAGTTGGTGAAGTTTATCGATCTGGGTTAAAGTAGGTTAAATATGTAGTAATTTCCTGCGATATATCACTGACTGTAAATTTCTTCTTTGACTTGTCTTGTCTTGTATTGTGCTATCTCGGTGTAACTGCGAACTGGTTTTCTTTGCAGCCGATGCTGTGGAGGTGTTGAAGTACGGCATGGTATCGGCGTTAGAGCCAGTTATGGCAGCTATTTTTTCAGTCCTTGTGTACAGCCAAAAAGCAGGCGGTGTGTAATGCTTCTTTAACAGACTCCACCACTATTACTATGGCGATCTCTGCCCCGTTTGCCAGACTAAGCCTGCTATTAGGGGTGGAACAGGGTCTTGATCAGTTATGGTTCGCTAACCCTGATGTTAGTAAATCAGCTATAGGTCACTGACTGGCTAATAGGACAGCGTTTTTATCCCCATTTCTTCTTTGAAGACAAATTTTGTAGCAGAAAGTGTTAGCTGTGGAACTCTCTTCAGTTTTGTAGCAGGCAAGTGTTAGCTGTGGAACTCTCTTCAGTTTTGTAGCAGGCAAGTGTTAGCTGTGGAACTCTCTTCAGTTTTGTAGCAGGCAAGTGTTAGCTGTGGAACTCTCTTCAGTTTTGTAGCAGGCAAGTGTTAGCTGTGGAACTCTCTTCAGTTTTGTAGCAGGCAAGTGTTAGCTGTGGAACTCTCTTCAGTTTTAACCCTCGATTCCCCCTCAGATCACACGGCTTTCTCACCCAGTCGGTCTCTTTGTGGTTCGCTCTTTCACCATTTCTTCAAGCCTTCCAGTTCATGGGAAAAATATGTCGCGTGTACCTAACACACCAGTCAGTCAGTCGATTAGTCAGTCATTTGCATGTCATTTGCAGAACTTTGCCTCCATAACAGATCTCCTGTAGGCCTCTCGATTGTAATCAAGATGCCCTGCTACTGATGCGTCCATTCGCAGACCATCAACGATGACTTGCAGCCATCTTCGCCTTGGTCTTCCTCTATTTCTTTTTCAAATTATGTATCCTTCCAAGACTGTCCTCTCTAAATTATCATGACGTTTAATGTGTGGTTGGCGGGGTGGGGTATCCCCTATGAAAGGAGAAGTAAGACGCCTCTTTACCTCCGTTAGCCTACACTCTTGGGCAAGGTGGAATACCCGTATAGCCCCCTTATCAGGGTGACGTGAAGCCATGGGAGCAGGTGGTGGATGGAATGGGAAAGCAGCCGACAGATAATGTTGGTTATGGTCACCATTCTATGATGGTAGGCAGATGATCTCAATGTAGGGACAATGGCTACGATCACTGACTAGTACAGTCATTGCCCGGAAGGAAAGCAATGGTAAACTATCTTCTGGAAATATACCAAGAAACCGAAACAGCAACATGCCTCAGACATCTTTTGCAACTGAGTGATGTTGCCATGAAAGGAAGGCCACCAACCCGTATAACCTCAAGCTGGTCACCAACCCGTATAACCTCAAGCTGTTCACCAACCCGTATAACCTCAAGCTGGTAACCAACCCATAGAACCTCAAGCTGGTCACCAAGCCGTATAACCTCAAGCTGGTCACCAAGCTGTAGAACCTCAAGCTGGTCACCAAGCCGTAGAACCTCAAGCTGGTCACCAACCCATAGAATCTAAAGCTGGTCACCAACCCATAGAATTTCAAGCTGGTCACCAAGCCGTATAACCTCAAGCTGGTCACCAACCCATAGAATCTAAAGCTGGTCACCAACCCATATAACCTCAAGCTGGTCACCAACCCGTATAACCTCAAGCTGCACCAACCCGTAAAACCTCAAGCTGGGCACCAACCCGTATAACCTCAAGCTGGTCACCAACCAATAGAACTTCAAGCTGGTCACCAACCCATAGAACCTCAAGCTGGTCACCAACCCATAGAACCTCAAGCTGGTCACCAACCCGTAGAACTTCAAGCTGGTCATCAACCCATAGAACCTCAAGCTGGTCACCAAGCCGTATAACCTCAAGCTGGTCACATTGTTCTGTCGTTTGATGTTAACAATTTTGCAAACACAGCAAAGATGGAGAATGTTTTTTTTAAAATTTTCTCCAGCTTTTAGTACTTCGTTCACGTTACAGATTCATATAAGAGAATACTCAACACACAATTTTTGTAGATCATGGTCACTGCCTTTAGCGTTTATCTTCTTCTGTTCCAATCCCTTTTGTTTAGTTTAATCTAAGTAGCAACCGCGATTCCTTTTCACGTATTGATTTCTTCATCTAGAGCGCAGGTGGCTGAAAATATACATCCAGCATAATTAAACCTACCCACAAACTCAGGTGGACTTCCATTGCAAGTTAAATTGGTCTTACGGTTGTGTCTTGCCCAAGGACTGGTTTAAATAGTTTGTGCAATCAACTATCACTGTTCTCTGGCAGAACTGTCTCATCTGCATGTCTCAGATTACCGAAACTATGATCTATTTTCTATTAAATTTTGACAGCCTCAAACAATGTCTTCGCTGTATAATGAAAAGTGGACAGGGCACAGCGCGTGTTCTCGTCTTTCCCGGTGATTTCTTTGTGTACATTCATATTTGTCTTTGTTCACTTTCACCCCACCTTGTTCGTCGTAGTATACATTATCAGTTGCTCTAAAAACCTTCTACCGCTGTATGAAATGTTTTCAAACTTTCTAAGCTTGAATGTTAGTCTTTCTTTTTCCTTCTAATTGTGATTAAACAGTAGAAATTTTTCAAGCACAACCACGCAGTCGTAGCCATCATTTGATCTGAGGTGGGGCTGGTAGACTGGAGACTGCGTTTAATGAAGCGACTGTGGATTTTTTTTTGTTAGTTCGAACGTAGTATTAGAAGGACGATGTGATTTCTCAGGGAAGCAGGTATTTGACCTATTGTTTCTAAGCGTGTCATGGCCTAAAGTGGACTCATAATTCTCCCTCTCTCTCCACCGCAAAAATAAAATAAATACATCGAAAGACTTCAAATATAAAGGACTGTCCCTCACAACAGGGACAACACATTTCACTTGCGAGGGACGTTCCTGTCCCAGATTTGGCCAGGCAGCCTTAATTAAAGCAGGTTAATTATGAAATAGACTATTGTCCAGTTTTTCTAAAATACAAATACTCTTGAAACTACAGAAGTCCATGAATCTGGACCACTTCTATAAATATTTAACATCTCTCAAACTATTCTAAACACCTCTCAGTACACCTGTAGAATATATAAATGTACATTCGAGACAGATAACTGCAGACTTCATTACGCAGTTCATGCCCTGAAAGTCAGAAATAAAATAAAGAAAGCTATTAGATCTACTTATAATAAATCTTATATCTTTAAATACACTAGAACGCCCTTCAGCTGGGTAAAATTTATATCAGATAAACTTAGTTAAAGAAATAAGTAGTACGTGCTTATAGGGCAGTATAAAATAGTCACTAATTATGTGTGGTCTCTGGCTCCACGTGAACGAACTAAAGTCACTATGTTTAGCACATGAAATTAGTACGACACGAAGTTTATAATCTCCCTTGAAATTACTGGAGAACTTTTTATTGTGGAAGTAAATATAAAGTTTAGCGTTATCACATCAAGAAGCGTTAGGAAATCTCGACCCACGTGGGAAATCTTAATTTAATGTCAAATTAACACTGGTAAACGACTTCTATGAAAGATCTTGATCTAACACAAAAAGTAGAGAATAACTAGGATTGTGACCTTATAAATTTGAATAAAGCACTGAAGGCCAACTCATATCTTCAAGGAAGGTACTACAGCCTTCAGGAAGGAGACTTGCTGCTTATCTAAGTCAACGGCCTACATATCTTCAAGGAAGGTACTACATGCCTACAGGAAGGAGACCTGCTGCTTGTCTAAGTCAACGGCTTACATATCGGAAGTCCGAGGTCTGATGTAAGAATGATTTTTCACCCTGGACTGGAAGTCATATGCGGGACAGATCTCACATGTAACTTCCTTCTTCCTTGAGTTCGTCGTTTTATCATATCGACCAAAAACATCAAGCCTGGAATTTCACATGTTATACAGAATTTCATATTTTTCAAGACTTTGCCAAACGGTCCCACAGCGTAAAAATCATATAGTTGAAACCATTATAATTCTATTTACTTCTTTTCACAACCGGCACATGTCAAGATATTTTCTGCAAACATTCATGTTTTGGAGTATTATTTCCTAAATCACTCGATCCTTTACACTTTCCTAAAACTATGTTTACAATCAATATTTGTCTTAAAATCCAGCCACACTTTAACTATCATCTTCTATTTCATCGTGTCATTTTCCTTTCCCAAGCCGCAGTAATCAGTCAGTCAGTCAGTCTTTTGCATGTCCGTTGGGGAACTTTGCCACTAACAGCTCTCCTATAGGCCTTTCGGTTGTGAGCAAGATGCCCTGCTGCTGATGCGTCCATTAACAGATCATCAACGATGTCTTGCAGCCATCTTCGCCTTGGTCTTCTTCCTCTCTTTCTTTTTCCTTTTATGTACCCTTCCAAGACTGTCTTCTCTAAAATATCGCGACGTTTAACGTGTCCAGAATATTTAAATGTTCTCTGTTTAATCTTCCTTACTAACCAGCCTTCTTCAGTGTTAAGTTCTTGTAGTATGGATGGCGTAGTAACAGCAGTAGCATATATGTTACCACCCGAGTCTCTGTGAACGTGTCCAGACCCTAAAAGTGGACGAAGCAGGTTTTCGGGCTGTAGTATTTAATCCATAGTCCACGACTGTAGAGTCATTCTGTGTTTTGACTGCGGTAGAGAGAGTTTGTTCTAGATGCAAGGACTTTTGATTTTATGCAGTTTTCGCTTTCATTATTTAAGTCAAGTATGGAAGAATTTTGTGACGTGGTAAGCAAGAATTGTTTTAAGCCTTTATCACTTGCACACCCTCAATTTCATGTCAGCTTTCGTTTATAAATGTAGAATTCAGCGTTGTTTAAACTAATTGTGACGTTTTGTTTTTTTTTGTGTGGAAACAATATGTGACATTCTTTGTGAAAACTATATGTGACGTTGTTTGTGAAAACTATATGTGACGTTTTTGAGGAAACTACGAGTAGATTTAAGTCTGTATTTTATTTAAGAGATTGAACTTAGGGTACACCCAAAATATGGATTATTGCAAACTGATCGTTGTTCGTAAAATGATTAAATATAACATTTATATAGATTTCATTTATGTGCTAAATAACGTTGGAAGTCGAAAACAGTTACAACTATCTGTGTAATATGTTTGATTGTTTTCAAGTGTGTGGGTTGTGATCAAAGTCTTCGCTGCTTGTTTCGTCGGGGGGAATTTACGTTTGCAGTTTTTTTTTAATGTGTATGAAATGTAATCTATATGAGACTTGATTATATGATAGAAAAAGTGGGGCACTGAGATTTGTATATATGGTAGAAGAAGTGGGACATTGAAATTTAGATATATGGTAAAAGAAGTGGGACACTGAGATTTAGTTATATAGCAAAAGAAATGGGGCATTGAAATTTAGATACATGGTAGAAGAAGTGGGACACTGAAATTTAGATATATAGTAAAAGAAATGGGACATTGAAATTTATATATATATGTAATGATGATCTGAAGGAGTTGTGTTGTTGTTCCGCTCTCTACGGTAGAGAGTTTCCAGCATATGCATACATATATATATATGGTAAAAGAAGTGGGACATTGAAATTTGGATATATGGTAGAAGAAGTAGGACATTGAAATTTAGATATATGGTAGAAGAAGTGGGACACTGACATTTAGATATATGGTAAAAGAAGTGGGACATTGAAATTTGGATATATGGTAGAAGAAGTGGGGCATTGAGATTTTAATATATGGTAGAAGAAATGGGGCATTGAGATTTAGTTATATGGTAGAAGAAGTGGGGCATTGAGATTTGGATATTTGGTAGAAGAAGTAGGGCATTGAGATTTTGATCTGTGATAGAAGAAGGGGGACGTTTACTTGAGATTTATGATAGAAGAAGTGGGACAATGACTTGAGATTTGATTATATGATAGAAGAAATGGTACATTGACTTGAGATTTGGATATATTGTAGAAGAAGTGGGACATTAACGTTAGATTTGGATATATTATAGAAGAAGTGGGACAATAACGTTAGATTTGGATATATTATAGAAGAAGTGGGACATTAACTTTAGATTTGGATATATTATAGAAGAAGTGGGACATTAACTTTAGATTTGGATATATTATAGAAGAAGTGGGACATTAACGTTAGATTTGGATATATGATAAAAGAAGTGAGACATTAACTTTAGATTTGGATATATTATAGAAGAAGTGGGACATTAACGTTAGATTTGGATATATGATAAAAGAAGTGGGACATTAACTTTAGATTTGGATATATTATAGAAGAAGTGGGACATTAACTTTAGATTTGGATATATTATAGAAGAAGTGGGACATTAACGTTAGATTTTGATATATGATAAAAGAAGTGAGACATTGAGGGGGCTAGAATGTAATTTAATGGTTTATGGTTTATTGTCTGGGTCATCATCATTGCACTCCAGACATGTCCATACGTGCTCAGATTCCCATCCTCCTCCCCCACCCCCTTTTCACCATATCCATCAGGGTCCTGGGGTTGATAGCATGTAATGTTGCTGTTACATAGCCAAAAGATCTTATGGGCCTGGAGATATGAGACTGTCTATAGGAGATGTTATTATATGTTGCTGGGCAGTTCTATGTCGTGTGATTTATAGTCCTGGAAATAGTGGGACAGTTTCATTTACATAATATTACTGTGCTAGAAGACGACGTTAAATGCGTTTGTTTTATTTATTTTCATAGCTTTATTGCTTTTGTCTGTTGCTAAATGTTGGTTATTCGTGTGTCCAAGTAACCTGCTCAAGTCTTCATATACTAATCTTATTAATCATCTTGTGCCACAAGTAGTCTTACATCTTACATTCTCCCCGTGCCCTTAAACGTCACATAGGGTTCACATGGTAGTTCGCCAAGTTTTCCTGCCTTTAGCGGCCTTTTCAACCTCTTCAAGAGATTTTATGCCTACTAATTTTTAAAAATTTAAAAAAATATGGAATTAATGTTTAGCCGTTTTCCTTTTCAGTGTCCTGTCCCGAGGGTCCTTTGCGTGACAAAACAAACAGTCACGTGTAGGTTCCATTTTCCTTGGCAAAGCACTGCGACCTTTCACCATGTAGCACTTCTTTATGTAGCTTTCGGTAAAATGAGGTGTTACTACTCTTTAAGCAAACCATCAGAGATATGTTAATATGTTTTTTTTAAGGAAAACTTTTGCTTCCTGGGGTTGCAAAATGTTAAAAGTAAAGATTTTTTTCCCTGACGTGGAGGATGAATGGCAAATTGTAATTCCGTTCATTGCGCTGAAGAAGTATTCTTATTGTGTCAGGAAAGTAAATTTTAACGGGTGGATGAATGTCAGGCCATGTTAATCCTCGCGCATTAACTCCTCCAGAGGCGGAGTAGCAGGCGTGATAAGGTCATTTGGAATGAACAAATAAAATAGTTCCTAGAAATTAACCAGGAATTGCTCCAGCCAGGGCTATTTTCACGCAGTCAGGAATAGAAAATTACACAAGTTAATTGCAGCTGCGTGAGTTTATGATACAGGATATGAGTTATATTTCATTGTAAGTTCACATTTACATATCACATACGAACGACGTGGTTCGGTGCGGTAGATTCACTTCGCATTTGCGTAGCAGAATTCAGTTCATTGGACAGGAAAAAACAAGGTAAATTGTAAAATTCCGTGTAAATATTTAGTTATGAATTACATTACAGCTATAAATGTGTGTATCTAGTAGTCGTGTGGTCCTTTCAGCTGCCATTTTGTAGACAATTTTGTTTATGTGTGTATTTGGTTTCTAGAGTCATATGTGTTACCACATATAGTTAACTCTCTCAGGAGTGAATTAATGACCACTCTCTACCAGAATACCTTTGTTAGGAGAAATTCTGGCAGAAAGAGACGGGAAATAATTACAAAATATAGATTGGAAATCGCCACTTCTTTACCTACTTAGACAGTGTCTAAATATGACTCCATACTTTGGTTCGCTGGGCAAGATCTGCCAACCCTGGCAGTGTTGTTTTGGAATGAAAGAGTTCATTTATTTTTATAACTTTTAGTAGTAAATTTACTCCAACTTCTGCCTGGCTTCCGTTTCGATTCAGGTTTCCGCCGCGTAATTTTGCTAACACACAGGTATATTTCTTTGACATGGCGACATGGTCCTCGTAGAGTTACGAAATATCTAAGGGAAAAAAAATGCACATACCCTGAAGAAACTGTTCTAACTACCACTTGAGGATAGGCGCTCTTACGTGGGGATAAAGTAACACTAACAGGGACTGCATTAGGAAAGGGAAGCAATCCAGTGATTGGTGAAGCAACATGTAGCAAGAACTTACAAAGAAGATTTATTTGTTACTTAGCTTCTATCACTTATTTCGACATAGTCGGAAATGAATAAAGTATGCCAATGCTACAAATATTACTATTTCTACTGCTGCTACTACTACTAGTACTATTACGGCTACCACAATTACTAATTTTATTACGACTACTACTACTACTACTACTGCAGTTGCTGCTCTTACTGCTATTGCTACTACTACCATATATCACAAGATACTATTACAAATGGTACTACTGCCAATACTAATATTACCACTAATAATACTACAAGTACTACTGGCATCACTACTACATACCATCACTAGTGCTATTATTACAGGGAGTTCGCAAAGTCAGTGTGCAGTATCCTGGTATCGATTCAGGAATCATAGTAATATCTTAATGGCTGCGATATCTAGGCACATCTACCTGCCATATGTAGCGTGACTGGAGTCGCCGATCAATCGTGCTGATAACAAAAATGTTATATAATACTACAAGCTAAGCAGACATACACTTAATAACAAATGTCGGAAGTGATGTTATTGTGCGTCTTTGCAAGCTTGAACATGTTTAATTTTTTATTTTATTCGAAGACATTTTTCTAAGATCTGTTCCTGAATTGTTTCTTATCTACGTGTATTTTGTATGTTAACATAACCCGAGAGGTGAAACTTGGCCTCATCTGTGAAAAAGGTGACATCAAGAAATGAAAATTGTAAACCATTCACAGTAACGGAGCCGTTTGTCATGATCCGCCGCCAGCAACTATTGGACCACGGTTACTTTATATAGGAAGAGTTTCAAATTTTCTCTGATCGCTTTATGCGCTGTTGCAATCCAGATACCTTCCTGTTGTGCCAACTTCCGCAAAGCCTTTGATGGACTCAGAAGCATAGAGTCGGAAATGTTCGATAACTTCTCGTTAAGTTTAAATGGTCTCCCACTTCGGTGTGTATCTGACACTGAGCCCGTTTCACGAAATTTCTCAACAAGTTTATAAACTGCAATGCAATGAGGTACAGGTGTTCCTGGGAATTGAAATTTTCAGCAAACTACCCCCGCACTAAATCGGAGTATGTACTGCCTTCTCGAAATACGTGTTCAACAAGAAAAATACGCTCCTCCAGTGAAAGAAGCAAAGTAAACAAACTGATTTAAACAATGCCTCCATCGCGCACTTCAAACGCTGCTTAACAATTGAATGCACAAATGCAGATGACAGACTGAATACAGTTAATGTTGCACAATAGCAGACTTTAACACGCTAATGCACGCAGGTAGAGTGCCTAGATATTGCAAACACTAAGATACCACTACGATACCGGAATCGATACTAGGATACTGCGCACAGACTTTGCGAACTCCCTGTATAATTGCGGCTATTGCAACTACTAATGTATCTCAGTAATGAACTCTCTCTCCCCTCCCCTTCTTCTCTCTCTCTCTCTCTCTCTCTCTCTCTTTCTTTCTCTCTCTCTCTCTCATAAATATATATGAGTTTTTTAGAGGTCTGCTGATGTTGTTAGGTAGGCTCAGTAAAACAGTAGGAGTGGGAACTTGTAACTTCTTAACGAGGGTGAGATATCTGACCTTTCCCTTACCCTTCTTAATGAAACTGACGTGTCTTACTTGTCGCCCCTACGCTAGTCATGACAGGGAGTTGACCCATTCTTCATCACTCTACCAGGAAAATAATAAGTAAAACAAAACAAGACTTGAAATATGAAGGACTGGTCCCAGGTACAGAAATTTTACTGTTGGGAGTTGTTCCTAATTTAGTCAGAAACTCTGATATTAAAAACTCTGATATAAAAACTTTTAAACCATGAAAAGCTCCATGAATCGTGATCACTTCCATAAGTCTCAAACATCATGTAAACACCTCCGAACATCTCCTGACATTCCTGGACTCTCTGTAGAAAATATCTAAGCACTCCTAAGACAACAAATCATCCGCCGGTCTCGAACAAGATCTGGAACGCTTCTAAGTCACACGGCCCATGACAGGAAACTCCAAGTCATGTCCTGAAAGTCAGAAATAAATACAGAGCTACATTAGATTAAACTTTAGATATAGATTAGATAACAACGTTAGATAAAGAATTATATATAGATTAGATAATAACATTAGCTTAAACAAACCTTACATCTCAGTTATGTATCAGAGCTCTCATAAAAAGGTAAGTTTAGAATTTGTTGCTAAGTTCAACTAAACGCGCGCCCGAGTCACAATAGAGAATATTATTATCCACTAATAAACATTTGTCAAACGTTCAGTCTGGCCCTAGCCGGCCGTACCAAAGCAGACTGAACACTCCACATCCGTGAACAGTTTTTTGATGGTGGCACAGGCTCGACCACGTAGAGACGACATGTTGGACAAATGAAAAGCATCAGAATACTGGGCTCTATAGTCCGTCCCTAGAGAGTTAATTAATATGGAAATGAAAAGAGAGCTTGGCTATAGCACTCCGTGAAAGACTAGAGAAAACATGGTCTTCGCAGCATGTCTTAATTCAGTGTCAGGTTAACACTTGAAATACACAATCACAAAAATCTTCTTTATGCACACAGATAGCACAGAATAGCTGGAATAGTCATACCAAAAAGTAAGAATAAATATATACATTGGAAACAAAGAATGATACATAAAATTCCAACTTACATTTCAGGCGCACACTTCAGTGGGCGTTGGAACGGGAGGCGGAGCACATATGGGAATGCTCGGAGCAGGGGGATGCCGTTCTCTGATTACAGTTACAATTATATCCAAACTATCTGCCCATAGGTAAGGAACTTGTGGCTTATATACTGCTGTGGCTTACATTTTCGGTGTGGGCTTGAAGAAAGCTTGGAAAATTTCTTCTCTACTCATGAATTTTATATAAGACGCATCTATAATTTAACAAGAAATATTTAGGACAAAAGTAGGAGGAAAAAAAACTCCACTCAATGTTGTGCTGGTCCAAGATTACACGCCACTGGATGTTCTTCTTCTAACCTTCTCAAGTAAACCCTGAAACTAACCGTGTGTACACTTATGTCTTATATCTTATATCCTTCCCGTGCCGTTAAACGTCACATAGGGCTCGTAAAGTAGTTCGCCAATTTTTCCTGTCTTCGGCGAGTCTTTCAACCTCATCAAAGGATTTTATGTCAGTTAACTTGGCCTCTCTTAATAATGTCCTCTTCAGAGTTTCACGCGGTCTGCCCCTTTTTCTTCGGCCTGTTGTGTTCCACTTGATAGTGTGTACACTGGTGCATCCATAATCAAAGATGATCTGCTTGAGCTAAACTTGATTTAGCCACAAGCTACAGTAACGTTGAAGTGGTACAGGTCTGTGCATTTGTCAATCCTGGCACTTCATAACCTGACCATGTTTCATATTGATGCTTGAAATACCTGGTACGTTGTTTCTTGAAGTTGTGACACGTCACTTTGGCTATTTTAAAGTTAAAAGTGTAGGCCTGTATGGATTCTGACAAATCCGAATGCGCCATATAGTTGAACAAAACATCTAGGAATGCAAAAAACAGGAAAAACACTCACTGAATCACTGTATAATCTGTCTCCGTTTACCATATTTAACTGATTATTATAGTAAATACGGTAAAAAAAATTACCTGTTAGTTGCTTACATTACGACTACGAAGAATAAAGAATTTGACACGGCAAATCTGCCAAAGAAATATGTGACAAGCGGCAAGTGGCTACGGCATTTTTTAAGGTTATAGAAAAATGTGCTGCCAATATATCAGTTTGCTATATTTTAATATTATTATTTAATATTATTATAATATAAGCATGTATAATAAATTAATTGCAATCTGTTTTGATAAGGAGATTAGTGTGTTAAACATAAGGAGATTAGCGCGTTTAACGTGAGGAGATTAGTGTGTTAAACGTAAGGAGATTAGTGTGTTAAACGTAAAGAGATTAGTATGTTAAACATAAATAGATTAGTGTGTTAAACATAAGGAGATTAGTATGTTAAACATAAATAGATTAGTGTGTTAAACATAAGGAGATTAGTGTGTTAAACATAAATAGATTAGTGTGTTAAAGATAAGGAGATTAGTGTGTTAAACATAAATAGATTAGTGTGTTAAACATAAGGAGATTAGTGTGCTAAACATAAATAGATTAGCGTGCTAACCACGACTGTTTATCTGTTAGTTTTGTAACAGTAACACCTAAGACATGACCTATCCAAATCTAACATCAGGGTTACAAGGCGCAGAATGATTTTTTTGAGGATATTTTCTGGGGAAAGTATAAGTACTTCTCTGTAGCATGTCCACGAAGTAAAACAGAGAGTCATGCGTGATCTGGGCGTGGTGCAACTTCCGTCTGTTTTGTGGTCTTAGAGTCACGTGATTTCCTATCCGGGCAGATACCTTTTTCGGTCCACCATGACAACATGCGATGCTAGGCTCGTACCAGTCACTGCTCCCAGGAATAAGCCTGATGTGATATTCTACTTAAGTTTATGTCTACTTTAAAAAAAAAAGAAAACGGCATGCCTTGCATAATCTAACGTACAGTTATCTGTTCTGTGTGTTTAGAGATACTTAGAGCTATCCGATGCTGCTTAAAGCTGTCTCGAGCTGTATAGAGTTGTATAAAGCTGTCTGATTTAGAAAAAATCAAGACCATATTCATTCATTCATTCATTCATTTGCATGTCCCTTGCGGAACTTTGCCTCCCAAACAGCACTCCTGTAGGCCTCTCGGTTGTGAGCAAGATGGCCTTCTGCTGTTGCATCCATTTCCAGATCGTCAACGATGTCTTGCAGCCATCTTCGTCTTGGTCTTCCTCTTTTTCTTTTTCCCATATGCTCATTCGAAATTTATAGAAGTGATTCAGGTTTATGAACTGTCATAGTTAAGGAGTTCTTGCACTTGAATAAAGCGTGGCAACAGTCCATCAGAGTTTCTGACTAAAGTGAGGACAGCTCTGTCATACTAACAATAAGCCCTTTTGCTCCTAGCAACGACCCTTCATATTCCATGTCTTTGTTATTATTTTGTGGCCAGATGGAAATAACAGGAGAGAATGAGTATGCTCTAGGCTATGACACTGACACTTGTAAGGACGATAGGTCACAGACCTTAGTTTCCCTAAGAAGGATTAGACAACGGATCTGACAAAATAGATGTGTAGGAACAACAGGTTATACTCCTCAGTTTACCTGACAAGTCACAAGTAGTCCGTTCTCTTGCTAACCATTCCATCTACAAATTCCTGCTGCCACTCGACATACAAGGGGCAACATGCTCTCCCAGCGAGAAAACCACCCATCCACCGCACAAACACACACTCGCACACACACACACATATATATAATACATGTACATATACACCTATATATTATACATATACATATACACCCATATATCATACATATACATATACACCCATATATCACACATGTACATATAAACACATATCATACATCTACACATACACCCATATATCATACATATACATATATATTCATATATCATACATATACATATACACCCATATATCATCCATTCATTCATCTGCATGTTCCTTGTGGAACTTTACCTCCCTAACAAATCTCCTGTAGGCCGCTCGGTTGTAAGCAAGTTGGCCTGCTGCTGATGCATCCATTTGCAGATCATCAAAGATGTTTGCAGCCATCTTCCCTTTGGTCTTCCTCTCTTTCTTTTTCCTATTATGTACCCGTCCAAGACGGTCTTCTCTAGATTATCATGACGTCCATATATCATACATATGATATATACATATATCATAAATATGATATATGTTTTATACGTATATATATCCAAATATCTTACATATATACAAACACATACATCATACATATACATCCATATATCATACATATACATATACACTCATATATATATATATATATATAAATTAACGCTGGCTTCTGACTCATTCCATTCTTCCGTCATGCCAGTCTGAATACTCAATCGATCTCGGCCCCACAAACTAGCACTCATTTCTACAGTCAAAGCCTGCATGCTGCTGTGCGACGTTCCACAAACATAACTGCTCCATCAGTTTCTGGGGCGTCGCTACATCAGGATCTCTCTCAGCAGAACAAGCTGCACAGCACTTTGTTAATCCGCGAAAAACAAGAGACACACCAGAGACTGATCTAGCGCTAAGCGGCCATAATTACTCCTAGAATATCGCTGGAATCACTGAGCTATTCCGCATGAGTAAGTTCCGCCTCGCTTGATTGCCCCCGAACTGCAAATCTGCAGCTTAGCCTCAGCCTCGGCAATGAGGCCTGAGTTTTGGTACCGGATGTTAGTTCTGTCCTGCAGTTGAGTGGGGAGGGGGAGGGAAGGGGAGGCCCCCGGGGGAGGGGGGTCGGGGAATAACTGGAACTACAGGATACCGTGCGTCCCCAGCCCTGTTGTTTACTTAGGCTGTGTAGTTCCCTCGCTGGCGTTGTAAAAACCTACTTTCCGTTTTCTCCTTTATGTGCCTGGAAATTTTGTGTAGGCTCCAAGCTATGTTTCATTGTATGTTTATGTTTCTTCTTCTTTGTTCTTCTTTTATCTCACTGGAACTGCGAGCTGTGTGCTTTGCAGCCAGCCGATGGCGTGAAGATACTGAAGCAAAGCATCGTGTTTACTTGGGAGTGGGTATATATATATATTATATATATATATATATATATATATATATATATATGTGTGTGTGTGTGTGTGTGTGTGTGTGTGTGTGTGTGTGTGTGTGTGTGGTGTGTGTTGTGTGTGTGTGTGTGTGTGTGTGTGTGTGTGTGTGGTGTGTGTGTGTGGTGTGTGTGTGTGTGTGTGTGTGTGTGTGTGTGTGTGTGTGTGTGTGTGTGTGTGTGTGTGTGTTGTGTGTGTGTGTGTTGTGTGTGTGTGTGTGTGTGTGTGTTTTAAGTTCCTGGATGGAGCCATAAAGCCGAGGCTGTGAAACACTTCTTTAGCAGACCCCACCACCGTGGGGACCACGGCGATCTCTCCCGCGTTGCCTGGGGTGGACCTGTTACAAGGGGGTACCAGCTGAGGGGTAGGGCAGGGTCTTGATCAGTGGGTCGCCGTCCCTGACGCTAGCACATTAGCTATGAGTCACTGATTGCCAGATGGGACGAGACTTCACCTCCCTTGTTTGTTTGTATGTTTGTATGTATGTTTGTTTGTTTGTTTGTTTGTTTGTTTGTTTGTTTGTTTGTTTGAACCTAGAAGCAGGTGTGTTCTCATCACGGCCGGTTCCGCTAATGCTCATCAGTAGAGCCAGTCATGATAGAAGCTGCTCAACTAAAGAAAGATGTTTGGTAACATCTACAAACTTTCAACATCTCCCTGCTCCCAAACTGTTTTGCTACAAACAAACAAACAAACAAAAATCAAAAGCAAAAGAAACTGCCGACTACAGCCAACGTATGTCAGACTATGTTTGACATTGCGTCAAAGAGTAGGAAACAGCGTGTGAGTTTAGAATGCTTCATGTCACTGCTCAGACTCTAGATTATAAAGACAGCTTAGATGTTGTGCGCAGAGGTCAGAAACGTGTCATAGTATTTTAGGAAGGATTACTAGGTACTGTATATTCTGGTCACGTAGAGAATTAAATTGTTGACAGCGATTCTGATACGCTGCAGAGATTGCTTTAACTCTTAGCTTCTTTTCATTTCTTATTCCGTCATTTTCTGGCTGAAACCTACATGGTATAATGTAGCACTTCACTTATGTTTGGTGTGTTCGTTGCATTATGCGCTGTTGTATCTTTGAAAACCTCGTGTCTGTTTGTCCGTTCTTTGTTCAGTGTTTACGGTTTTTGTCGTTTCTTCTGTTCGTTTCACTGTGTCACAGAAACCAGCAGTGTGCTCTGTGATGCAGACAGGAGCAGCACAGTTGAGAGTGAACAGAGTTTTCATGCCAAAAGGACAAGACGTAGCAGGGCACGGCAGCATTTCAGTCGAGGCAGTCCTAGAAAACGGAGTTTGTTCCTTGTTTTATGAAAATTTAAAAAAACAACAAATAAAATGTCTTCACAAACAAAACAAAAGTCTGGCTGCAAGACGAGGGACACTAGTCCGAAGTGTTCGCGTCACTCTTAACTCTATGTGATTCAGAATAGTAACGCACAATCGGTCCTATGTATTGTGGACTAAAAATAAAATAAAATAAACAGACTGAAAGTTTTCGAAAGAAGCTGGTTTCTATTTGATTCAAACAGCATGCTTGTGGCAACGTACGAAGACACCAAAAATAGTCAGAACAAAAACAACAACAACAGCAACAACAAATACAAGTTAAAAATAAACAAGGAAGTACTGAAAGAAATTACCTTCAACAACTTACACGGAAATACCTAGATTCTGAGCCTGGTGTATATCAGTATGGCAACTGATAAACCATAGTTAATCATTACCTCTATTTTAATAATATTTCAGGCTATCTATTTCATTATACAGCCTCGTCTTTGTCACGCTAAGCTTGATCTGACGTCAGATAGCCTTAAAACGAAGAGGCAAAACATCACGTTGTTTCAAAATGTCTGCTTCTCTGAGAGTAAATATTGTGCAAAAAAATCAACATAATTTGGCCACGGAAAAATCACAGCGGAAAGGGGTTAATAACTGCTCTGTCATTATACATCCGTTGAATTAATGGGACCCCATGTGAAGATGAGAAGTCTACTGTGCCGGAGGGTTGCCAACTCGAGCAAACTGGATTCGGAAATACAAGAAGTTTTCATCTTTCAGTTTGTTTGCGAGGATGTTGTATCTTTTTGTAAAAAGTTGTATTTATTTTCGAGAATCTTGGTATTTGTTTGCGAGAATGTTGCACCTTTTTTGTAAGAATTTGTATTTGTTTGCGAGAATGTTAGATCTTTTTTTTTAAACACAACAGGCCGAAGAAAAAGGGGCAGACCGCGTGAAACTCTGAAGAGAACATTATTAAGAGAGGCCAAGTTAACAGGCATAAAATCCTTTGATGAGGTTGAAAGACTCGCCGAAGACAGGAAAAATTGGCGAACTACTTTGCGAGCCCTATGTGACGTCTAACAGCACGGGAAGGATATAAGATATATAAGATAAGATTGCTTCTCGATAATCTTGTATTTGTTTGTGAGAATATTGTATCAGATGTAGTGTTCGTGACTTTGCATTTGTTTCTCATTTTATTATGAAAAGAGCGATCAATCAGAAATAATGTGGATGTTTAACAATTTAGGCCAACAGAGGTCAGGGCGATCCAGTCCAGTGAGTCACTGGTATAGTATACACGTAAAATCTAACCATATAAGTCAGTAATAATGTGAATATGTTTTGTATCGTTTCTTGTGAGCCCAAACACGAAGCGAAACGAAACAGGTTTTGGGAAAAAGTTCTGAGTTCTTAGTTTACAAGGTAGTTTCTTTTTTTTTTTTTCGTATTGGGACTTGGCCAGATGTGGTAGGAGGCGCTTTGATGTTCGTCTTGTGTTTCCAGTAATTCTGCACTGTGTTAGGAAAGATTGTTCAAGCAATAATCTCCACCTGGGCCCATCTCAGTTTATGTAAGTTGTGTTATAAGTTATCATAAGTGTAAGTTGTAAAACATGTATATGAAGAACGTTAGATAGAAGTTAAAAATGGAATATATCGACGTTAAAAATGAAATACCTATGTGACAGGCCTAAAGATGGGTTTTGGATCAATCAAGAAAAGTAATTTTGTGTATAAGTGTCGTGATTGTATTTACGTGCTGGCCAGTCACGTGTGACATGTGTTAGTCTCGGAACACCGGGACATTTCCAGTTTCATTGATCATCATAGATTGTGAACATCATATGAAGGTTTGATGCGTTTGAATGCACATATATACCGACAGCATTCATGTTTGAATTTATGTTCGATATCATGTGTTCATTCAGAATTGTGTGTTTGTGCTTCAGGATCATCATTATGATTCATTAACATCAACACTACCGTCAGAATAAGTTAATCTCCTTGATGTTTTGTTTGTTTACGTTTGTTTGTGTCCGTTGGTAGAATTAAACTGATGCGAACTTACATTAAGTAATAGCCATGATGTCAACTCAGCCAAAACTTACATTAAGTAATAGCCATGATGTCAACTCAAGCAAAACTTACATTAAGTAATAGCCATGATGTCAACTGAAGCAAAACTTACATAAAGTAATAGCCATGATGTCAACTCAAGCAAAACTTACATTAAGTAATAGCCATGATGTCAACTCAACCAAAACTTACATTAAGTAATAGCCATGATGTCAGCTCAACCAAAACTTACATTAAGTAATAACCATGATATCAGCTCAACCAAGACTTACATTAAGTAATAACTATGATATCAGCTCAACCAAAACTTACATTAAGTAATAACCATGATGTCAGCTCAACCAAAACTTACATTAAGTAATAACCATGATGTCAGCTCAACCAAAACTTACATTAAGTAATAACCATGATATCAGCTCAACCAAAACTTACATTCAGTAACACCCATGATGCTAACTAAGGCAAAACCTACAATTAGTAACAACAATGATGTTAAATCAAGCAAAATTTACATTAAGTAACAACCATGATGTCAGCTCAACCAAAACTTACACTAAGTACTAACCATCATGTCAACTCAGCCAAAACTTACATTAAGTAAAAACCATGATGTCAACTCAGCCAAAACTTACATTAAGTAATAGCCATGATGTCAACTCAACCAAAACTTACATTAAATAATAACCATGATGTCAGCTCAACCAAAACTTACATTAAGTAATAACCATGATGTCAGCTCAACCAAAACTTACATTAAGTAATAACCATGATGTCAGCTCAAGCAAAACTTACATTAAGTAATAACCATGATGTCAGCTCAACCAAAACTTACATTAAGTAATAACCATGATGTCAGGTCAAGCAAAGCTTACATTAAGTAATAACCATGATGTCAGGTCAAGCAAAACTTACATTAAGTAATAACCATGATGTCAGGTCAAGCAAAACTTACATTAAGTAATAACCATGATGTCAGCTCAACCGAAACTTACATTACGTAATAGCCATGATGTCAGCTCAAGCAAAACTTACATTAAGTAATAGCCATGGTGTCAGCTCAAGCAAAACTTACATTAAATAATAGCCATGATGTCAGCTCAAGCAAAACTTACATTAAATAATAACCATGATGTCAGCTCAAGTAAAACTTACATTAAATAATAACCGTGATGTCAACACAAGCAAAATTTACATTAAGTAATAACCATGACGTCAACTCATGCAAAATTTACATTAAGTAATAACCATGACGTCAACTCAAGCGAAATTTACATTAAGTAATAACCATGACGTCAACTCAACCAAAATTTACATTAAGTAATAACCATGACGTCAACTCAACTAAAATTTACATTAAGTAATAATCATGACGTCAACTCAACCAAAATTTACATTAGGTAATAACCATGACGTCAACTCAACCAAAATTTACATTAAGTAATAACCATGACCACAACTCAACCAAAATTTGCATTAAGTAATAACCATGACGTCAACTCAACCAAAATTTACATTAAGTAATAACCGTGACGTCAACTCAAACCAAAATTTACATTAATTAATAACCATGACGTCAACTCAACCAAAATTTACATTAAGTAATAACCATGACGTCAACTCAACCAAAATTTACATTAAGTAATAACCATGACTTCACCTCAACCAAAATTTACATTAAGTAATAACCATGACGTCAACTCAACCAAAATTTACATTAAGTAATAACCATGACGTCAACTCAACCAAAATTTACATTAAGTAATAACCATGACGTCAACTCAACCAAAATTTACATTAAGTAATAACCATGACGTCAACTCAACCAAAACTTACATTAAGTAATAACCATGACGTCAACTCAACCAAAACTTACATTAAGTAATAACCATGACGTCAACTCAACCAAAACTTACATTAAGTAATAACCATGACGTCAACTCAACCAAAATTTACATTAAGTAATAACCATGACGTCAACTCAACCAAAATTTACATTAAGTAATAACCATGACTTCACCTCAACCAAAATTTACATTAAGTAATAACCATGACGTCAACTCAACCAAAATTTACATTAAGTAATAACCATGACGTCAACTCAACCAAAATTTACATTAAGTAATAACCATGACGTCAACTCAACCAAAATTTACATTAAGTAATAACCATGACGTCAACTCAACCAAAACTTACATTAAGTAATAACCATGACGTCAACTCAACCAAAACTTACATTAAGTAATAACCATGACGTCAACTCAACCAAAACTTACATTAAGTAATAACCATGACGTCAACTCAACCAAAACTTACATTAAGTAATAACCATGACGTCAACTCAACCAAAACTTACATTAAATAATAGCCATGATGAGGCACGAAAGTTCTATGGGCAGAAGATTGATGATAAAAGTACGGATGAAATATATGATAAAAGTAGTGATGAAATATATGATAAAAATACTGATGAAATATATGATAAAAGTTGTGATGGTATATATGATAAAAATACTGATGAAATATATGATAAAATGAAGTACTGAGTATAAATGACTGATAAAAAAAAAGTAAAGATTTGTTAAGAAATGGTTCTGGCGAATATAACAGTAAAACAGTAAGAGAATCGCCTGCAGATTGTACGCTGTAACATGGAGAAGAAACTAGTCCTAAAATAAGCTACAATAAGTCTACGAATAAGACACAAAGAAGACAAAATCCCTTAAATTATAAATAAATACATTTTTACAATAGCGTATAATCGTATGATCTAACACCATGAGTCAGTGGTATAGTATAATCGTATGATCTAACACCATGAGTCAGTGGTATAGTATAATCGTATGATCTAACACCATGAGTCAGTGGTATAGTATAATCGTATGATCTAACACCATGAGTCAGTGGTATAGTATAATCGTATGATCTAACACCATGAGTCAGTGGTATAGTATAATCGTATTATCTAACACCATGAGTCAGTGGTATAGTATAATAGTATGATCTAACACCATGAGTCAGTGGTATAGTATAATCGTATGATCTAACACCATGAGTCAGTGGTATAGTATAATCCTATGTTCTAACACCATGAGTCAGTGGTATAGTATAATCGTATGATCTAACACCATGAGTCAGTGGTGTAGTATAATCGTAAGATCTAACACCATGAGTCAGTGGTATAGTATAATCGTATGATCTAACACCATGAGTCAGTGGTATAGTATAATCGTATGATCTAACACCATGAGTCAGTGGTATAGTATAATCGCATGATCTAACACCATGAGTCAGTGGTATAGTATAATCGTATGATCTAACACCATGAGTCAGTGGTATAGTATAATCGTATGATCTAACACCATGAGTCATTGGTATAGTATAATCACATGATTTAACAGCATGAGCCAGGGGTATACTATAATCGTAAGATTTAACAGCATGACACAATGGTACAATACAATTGTATGATTTAACAGAGTGGTGTAATATAATCCTATGACCTAACAGCATGACTCATGTGTATCCTATAATCGTATGACCTAACAGCATGACCCAGGGGTATCGTATAAGCGTATCATCTAGCAGCATAATTGTATAATAGTATAATTGTTTGAGTCAATCGTTGTTAATGAAAGCGTTACTGGGCCAATTACAGTTTTGTTTTGTTTTTGGTTTTGTTTTGTTTTTTTCTGAACAACCATGCAATTATAATTTGTTTCTTTTTTTTCCTTTCCTCTAAGTATTTATTTTTCATTTTACTGTGTTTATGTCAGAGAAAGTTTGAAGGCTGAAATATCTCGCTGCCAAGATAATCTGTCTACAGGACGGCTGCACTTGCTGATCGC
The DNA here is from genome assembly GCA_009760885.1 of Achatina immaculata. NCBI lineage: Eukaryota > Metazoa > Mollusca > Gastropoda > Stylommatophora > Achatinidae > Lissachatina > Lissachatina immaculata. Next base: position 33,150,500 of record CM019707.1, on the reverse strand, counting down.
TGCTATAATCCGCAATTTAATCCCAAAATCACGTCTTTTTTATTTTTCTAGCTACAGACTAACCACGCTGGTGTTGTCTGTTTCTTGATTCCACCGTGATATTCAGAGATACAGGTGTAATCCAGTTTCTCTGTCACTCAGTCCGCGTTTCAAGATCATTATGGCGCATGTTGCGAGGAAAGTCGGTTTCGTGAAGCCAGAACTAGACAGATCGAAGAAAACTTGTTTCTGTCTTGTTATGTCCACGATATTAGCTAAACTTGCAAATCCCAGGTCATGTACACAGTTTTATTCCATATAATGATGGGGAGACTTTTGATTTTGTCGTAAATTTGTGACTTAAATAATGATGAACAACAGTTCGTGATATATTTTCATATTTCGCAACAGAACGGGCTAGATAGTGTAAGTAACTATTCACATCCGATGCTGTGAAATTTTTAACCTTTCAGTCCACTAATAGCAGAATAACGCAGGCCAAAATAATTTTTCAGAAATGATAAGCATTTCGTGTAATAAATCACCGTCATTGGGAATAAGAAATAGAGTACTCCAGGGCTACATCGAGCCAGGCTTATTTTACGAACGCGAGACGTGGTCAGTCACTAATGAAGTACAACGCCACTGAAAGCCACTGAAACGTGGTTCCTTAGAAGAATGTTGAGAATACCAGGGACAGCAAAGAAATCAAACGAGGAGGTTCTGAGAGAGGCTGGAGAGACGAGACAAACAATGGAAAAACTCAGAAAAAGACAATCCAGATTCTTAGAACACGTTTTACAGCGAGGAAAGCTAGAATAAATTGTGACAACAGGAAAGACAGAAGACAGAAGAGAACGAGGTAGACAGAGGGAGAAAATGCTGGACAGACTAACAAGACGGCATGGGCAGAGAGCACCAGCACAGCTTATAATCAGCACCTGGCACAGGTAACTGTCCGAAAGCATGATCGCTCACGCCAGTCGGCAGACAAGCAGGTAGTACACCTGTGCCTATGGTAAAATAAAAACTTCTTAATGTTAATTTAACGAAACGAAATTTGATTGTTAAAAACCAGCATTTCTTTTCAGTAAGAAGGGCAAAGTATGAATGATGTTCTAGGTTGCGTTTCTTCCGGATAACAAATTCTGTCCTTTCTGTCAACTTTCGCAACAAAGAATATGAGAGTATTGTTAACATCGAAGATGAAGCCGCAGAGAACTTAACATTTCTGTTAACTTAACTCTGTTCCCAGTGTCAGCCATTTAAATGGTTTTATAAAAATAAAATTACAACAATTAACTGCGTCTATTCAGTTTTTTTCCGTGTTTTGGAGGTTTCATTCATTCTTTCATTTGCATGTCCCTTGCGGAACTTTGCCTCCCTAACAACATTCATTTAGGCCTCTCGGCTGTGAGTAAGATGCCCTGCTGCTGATGCATCCACGATGTCTTGCAGCCATCTTCGCCTTGGTCTTCTTGTCTTTCTTTTTCCCATTATGTACCCTTCCAATAAACTTGAGATTTCACGTTTTAAAATACTAGTAATTCCTAAGATAAATATAGGCCCCTGGTCACTTCGTGCGAGAAACATAGCAGGCGGGCGTGTGTGTGTCTGTCTTTGTGTCTGTCTGTGTCTCTGTGTCTGTATGTATCTGTGTGCGTCTGTGTCTGTCTTTCTGTATCTGTGTGTGTCTGCATGTGTGTTTCTGTGTCTGTGTGTGTTTCTGTGCGTGTTTCTGTGTATGTATGTATCTATGTATGTCTGTGTGTGTTTCTAAGTCTATGTGTGTCTGTGTGTGTATTTGTGCCTGTGTATGCCTGTGTGTTTCTGTGTCTGTGTGTGTTTGTTTGGTAGAATGTTGTTATTATTGGTAGTGAAAGAATTGATTATGATTATGACTATGATATCCGCCGGTGACTTTCTTCCTAGCCACACTGTTAACTACACATGGTACCTTCTCTTTCTGTCTTCCTCTGTCTCTTCTTCCCTCAATTTTTTCAGTTGCCACAGTGTGTTCGAATGATCCTCTTCTCCGGAAATGTCCTATAAATCTCACTTGTTTGCCTCATAATCAACGCAAAGGACAGGGAATTGTTGAGAGACATGATCTCTTGCGCCATGGCACTTAATTAGTGAAAGAGTTTACAGAGAGCAAAGAGGATACACTTTAGCTATAACAGAAGAAAAACTTCGGTTTTTGTGTTGAAATTACAGGAAAGGTTATATATAACAGAAGAAAGGTCACATAATACAACGATGATGATGATGATGATGATGATGATGATGATGGTGGTGGTGGTGGTGGTGGTGGTGGTGGTAGTGGTGGTGGTGGTGGTGGTGATATAATTAATTTTTACATTGCAACAAAATGGTGAAAGAGTACCGAATGAAAGCAAAGCGAATATTATTCAAGCAAACCAACGTAACACTATTCGGTTTCCTATTCGGCAAAATAGGATCAAAGTTTTGTTTCCACTGTTATATACATACTACTTCTGTTAAATATCTCTCTCTCTCTCTCTCTCTCTCTCTGAACCTTAAGTGCCCAGGGCACATGGGGCTTCTGCAAGGGTTTTCCACAAATGCCTGTCCTTCGCCTTTTTTTCTGCTCTTGCCCAGGTGAGCCCTCTATTGCTCAACATCCTTTCTGTTGTTCTTCTTCATGTCTCTTTTGGTCTACCCTTACTTCTGTTCCTCTGTGGTGTCCATCTTATTGGTATTTTTGGTAGTGAGTTTTCAGTCATTCGGAGCACATGTCCCAACCATCGCCAGCGTCTTTCCTCAATAATTGCTGTCAGCGGCTTCATCTGCGTTTCTGCCAATAAGATGTTATTTCTTAGGGTGTTTGGCCAAAATATATTTCTAATTCTTCGTAAACATTTAGTCTGGAAAGAATTCAACTTGTTTTCTTTGGTTTTGGTGATTTTCCAGCATTCATTTCCATAGAGTAGTACACTTAGAACATTACTCTTAAATATCCTGATTTTCATATTTATGCTTAGTTTTTTTTATTTCCATATAGTCTGCAGCACTGCAAAAGCCTGGTTTGCTCTAGTAAGTCTGCTGTTGATGTCCTCTGTGCTGTCTCCATTTTATACTACTCTACTGCCAAGGTATACAAATTCGTTGACCTCCTCCACTAACTTGCTATCTACTCTGAGTACATTTCTGTTGTTCACATTTTGCTTCATTAACTTTGTCTTTCCTACGTTGATCTTTAGTCCTATGTTGTTTGCATTCTGAGTTAGCTTGTTTATTTTATCTTGCATATCTTTGTGACTACTTGATAATAGACAAATGTCATCCGCAAAGTCAAGGTCCTCCAGCACTGTGTCAAGGGTCCATTGTAATCCTCTGCGTTTGTCTGATGTTGCCTCCTTCATTAACCAGTCTACTGCCAAGATAAATAATGTTGGTGATAGTACACATCCCTGTTTCACTCCTGTTTGTACCCTAAAGCTGCTGGAGGTATGTTCTCCACAGATCACTTTGCACTGAAAACCCTCATATAGGGCTTTGATTACATTTACTATCTTATGGGGGAGGCCATACCATCTTAGGATTTTCCACAGTGCATCTCTGTTGACACTGTCAAAGGCTTTCTCAAAATCTATGAATAATGCATATGTTGTGCTATGCCACTCATTTGCCTGTTCTAATATTTGTCTAAGTACAAATATGTGGTCTATGCATGATCTTCCTTTCCTAAATCCTGCCTGCTCTTTCCGAAGTTTTTTCTCAAGTGTTGGTACAATTCTGTTGATGATTATTTTGCAAAATACTTTACTGGTGAGTGGCAGTAGGGTAATACCTCTCCAGTTTCCGCAATCTCTGAAGTCACCCTTCAATGGTAGTTTTACTATAAGCCCAGTTTTCCACTCCTCTGGGGCTTTTTCTAGATCCCAAATTTGTTGTAATATCCGGCAAAGTTGTTTTGGTGTTTCTGTTTCTTCTGCTTTCAACATCTCAGCAGTCACTTCATCTTCACCTGGTGCCCTGTCTGATTTTAACTTCTTTATCGCCTCCTTTACTTCATTTATTGTTATTGGTCCTGTATTGATGTTTAGTTCCGTTTTTGCTTCAGGTATGTCTATTGTTTGTGCTGCTTGTGTTCTGTTTAGTAGGGTGTTAAAGTGTTCCCTCCATCTTTCAATTTTTTCTCTTTCTCCACTGACCAGTTGTCCATTTTGTGTCCTTACTGCACTTTCACATCTTGTGTTGAATTTACCTGTCATCTGCTTTGTGATTTTATATATGGTTTTCATATCATTTGTATATGCTGCTTTCTCTGCTGTTTCTGCTAAGTTGCCATAGTACTGACGTTTATCTTTGTCTTTTTGTGCATAATTACTTAAAATTTGTTCTTTAAGCCGTTGTGATTTGGTGTTCAGTAATTTGTTCTTGATTTCTTTTCTTTGTCTAAGTACAAATATGTGGTCTATGCATGATCTTCCTTTCCTAAATCCTGCCTGCTCTTTCCGAAGTTTTTTCTCAAGTGTTGGTACAATTCTGTTGATGATTATTTTGCAAAATACTTTACTGGTGAGTGGCAGTAGGGTAATACCTCTCCAGTTTCCGCAATCTCTGAAGTCACCCTTCAATGGTAGTTTTACTATAAGCCCAGTTTTCCACTCCTCTGGGGCTTTTTCTAGATCCCAAATTTGTTGTAATATCCGGCAAAGTTGTTTTGGTGTTTCTGTTTCTTCTGCTTTCAACATCTCAGCAGTCACTTCATCTTCACCTGGTGCCCTGTCTGATTTTAACTTCTTTATCGCCTCCTTTACTTCATTTATTGTTATTGGTCCTGTATTGATGTTTAGTTCCGTTTTTGCTTCAGGTATGTCTATTGTTTGTGCTGCTTGTGTTCTGTTTAGTAGGGTGTTAAAGTGTTCCCTCCATCTTTCAATTTTTTCTCTTTCTCCACTGACCAGTTGTCCATTTTGTGTCCTTACTGCACTTTCACATCTTGTGTTGAATTTACCTGTCATCTGCTTTGTGATTTTATATATGGTTTTCATATCATTTGTATATGCTGCTTTCTCTGCTGTTTCTGCTAAGTTGCCATAGTACTGACGTTTATCTTTGTCTTTTTGTGCATAATTACTTAAAATTTGTTCTTTAAGCCGTTGTGATTTGGTGTTCAGTAATTTGTTCTTGATTTCTTTTCTTTGCTCTATCTTTCCCCATGTGGTCTCGCTTATCCATTCTTCTTTTCTCCGTTTCCGATATCCCAGCACCTCTTTTGCTGTTTCCTGTAGTGTTTTATTGAACTCTAGTATGGACATTTCTGCTTCGTCTTGTAGGACACTGAAGCGGTTCTTAAGTACTATTGAGAATTCATTTCTTGTTTGCTGGTCTTTCAGTTTTCTTCTGTTAAATCTGCTACAATGAATTTCATGGCGAAAGAAAGTACTACACTCTCAGAATACAGAAAAGAGGCCACTCCCCCCAAGTGGCTGAGGTGCCTGAACATTAGGCTCGGGAGTAAAGAATAAAGCCACCTTTACCTTCCATGTATAAGCTGGTGAGCAAAGAATAAAGCCACCTCTACCTTCCATGTATAAGCTGGTGAGCACAGAATAAAGCCACCTCTACCTTCCATGTATAAGCTGGTGAGCACAGAATAAAGCCACCTATACCTTCCATGTATAAGCTGGTGAGCACAGAATAAAGCCACCTATACCTTCCATGTATCGGCTGGTGAGTAAAGAATAAAGCCACCTATACCTTCCATGTATCGGCTGGTGAGCAAAGAATAAAGCCACCTCTACCTTCCATGTATAATCTTATCTTATCTTATATCTTATATCCTTCCCGTGCCGTTAGACGTCACATAGGGCTCGCAAAGTAGTTCGCCAATTTTTCCTGTCTTCGGCGAGTCTTTCAACCTCATCAAAGGATTTTATGCCTGTTAACTTGGCCTCTCTTAATAATGTTCTCTTCAGAGTTTCACGCGGTCTGCCCCTTTTTCTTCGGCCTGTTGTGTTCCACTTGATAGCTTGTTTTGGGATTCTCTGCTCATTTCTTCTCATCAAGTGGCCAACATATGTCCATCTCCTTTTCCTGATCACCCGTGAGACTGGTTGTTGTTCAGTCATCTGTCTTATCTCTGCATTGTTCTTGAATTCATTCCACTTGATGCCGAGTATTTTCCTTAGGCATTTGTTTTCAAAAGAGTCTAATTTCTTTTCTATTTCTTTAGTTGTTTTCCAGCTTTCGCATGCATAAATGAGGGTGGATATTACATTTGAATTGAATAGTCTTAACTTGGTTTTTGTGCTTATAACTTTTGAATGCCATATGTTCTCAAGATTCTTGAAGATTGATGCTGCTTTTGCAATTCTGATCCTAACTTCCTTTCTAGTGTCACCATCCTGGTCTATGTAGCTGCCAAGGTATGCAAATTGATTGACTTCTTCAATATCTGTCCCTTCTATGTGTATTTTTCCATTTTGATTGATGGGAATTTTCATTATTTTTGTTTTGTCCTTGTTAATTTCAAGTCCTATTTTGCTAGCCAGTGAAGATAGGCTATCTGTTTTTTCTTGCATGGAATTCACATTATTACTGATAAGAGTTATGTCATCAGCAAAATCAAGATCTTCTAGTTCGGTCCCATGTACCCAGTCAATACCTGTGTTACCTGTGCAGCATTTTTTCATTATGAAGTCTATTGTAATCCCAAAAAGTAAAGGAGACAGTATACATCCTTGTTTCACGCCTGTTTCAATCTGGAACCATTCACTCATCCCTTCTTCTGTCTTGACTGCACAACCATATCCATTGTATAAGTCCTTAATGATGTTGACAATTTTAGATGGTATTCCATATAGACATGTATAAGCTGGTGAGTAAAGAATAAAGCCACCTCTACCTTCCATGTATCGGCTGGTGAGCAAAGAATAAAGCCACCTATACCTTCCATGTATCGGCTGGTGAGTAAAGAATAAAGCCACCTCTACCTTCCATGTATAAGCTGGTGAGTAAAGAATAAAGCGACCTCTACCTTCCATGTATAAGCTGGTGAGTAAAGAATAAACTCACCTATACTTTCCATGTATAAGCTGGTGAGCAAAGAATAAAGCCACCTCTACCTTCCATGTATCGGCTGGTGAGCAAAGAATAAAGCCACCTCTACCTTCCATGTATAAGCTGGTGAGCAAAGAATAAAGCCATCTCTACCTTCCATGTATCGGCTGGTGAGCAAAGAATAAAGCCACCTCTACCTTCCATGTATCGGCTGGTGAGCAAAGAATAAAGCCACCACTACCTTCCATATATGACGAAAGAGACGACTAAGGTAGCTGTCGCAGGAGTAACAATCTTGCCACATAAAAGAAAAACAATTCAAGATGTTACAGAAAAGAGGAACAAAAAATCTCATTACAGGATAGACCTTCAGAGTGTGCAGTTAGTATGACTGCTAGTATGACTGTTAGTATGACTGCTTGTATGACTGCTTGTATGACTGCTAGTATGACTGCTTGTATGACTGCTAGTATGACTGCTTGTATGACTGCTAGTATGACTGCTTGTATGACTGCTAGTATGACTGCTAGTATGACTGCTAGTATGACTGCTAGTATGACTGCTAGTATGACTGCTTGTATGACTGCTAGTATGACTGCTAGTATGACTGCTTGTATGACTGCTAGTATGACTGCTTGTATGACTGCTAGTATGACTGCTTGTATGACTGCTAGTATGACTGCTTGTATGACTGCTAGTATGACTGCTAGTATGACTGCTTGTATGACTGCTAGTATGACTGCTAGTATGACTGCTAGTATGACTGCTTGTATGACTGCTTGTATGACTGCTAGTATGACTGCTAGTATGACTGCTAGTATGACTGCTAGTATGACTGCTAGTATGCTTGCCGGTATGACTGCTGATATGACAGCTAATATGATTGCTGGTGTGACCCCAAGTATGACTGCTGATATGGGTGCTGATATGACTATTGTTATAACTGCTAGTATAACTGCTACTATAACCGTTAGTATGACTGCTGGTAAGACAGCCAGTGTGACTGCTGGTTTGACTGCCAGTGTGACTGCTGGTTTGACTGCTAGTATAACTACTAGTACGACTACTGTTATGACTGCTAGTATAACTGCTAGTATAACTGCTAGTATAACTGCTAGTATAACTGCTAGTGTAACTGCTAGTATAACTGCTAGTATAACTGCTAGTGTAACTGCTAGTATAACTGCTAGTATAACTGCTAGTATGACTGCTAGTATAACTGCTAGCATGACTGCTAGTAACGGAAGCCGAAACGAAGCATAAACTTGACAGTTGATGTCGTGCCCGCAGAACCTGAAACTAAAATTGATTTTTTGAAACGTGAGAACAATGTCTGAAACCTGAAAATTGCGGCAGATAACAACAGAAATGAGGAACTACAAATTGCATATCCTAGGAGTAAGTGAGAGCAGATTGTCAGGGACTGGGGGGGGGGAATAAAAACAGTGACGGAGAGGATAAAAAAGGTGATAGGAAGGATAAAAACAATGACAGGGAGGATAAAAACAGTGATCAAAAACAGTGACAGAAAGTATAGAAACAGTGACAGGGAGGATAAGAACAGGGAGCATAAAAACACTAACAAAGAGGATAAAGACTGTGACAGGGATGATAAAAACTGAAACAGTAGAAACAGTGTTACCTCCAGGAGGAGAAGAACATCAATGCCATAAAGGTGTTGCCAGGGAGAAAGATATAGAAAGAACACTGGAGTAGAAACCGATAAATAGAAGACTGAAAGGTAGATTCACTTCACCGACATTACTATATATTATATATAGTGCTAGACACCAACTAATGACAGCGATGATGATGAGAAAGAAGAATTATATCTGTCTTCTATTTCTCACACCCACCCCCTTCATTCTTGACAGCGACACTGGTTCACGCTTGTCAGTCAAGTCCTTCGTTCCACCAGCTTCTTTTACAGCACTGGTGATGCCTGCTCGATCCCTTGCCTGCTCTTCCTCTATGACCGCTTAGTCAGAAAACTGATCTGCTCTTTCATTTTCCCTGACACCTGCGTGGCCTGGTACAGAAATGAATGTCAGTCGATGGATCTGTGACATCTGCAGGGATCTGAGAGTCAGCCTGAACTTTCTTAAGCATATTCATCGAGTCTCTCAAGATGCATCATCATCATCATCATCATCGCCTTTCACTCCCTTGAGAGCATAGGTCACGGATAAAAGCTCTCTCAGTCAGCCATTTGCATGTCCCTTGCGGACCTTTGCCTCCCTAACAGCTCTCCTGAATGCATCTCGGTTGTAAGCAAGATGGCTTGCTGCTGATGCATCCATTTGCAGATTATCCACGATGTCTTGCAGCCATCTTTACCTTGGTCTTCCTCTCTCTCTTTTTTCCCATTATGTACCCCTCCAAGATGGTCTTCTCTAAATTATCATGACGTTTAATGTATCCAAAATATTTAAATTTTCTCTGTTTAATCCTCTTTACTAGATAGCCTTTTTCAATATTAAGTTCTTGTAGTATGGATATATTTCTTCTTTTTGTGTCCATGATATTTGAAGAACTCTTCTATTGCATTTAAATTCAAAGGCATTTATGTGTTTCTCAGCTGTTTTGTTAAGTTATCCCTGTTCTTGGCATTATTCTGTGCTTCCTTCCACGTGTATCCCTGTCTCTGAGCACTGTCATCATTTCTCTTCTTCAGTTAAGTCTAGGTCTTCCTCGTTTTCTATTTCCTTGAGGATTCCATGTCAGTGCCTGTCTTGCCATGCTGGTGTCGGATTTTCTCAGAGTGTGGCCAATCCACCTCCATTTCCTAGACATGATTTGCAGGTTCATAGGTTCTTGGTTTTCCTCACCGTGTTTCTGTAACGCTCTAGGTTTTTATATGGAACCAGTCGTTGGCCTATCCCCCAACCTCCATAGTCGCCTCCTACAACATACATGGAAGATGACAGTGGTCCTATTCTTTTCTCCTTAGCTATGTGCCCCGATAACCACACGGGCGTTTCAAGATGCATGTTTCCTTGTTATCTTATGGCTGGAGCCAGCTCAGAGGTTCTGTGGCAGCCATGGTCTCCATTGCGACGCTGCTTGCTGTTTCAGACAAAGCACTGCTGACCTTCATTGTTCTGCCACGTGAGCTGACTGTAAAGGTCCAGGTATATCTCTTGCCCCGAACCACAGATCCATCTGTATAAATAACGGCGTCGCCTTCTGTGTTGTTGTCACTAAATAGTGTTTCGAGCTCAGCATCTACTCTTAGGAGAGGCCAAATTAGCAGGCATAGTATCCCTTGATGAAGTTTAAAAGCTCGCCGAAAACAGGAAAACTTGGCCAACTACCATGTGAACCCTATGTGACGTTTAACGGCGCGGGAAGCATGTAAGATCTACTGCATCAGGAGTACGTTCTCTGCATTTTCTGTTGGGTGTACTATGAACAGATAGAAATGAGGAACTACAAATTGCATATCCTAGGAGTAAGTGAGAGCAGATTGTCAGGGACTGGGGGGGGGGGGAATAAAAACAGTGACGGAGAGGATAAAAAAGGTGATAGGAAGGATAAAAACAATGACAGGGAGGATAAAAACAGTGATCAAAAACAGTGACAGAAAGTATAGAAACAGTGACAGGGAGGATAAGAACAGGGAGCATAAAAACACTAACAAAGAGGATAAAGACTGTGACAGGGATGATAAAAACAGAAACAGTAGAAACAGTGTTACCTCCAGGAGGAGAAGAACATCAATGCCATAAAGGTGTTGCCAGGGAGAAAGATATAGAAAGAACACTGGAGTAGAAACCGATAAATAGAAGACTGAAAGGTAGATTCACTTCACCGACATTACTATATATTATATATAGTGCTAGACACCAACTAATGACAGCGATGATGATGAGAAAGAAGAATTATATCTGTCTTCTATTTCTCACACCCACCCCCTTCATTCTTGACAGCGACACTGGTTCACGCTTGTCAGTCAAGTCCTTCGTTCCACCAGCTTCTTTTACAGCACTGGTGATGCCTGCTCGATCCCTTGCCTGCTCTTCCTCTATGACCGCTTAGTCAGAAAACTGATCTGCTCTTTCATTTTCCCTGACACCTGCGTGGCCTGGTACAGAAATGAATGTCAGTCGATGGATCTGTGACATCTGCAGGGATCTGAGAGTCAGCCTGAACTTTCTTAAGCATATTCATCGAGTCTCTCAAGATGCATCATCATCATCATCATCATCGCCTTTCACTCCCTTGAGAGCATAGGTCACGGATAAAAGCTCTCTCAGTCAGCCATTTGCATGTCCCTTGCGGACCTTTGCCTCCCTAACAGCTCTCCTGAATGCATCTCGGTTGTAAGCAAGATGGCTTGCTGCTGATGCATCCATTTGCAGATTATCCACGATGTCTTGCAGCCATCTTTACCTTGGTCTTCCTCTCTCTCTTTTTTCCCATTATGTACCCCTCCAAGATGGTCTTCTCTAAATTATCATGACGTTTAATGTATCCAAAATATTTAAATTTTCTCTGTTTAATCCTCTTTACTAGATAGCCTTTTTCAATATTAAGTTCTTGTAGTATGGATATATTTCTTCTTTTGTGTCCATGATATTTGAAGAACTCTTCTATTGCATTTAAATTCAAAGGCATTTATGTGTTTCTCAGCTGTTTTGTTAAGTTATCCCTGTTCTTGGCATTATTCTGTGCTTCCTTCCACGTGTATCCCTGTCTCTGAGCACTGTCATCATTTCTCTTCTTCAGTTAAGTCTAGGTCTTCCTCGTTTTCTATTTCCTTGAGGATTCCATGTCAGTGCCTGTCTTGCCATGCTGGTGTCGGATTTTCTCAGAGTGTGGCCAATCCACCTCCATTTCCTAGACATGATTTGCAGGTTCATAGGTTCTTGGTTTTCCTCACCGTGTTTCTGTAACGCTCTAGGTTTTTATATGGAACCAGTCGTTGGCCTATCCCCCAACCTCCATAGTCGCCTCCTACAACATACATGGAAGATGACAGTGGTCCTATTCTTTTCTCCTTAGCTATGTGCCCCGATAACCACACGGGCGTTTCAAGATGCATGTTTCCTTGTTATCTTATGGCTGGAGCCAGCTCAGAGGTTCTGTGGCAGCCATGGTCTCCATTGCGACGCTGCTTGCTGTTTCAGACAAAGCACTGCTGACCTTCATTGTTCTGCCACGTGAGCTGACTGTAAAGGTCCAGGTATATCTCTTGCCCCGAACCACAGATCCATCTGTATAAATAACGGCGTCGCCTTCTGTGTTGTTGTCACTAAATAGTGTTTCGAGCTCAGCATCTACTCTTAGGAGAGGCCAAATTAGCAGGCATAGTATCCCTTGATGAAGTTTAAAAGCTCGCCGAAAACAGGAAAACTTGGCCAACTACCATGTGAACCCTATGTGACGTTTAACGGCGCGGGAAGCATGTAAGATCTACTGCATCAGGAGTACGTTCTCTGCATTTTCTGTTGGGTGTACTATGAACAGATAGAACCACCTTGAAGTTTGAATGTGCGGCTACCCATTCCTGTCCAGGATCTCAGAAGGGCACGCCTCACAAACCTCATCGTTCTCACAGACCTCATCGTTCTCACAGACCTCATCGTTCTCACAGACCTCATCGTCTTCACAGACCTCATCGTCTCTCACAGACCTCATCGTTCTCACAGACCTCATCGTCTTCACAGATCTCATCGTTCTCACAGACCTCATCGTCCTCACAGACTTCATCGTCTTCACAGACTTCATCGTCTTCACAGATCTCATTGTCTTCACAGACTTCATCGTCTTCACAGACTTCATCGTCCTCACAGATCTCAACGTCTTCACAGATCTCATCGTCTTCACAGACTTCATCGTCTTCACAGATCTCATCGTCTTCACAGACTTCATCGTCTTCACAGACTTCATCGTCCTCACAGATCTCATCGTCTTCACAGACTTCATCGTCCTCACAGACTTCATCGTCTTCACAGACTTCATCGTCTTCACAGACTTCATCGTCCTCACAGATCTCAACGTCTTCACAGACTTCATCGTCTTCACAGACTTCATCGTCTTCACAGACTTCATCGTCTTCACAGACTTCATCGTCCTCACAGATCTCAACGTCTTCACAGACTTCATCGTCTTCACAGACTTCATCGTCTTCACAGATCTCAACGTCTTCACAGACTTCATCGTCTTCACAGACTTCATCGTCTTCACAGACTTCATCGTCTTCACAGACTTCATCGTCTTCACAGATCTCAACGTCTTCACAGACTTCATCGTCTTCACAGACTTCATCGTCCTCACAGATCTCAACGTCTTCACAGACTTCATCGTCTTCACAGATCTCATCGTCTTCACAGACTTCATCGTCCTCACAGATCTCAACGTCTTCACAGACTTCATCGTCTTCACAGACTTCATCGTCTTCACAGACTTCATCGTCTTCACAGACTTCATCGTCTTCACAGATCTCATCGTCCTCACAGATCTCATCGTCTTCACAGACTTCATCGTCTTCACAGACCTCATCGTCCTCACGACCCATCAATGATTTGCCTCTCAGGTCAAAACAGTGTTGGGAAGGGGGAGGCTAGAACCCATTCCCTTTCATGCGATGTCAGCTGTCCCACTGTTGAATGCTCTAACTCTACACGTTTATAAAACAAGTGATACTAGCACTTTTACCACGTGCAGGTATTTGATATTTCTCTGTGGATAGTTACAATATCGTTGCAGCCACCATCAACATCAACTTTAGTATCTTTTATCATCTCCATTTAGATCAGTACTCTACTGCCAGATCCCAAGCCTCCGTTATTTCTACGGTCCCAGATATCCCCGTTCTGCGTTTGTGTGCACGAGTACTGTATGAGTATTTTCCTTTTGTGGGCATTTTTCTTTTTAGGTTCGATGAGTTCGGGGGTGGGGGGGGGGGGGTAAGAGAGGGGATGGGAGCTGGCAAGAAACATGGATTTTCTTAAGAACAAACCCATGTCTTAAGACACCGTCAGCACAGCTTTTGCGTGCGTTAGTTCCTGTTTTCCTACTCAAAGAAACACTCGCTCTCGTGTCTGAATTAAACAGTAATAGTTTTTTTTCTTTCTTACCTGGACCTCAGGTAACACAAAAATGGCGGATTATTAATTTGTCTGAACAGGTTTAAGTCTAGGGACGTGGAGGAAGGGGGAGGGGCCGGGGGAGCCTGTGCTATGAGAATACAACTGCAAGAATAAATTGTTTTATGAATGTTATACCAGTAGATGAAGGGTTTAGCGCCCAGTTTGTGGATGAAGGGGTTGCGTAACGCTTAGTCTAAGGGCCTTGGTTATGCCCGCTCCGCCTTCGCACAGATGTAACTAGAATGTCATCTGTGACATTAAGCACGTGGCAGTGACATTGCCGACGAATGTAACATTGTAGTTGTTATAATGAATCGGCAGTTTCATAAATGGTTATGCACGACACGACCTACAATGTGGGAACGTCCTGCACTTTAATGTAAACACACACACACACAATGAGATGCTATTTACCATCTGTGGGGTAGCGCTGATGTTAATAGTCTACAAGATTTCACTGGGATCCTCCTTACAAATAACTAACTGCAGGAAGGTCAAGACACTGTCTCTTCTAGCAGTCCACTACCGGTAGCGGGCATCAAGCTTCAGGGTTGACGAACCATAGCTGAACAAGACCCTGTCCTAACTCTCCTTTGGTACCTGCAATATCAGGCCTATCCTGGATAATTGTGGGGGGAGGGGGGCCGGGGATCGCTATAGTCCCTATGGCAGTGGAGTCTGCAAAAGAAGTATTACACCCCTCTCCTCTCACAGTTTTATAGCTCTATTCGCAATCGCCGTGACCCGCTTACAATCCGACATGATGTTGAGGCTTCGTCAGCTTCACAGTATCAGCTGCAAATAAGTTCCACAGAGTTATGAGAAGAAGAAGAAGAAGAAGAAGAAGAAGAAGAAGATATATTAAGTGATGCCAATCTTGATGGGATTTTTTTTTATCTTGAACTCTTTGGCTATCGAATTACATCCATGACACATGAACATTTGTTGTTATCATCCATCACATTTTGTTTTTAAAAATGGGTAATATATGATTTCTATTTCTAGCATTTGAAATTGTTTAAAATTACGAAGCCCAATATATGGATCGTCATCGCCGTCGTCGTCGTTGTCATTATCGCTGTCATAGCCACCACCACAACCATCATCATCATCATCATGTTCAGTTTCTGGGGTACTTCTTCTTGCAACACTAGTCCCCATTTACCGAGCACGTGACAAGGGAAGAAATCTAAACAGCTCCCATGAGAAAACAGTTGGAAGTGCTCTGCTATACCGCGGGGGGGGGGGTCGTTCCCCCACGCAAAAGACGCTGACCCGCGCTGGAACCCCCCGCGGACCCTGCTAAGACTCGACGCACTGGCGAGTTGCTGGCGAGTTCTCTTTCCGCGTTACGAACTTGTGAGTCCGCTGCGTGGGAGGAGGGGAGATAAAAGGCCAGAGCCGCGCTACCTGGCTAGTTATCATCGGTGCTGGACAGGGAGAGAGCGTCACAGACACTACCGCAGGTTAGGGAGACGACAGTTCATGTGACATCAACTCTTTCCTTCTTTGTCAAACAAGTGATACTAGCATTTTTACCACGTGCAGGTATTTGATATTTCTCTGCGGATAGTTACAATATCGATGCAGCCACCATCAACATCAACTTTAGTATCTTTTATCATCTCCATTTAGATCAGTACTCTACTGCCAGATCCCAAGCCTCCGTTATTTCTACGGTTCCATATATCCCCGTTCTGCGTTTGTGTGCACGAGTACTGTATGAGTATTTTCCTTTTGTGGGCATTTTTCTTTTTTGGTTCGATGAGTTCGGGGGTGGGGGGGGGGGGGTAAGAGAGGGGATGGGAGCTGGCAAGAAACATGGATTTTCTTAAGAACAAACCCATGTCTTAAGACACCGTCAGCACAGCTTTTGCGTGCGTTAGTTCCTGTTTTCCTACTCAAAGAAACACTCGCTCTCGTGTCTGAATTAAACAGTAATAGTTTTTTTTTTCTTTCTTACCTGGACCCCAGGTAACACAAACATGGCGGATTATTAATTTGTCTGAACAGGTTTAAGTCTAGGGACGTGGAGGAAGGGGGAGGGGCCGGGGGAGCCTGTGCTATGAGAATACAACTGCAAGAATAAATTGTTTTATGAATGTTATACCAGTAGATGAAGGGTTTAGCGCCCAGTTTGTGGATGAAGGGGTTGCGTAACGCTTAGTCTAAGGGCCTTGGTTATGCCCGCTCCGCCTTCGCACAGATGTAACTAGAATGTCATCTGTGACATTAAGCACGTGGCAGTGACATTGCCGACGAATGTAACATTGTAGTTGTTATAATGAATCGGCAGTTTCATAAATGGTTATGCACGACACGACCTACAATGTGGGAACGTCCTGCACTTTAATGTAAACACACACACACAATGAGATGCTATTTACCATCTGTGGGGTAGCGCTGCTGTTAATAGTCTACAAGATTTCACTGGGATCCTCCTTACAAATAACTAACTGCAGGAAGGTCAAGACACTGTCTCTTCTAGCAGTCCACGACCGGTAGCGGGCATCAAGCTTCAGGGTTGACGAACCATAGCTGAACAAGACCCTGTCCTAACTCTCCTTTGGTACCTGCAATATCAGGCCTATCCTGGATAATTGTGGGGGGAGGGGGGCCGGGGATCGCTATAGTCCCTATGGCAGTGGAGTCTGCAAAAGAAGTATTACACCCCTCTCCTCTCACATTTTTATAGCTCTATTCGCAATCGCCGTGACCCGCTTACAATCCGACATGATGTTGAGGCTTCGTCAGCTTCACAGTATCAGCTGCAAATAAGTTCCACAGAGTTATGAGAAGAAGAAGAAGAAGAAGAAGAAGATATATTAAGTGATGCCAATCTTGATGGGATTTTTTTTATCTTGAACTCTTTGGCTATCGAATTACATCCATGACACATGAACATTTGTTGTTATCATCCATCACATTTTGTTTTTAAAAATGGGTAATATATGATTTATATTTCTAGCATTTGAAATTGTTTAAAATTACGAAGCCCAATATATGGATCGTCATCGCCGTCGTCGTCGTTGTCATTATCGCTGACATAGCCACCACCACAACCATCATCATCATCATCATGTTCAGTTTCTGGGGTACTTCTTCTTGCAACACTAGTCCCCATTTACCGAGCACGTGACAAGGGAAGAAATCTAAACAGCTCCCATGAGAAAACAGTTGGAAGTGCTCTGCTATACCGCGGGGGGGTCGTTCCCCCACGCAAAAGACGCTGACCCGCGCTGGAACCCCCCGCGGACCCTGCTAAGACTCGACGCACTGGCGAGTTGCTGGCGAGTTCTCTTTCCGCGTTACGAACTTGTGAGTCCGCTGCGTGGGAGGAGGGGAGATAAAAGGCCAGAGCCGCGCTACCTGGCTAGTTATCATCGGTGCTGGACAGGGAGAGAGCGTCACAGACACTACCGCAGGTTAGGGAGACGACAGTTCATGTGACATCAACTCTTTCCTTCTTTGTCAAACATTAGCGCGGTGCTTCAAGCTTTTTTTTTTTGTAGTCAAAGTAAACCACGTTATTAGCAATTACGCTATTGTCGTATTTAGATTCATCACCTGAAACAAACTTTTTTTTTTTAATTTTCAGATTTTAACATTTAAAAGTTTTTTGCTTTTTTTTTTTAGTTTCAGTGACAAGAAGATTAAAACTTCATCTTATTTTGCGGTTGAATGCATTATTGCGGTTTTTTTTTTAAAGAAAAGGTCAAAATACGTATTTATACGTATATTTATACGTATTTATACGTATATCAGGGTTTATAAGATTCGTATTAATGCTGTCCAATGTAATTAACACTTCGCGTTCTAAAGTTGTAGCGTTTTCAACACTTCACTTCATTAACAGAGTTAATTTTTGAAGTCATGAGTAGAATTTTTGTTTTGTACCACGTGATTAATACCGGCCAATAAGAAGGAGCACGGTCAGGCGCTGTTATTTAGCTTTTGCTTTCAACAATTTACTAGACAAAGAGGAGTGAAAGTAATGAATTTTTGTGTTAAAAAAACTGTTGTATTTGTGTTAATTAACACCTTTCAGCTTGATGACAACTTGATGACAACTTGACGACAACTTGACGACACATAAATATTACAACAAAGTAGTATTTACGGTTTAGAACATTCATATAATTGTCTTTTTATTTTCAAAATTTTTTTTTACATCTCTGTAACCGTTAGAAAACGTGTCTTTTTTATTCCTACTTTATAGTCGCTAAATACAATGAAACACTACATTTGGATATGTAATATGTAATATTTCTTAATAGTTTTGGAAATAAACCGGAAAGCGAATCTGAACTTGTATTTTTTTTGGTCAAATGTTGAAAGTGAAATGTGATAGTTCAGGATTACATTTAAATTCTATTGAAGTTAAAAAGCATAGTTTAAAAAAACATAAAAAAGAATACAAGAACAATCTTCGCTTTTAGTTTCAGCCTTTTTTTATTTTAGTACTCAGGTTAAAATAGGGAAGGTGTGGGGGTTGGTGGGGGGGGGGGGGGGGTTAGGAAAATAGGAAAATCTTTGTGCTGAAGAAAAATCGTCGCTTGTTGATAAAGACAGCGAGAAATCGTTTGATAGTTTCTGCCATTTTAGGTGACGGTGCTAACAAGAAGAGTAGTAGACAACGACCTGGATAAGGTCAAGACAGCGCGCTAGAAAGATTCATTTAATCGCTTTATCTCTCTCCCTCTCTCCCTCTCTCTCTCTCTCTCTCTCTCTCTTTCTCTCTCTCTCTCTCTCTCTCTCTCTCTCTGTTGGATCAGCTTTCGGAACTGGCAAGACATCTTCTATTTTGTGGAGTTGAAGGTAAATTTACGTTTTGTTTTTTTTTTTCAACTTTTTAATTCTGTAGTTTTTCATTTTCATTTCACATCAGGATATTTAAGAGTAATGTCTATGGAAGTGAATGCTGGAAAATCACCAAAACCATAGAAAACAAGTTGAATTCTTTCCAGACTAAATGTTTACGAAAAATTAGAAAAAATATTTTGGCCAGACACCATAAGAAATAACATCTTGTTGGCAGAAATGCAGATGAAACTACTGACAACAATTATTGAGGAAAGACGCTGGCGATGGTTGGGACATGTGCTCCGAATGACTGACAACTCATTACCAAAAATAGCACTAAGATGGACACCACAGGGGAACAGAAGTAAGGGCAGACCAAAAGAGACATGGAGAAGAACAACAGAGAAGATGTTGAACAATAGAGGGCTCACCTGGGCAAGAGCGGAAAAAAGGCAAAGGACAGGCATTTGTGGAAAACCCTTGCAGAAGCCCCATATGCCTTGGGCACTTAAGGTTCAGAGAGAGAGAGAGAGAATTTTTCATTTGATGTCAATCCATTCATTGGGCACTTTTAAGTTCTTATAAGCAAGTGTAACTGTCAAAAAGGAGGGGGGGGGGGGGGTAGCTCTGTTGCTGGTCCTAGGGAGCGGCTTCATTACATTCGGGGCCTGCCCATACGTGCTCGACCTTTGACATCAGAACTTCCTTCAGTGTTTTTAAGGAGATGACTCCAATGTTGTGATCTAGCATTTAGTTGGGATTTGCAGCCATTGCCCTTGGCTACTTGTAATGCATTGAGTCGCGTGTAACAGGTACTTTGGAGGAAGTTGCCTTGCATTTGTTCATCGAGATGTTGCTTAGTGGATTTGTACAGGTCCGATTTGTCCACTTTGATGAGACCCTCTAGTTTGGCCCTTGCTGCTAGCGGTCATAAATCAGTGTATGCTTCTAACGTAAGGAATTCGAATGAATGCGAGTATATGTTTGTGTTTCTATGTATGAACATATGAGTCCATTTTTTATATTAGCGATAACAGTGTGAAGATCTGGGGAGTTTATAAGGCGTTCGTAGATGTTGTAAAAACAAATTATTTCCAACAATTCGCGGAAATAACGGGGAAAGAGTGGAGTGTTTCAGAATATATTATTTGCACCAGACCTTCCAGTAAAGTTGGGATATGCTTGTTCAGAGAGACTGGATAGACTTGTTCAGACAGACTGGATAGACTTGTTCAGACAGACTGGACAAGTTTGTTCAAAGAGACTGGATAAGTTTGTCTAGAAAGACTTGATAAACTTGTTCAGACAGACTGGATAAGTTTGTCTAGAAAGACTTGATAAACTTGTTCAGACAGATTGGACAAGTTTGTTCAAAGAGACTGGATAAGTTTGTCTAGAAAGACTTGATAAACTTGTTCAGACAGACTGGACAAGTTTGTTCAAAGAGACTGGATAAGTTTGTCTAGAAAGACTTGATAAACTTGTTCAGACAGACTGGACAAGTTTGTTCAGAGAGACTGGATAAGTTTGTCTAGAAAGACTTGATAAACTTGTTCAGACAGACTGGACAAGTTTGTTCAAAGAGACTGGATAAGTTTGTCTAGAAAGACTTGATAAACTTGTTCAGAGAGACTGGATAAGTTTGTCTAGAAAGACTTGATAAACTTGTTCAGAGAGACTGGATAAGTTTGTCTAGAAAGACTTGATAAACTTGTTCAGAGAGACTGGATAAGCTTGTTCAGACAGACTGCGTAGTCTTGCTCAGGGAGACTGGATAGGCTTGCTCAGGGAAACTGGATAGGTTTGCTCAGAGAGACTGAATAGGCTTGTTCAGAGAGACTGGGTAGGCTTGTTCAGAGAGGCTGGATAGGCTTGCTCAGAAAGACTGGATAGGCTTGCTCAGTGAGACTGGATAGGCTTGCTCGGTGAGACTGGATAGGCTTGCTCGGTGAGACTGGATAGGCTTGCTCAATAAGACTGGATAGGCTGTGGGGAAAGCATTTGCTTCTTTGAACCGCTCCATGATGTGAAGTTATCCGTTGACAGTCACTTCTCGTTCACATCGATGACTGATTTCTTTCACCGCAAATCGCCGCTGATGAAGATTCAGTTTTGTATCCGAAGGCCAAATAAACTATCATCAGATCAGTCACACACACACACACACCACACACACACACACACACACACACACACACACAAATCAACCAAAACATCCGATCAGTCACGCAACCAATCAACCTAAACAACCAATCAGTCAAACAGCCAAGTCAACCAAGCAACCAACTCAAACATTTAATGGAACACTAACCAATAAAACAGTTAACGAACACAGTCGATCAAACAGTCATCCAAGCAATCAAACAATCAAGCAAACAATCAGCAAAACAACCGAATAATCAGCCAACCAACCAAACAATCAACCTAACAACCAAACAACCAACCAAACAATCAATCAAGTAATCAATCAAACAACCAACCAAGTTAACTCTTTTTTTTCTCTAAAGCAACACAGGCAGTATATGTAAATCTTGCACACCAGTGCAAACCGATGTTCAGAGTGATATTTAGGCAAAATTTTAAGAAAATGACAAACAGCACATTTTAATCCAACCCATGTTTTTAAATTACACACTAATGCTACCGTAATTTCTCATTGCTACCGTAATTTCTCATTAGAATTTACTCTGATAGAGATACAAATAATTCAGCACTGGAAGAGTTTTAATCAACAGAATAAAGGACAGGCCTATCACCCAGCCTAACGGAAAACCTAAAGAAATCGGCGAAACTCATAATTTACGTGACTTGAATTTGGTACATAAGACAGTTGCTTCCAACGCCATGCATAAATTTGTGTAGCAAATAGCCATGAAAAAAGAAACAGTCAGCAAGTTTCTCTTCACTGTTATCCATGATAGGTTAATTCAACGAAAGAGGGGGAAAAAACAAAAATGATTCTCATCATGTTTTATATTTTTAAAAAAAAAGAAAAGAGAATGCTGACACAACAGACAAAGTTGCCATGAGAGAAAAAATCAATTAAGGGAATTCCAGACACTTGTAGGACTTCCGCCTGCACAACTTTGAAATAACAAGAATATTGACCTACACCACCAGTAAGAATCTCACAGACTAAGACAGTTAGTAAGCGAATACTTCAGCCAGGAAACGCAGAAACAAATATTTGTTCTGACCGAAGACGCGAAACCAAACACGGCAGTTACGTATGTCAGATTCATGTACGCCAAATGTAGTAGACTTGGCATATCCTTCTATAGCAGTGTTTCCAAAAGTGGGCGTTGGAAAGGATCAGGCAGCGGTGAAGGAAACAAGGGGGAGGGGGAGGGGGCAGTGGAAGAAAAGCGGGTAGTAAGGGGGGCGTTGAGGGAAAAACCAAGCAGCAGACGATGGCGGTAATACTTTCCTTCTTAGACGGGGGTAGTAATACTTTCCTTCTTAGACGGGGGTAGTAATACTTTCCTTCTTAGACGGGGGTAGTAATACTTTCCTTCTTAGACGGGGTAGTAATACTTTCCTTCTTAGACGGGGGTAGTAATACTTTCCTTCTTAGACGGGGGTAGTAATACTTTCCTTCTTAGACGGGGGTAGTAATACTTTCCTTCTCAGATGGGAGCAGTAATACTTTCTTTCTTAGACGGTTGCAGTAATCCTTTCCTTCTTAGACGGGAGTAGTAATACTTTCCTTCTTAAACCGGAGTAGTAATACTTTCCTTCTTAGATGGTAGTAGTAATACTTTCTTTCTTAGATGGTAGCAGTAATACTTTCTTTCTTAGACGGTTGCAGTACTACTTTCCTTCTTAGACAGATGCAGTAATATTTTTCTTCTTAGACGGGGGTTATTTATTTTCCTTCTTAGACGGGGGTAGTAATACTTTCCTTCCTTCTGAAAGGGGGGGGGGAGGTAGTAATACTTTCCTTCTCAGACGAGGTAGTAATACCTTCCTTCTTAGACGGTTGCAGTAATACTTTCCTTCTTAGACGGGAGTAGTAATACTTTCCTTCTTAGACGGTGTGGTAATACCTTCCTTCTTAGACGGTTGCAGAAATACTTTCCTTTTTAGACGGGAGCAGTAATACTTTCCTTCTTAGACGGGGGCAGTAATACTTTCCTTCTTAGACGGTGGTAGTAATAGCTTCCTCCTTAGACGGGGACAGTAATACCTTCGTTCTTAGACGGGGGCAGTAATACCTTCCTTCTTAGTCGGTGGTAGTAATAGCTTTCTTCTTAGACGGGGGCAGTAATAGCTTTCTTCTTAGACGGGGGCAGTAATAGCTTTCTTCTTAGCACTTTTCAATCTGATATTGAGAAACTTGTGTCCCTACATGAAACTCATCCATCACATTAAAAGTTCAGAAAATAATAATGTAGTTCGTGAGTTATAAATATACCCCTTCATATTGTTAAATAAACTGGTTTGCTAGCTGAAGTTTTTAGTTGTGTAATGCAGGCCCCGAGTGTAATGAGGCCGCTCCCTAGGACCAGCAACAGAGCTAGCCCCCCCCCCCCCTTTTTTTGACAGTTACAGTTACTTATAAGAAATTAAAAGTGCCCAATGAATGGACTGACATCAAATGAAAAATTCTCTCTCTCTCTCTCTCTGAACCTTAAGTGCCCAAGGCATATGGGGCTTCAGCAAGGATTTTCCACAAACGCCTGTCCTTTGCCTTTTTTCCTATATATGAATTTATTAAAGCAGGAAGAAAGGAATGTGCAACAATCTATCATGCACTATGTAAAAAGATATGGCATTCAGGTATTTGGCCAAAAGAATGGAAAAGAACTGTATTCATACCACTGCCAAAAAAGAGTAACCTGAAATTATGCACAAACTACAGAACTGTTGACCTGATTAGTCATGCCAGTAAAATTCTGTTAAAAATTATAATGGGTAGACTTCGAAAGAAAATAGAAGAAGACGTCAATATGGTGCAAGCTAGTTTCAGGCACGGAAGAAGACCAAGAGATCATATATTCAGTCTAAGATTAATAATAGAGAAATGCAGAGAGTTTAATGTGAATCTATATTTACTGTCCACAGCACAAATAGGGATGGAAAAACTAATTATGTCAGTCCGTAAGAACAGCGATGAGCAAAGCTTCTATCTTAATGCGAAGAAAACTATATTGATGACAACTGACAAAACAAACAAAGCAGCTGAAATATGTATCAATGAGGAAAAACAGGAAGAAGTGGAGAGTTTTGAATATCTTGGATCACTGCTAACTAATAATGGAAATACAATGAGGGAAATTAAAAGGAGGACATCTATCGCTTTTCAGAAAGTAAAACAACTAAAGAATCTGTGGAGAGGAACAGACAGAACTACAAAAATAATATTTTTAAGGGCATGCATCTTTCCCATCGCAAAATATGCCTGTGAGACGTGAACACTTAACAAAACAGTTGAGAAACATGTAAATGCCTTTGAATGTAAATGCTATAGAAGAGTTCTTCAGATATCATGGACACAAAAAAAATAACAAATATTTCCATACTACAAGAACTTAATATTGAAGAAGGCTGGCTAGTACAGACGATTAAAGAGAGAAAACTTACATATTTTAGACACATTAAACGTCATGATAATCTAGAGAAGACCGTCTTGGAAGGGTACATAATGGGAAAAAGAAAGAGAGAAGAACAAGGCTGAGTGGTAATACTTTCCTTCTTAGACTGGAGTAGTAATACTTTCCTTCTTAAACCGGAGTAGTAATACTTTCCTTCTTAGATGGTAGTAGTAATACTTTCCTTTTTAGACGGGAGCAGTAATACTTTCTTCTTAGACGGTTGCAGTAATCCTTTCCTTCTTAGACGGGAGTAGTAATACTTTCCTTCTTAAACCGGAGTAGTAATACTTTCCTTCTTAGATGGTAGTAGTAATACTTTCTTCTTAGATGGTAGCAGTAATACTTTCTTCTTAGACGGTTGCAGTACTACTTTCCTTCTTAGACAGATGCAGTAATATTTTTCTTCTTAGACGGGGGTTATTTATTTTCCTTCTTAGACGGGGGTAGTAATACTTTCCTTCCTTCTGAAAGGGGGGGGGGAGGTAGTAATACTTTCCTTCTCAGACGAGGTAGTAATACCTTCCTTCTTAGACGGTTGCAGTAATACTTTCCTTCTTAGACGGGAGTAGTAATACTTTCCTTCTTAGACGGTGTGCAGTAATACCTTCCTTCTTAGACGGTTGCAGAAATACTTTCCTTTTTAGACGGGAGCAGTAATACTTTCCTTCTTAGACGGGGGCAGTAATACTTTCCTTCTTAGACGGTGGTAGTAATAGCTTCCTCCTTAGACGGGGACAGTAATACCTTCGTTCTTAGACGGGGGCAGTAATACCTTCCTTCTTAGTCGGTGGTAGTAATAGCTTTCTTCTTAGACGGGGGCAGTAATAGCTTTCTTCTTAGACGGGGGCAGTAATAGCTTTCTTCTTAGCACTTTTCAATCTGATATTGAGAAACTTGTGTCCCTACATGAAACTCATCCATCACATTAAAAGTTCAGAAAATAATAATGTAGTTCGTGAGTTATAAATATACCCCTTCATATTGTTAAATAAACTGGTTTGCTAGCTGAAGTTTTTAGTTGTGTAATGCAGGCCCCGAGTGTAATGAGGCCGCTCCCTAGGACCAGCAACAGAGCTAGCCCCCCCCCCCCCTTTTTTTGACAGTTACAGTTACTTATAAGAAATTAAAAGTGCCCAATGAATGGACTGACATCAAATGAAAAATTCTCTCTCTCTCTCTCTCTGAACCTTAAGTGCCCAAGGCATATGGGGCTTCAGCAAGGATTTTCCACAAACGCCTGTCCTTTGCCTTTTTTCCTATATATGAATTTATTAAAGCAGGAAGAAAGGAATGTGCAACAATCTATCATGCACTATGTAAAAAGATATGGCATTCAGGTATTTGGCCAAAAGAATGGAAAAGAACTGTATTCATACCACTGCCAAAAAAGAGTAACCTGAAATTATGCACAAACTACAGAACTGTTGACCTGATTAGTTATGTCAGTAAAATTCTGTTAAAAATTATAATGGGTAGACTTCGAAAGAAAATAGAAGAAGACGTCAATATGGTGCAAGCTAGTTTCAGGCACGGAAGAGGACCAAGAGATCATATATTCAATCTAAGATTAATAATAGAGAAATGCAGAGAGTTTAATGTGAATCTATATTTACTGTCCACAGCACAAATAGGGATAGAAAAACTAATTATGTCAGTCCGTAAGAACAGCGATGAGCAAAACTTCTATCTTAATGCGAAGAAAACTATATTGATGACAACTGACAAAACAAACAAAGCAGCTGAAATATGTATCAATGAGGAAAAATTGGAAGAAGTGGAGAGTTTTGAATATCTTGGATCACTACTAACTAATAATGGAAATACAATGAGGTAAATAAAAAGGAGTACATCTAGCGCTCTTCAGAAAGTAAAACAACTAAAGAATCTGTGGAGAGGAACAGACAGAACTACAAAAATAATATTTTTAAGGGCATGCATCTTTCCCATCGCAACATATGCCTGTGAGACGTGAACACTTAACAAAACAGCTGAGAAACATGTAAATGCCTTTGAATGTAAATGCTATAGAAGAGTTCTTCCGATATCATGGACACAAAAAAAACAACAAATATGCCCATACTACAAGAACTTAATATTCAAGAAGGCTGGCTAGTACAGACGATTAAAGAGAGAAAACTTACATATTTTAGACACATTAAACGTCATGATAATTTAGAGAAGACCGTCTTGGAAGGGTACATAATGGGAAAAAGAAAGAGAGAAAGAACAAGGCGAAAATGGCTGCAAATGGATGCATCAACGGCAAGCCATCTTGCTTACAACCGAGAGGCCTACAAGAGTGCTGTTAGGGAGGTAAAGTTTCCCAAGGGATATGCAAATAAATGAATGAGCTACTCCATTAGAATCTTCCAGCTTCTAACTGCTCCACTAGATCCTTGTTGCTCTAACTAATATACTACATTCCTGAACTCTTACTGCTCCACTAGATCCTTGTTGCTCTAACTAATATACTACATTCCTGAACTCTTACTGCTCCACTAGATTCTTTTTTCTCTAACTGTTACATTAGAATCTTGTACTCAAACTGCTCCACGAGAATCTTATTGCTCTAACTGATCCACTAGAATCTTCTTGCTCTAACTTCTCCACTAGAATCTTGTTGCTCTAACGTCTCAACTAGAATCTTGTGGCTCTAACTGTTCCATTAGCATCTTGTTGTTTTAATTGCTCATCTAGAATCTTGTGGCTCTTACTTCTCCACTAGAATCTTGTTGTTCAAATGCCTCCACTAGACTCTTTGTACCTAAACTGCTCCACTAGAATCTTGTAGCTCTAACTTCTCCATTAGAATATTGCTGCTCTAACTTCTCCACTATAATTTTGTGGCTCTAACGTCTGAACTAGAATCTTGTTGCTCTAACTTATCAACTAGAATCTTGCTGCTCTAATTGCTTTACTAGAATTTTGTTGCTCTAACTGCTCCTTGAGAATCTTGTACTCTAGCTGCTACACTAGAATCTGTGGTTCCAACCGCTCCACTATAATCTTGTAGCTCTAACCGCTACACTAGAATCTTGTGTCTCTAACTGTTCCACTATAATCTTGTGGCTCTAACCTCTTCACTACAATCTTGGGGCTCTAACTTCTCAACTAGAATCTGGTGGCTCTAAATTAACCACTAAAATTTTGTTGTTCTAACTTCTCCACTTGAATCTTGTTACTCTAACTTCTCCATTACAATCTTGTTGTTCTAACGTCTCCACTAGAATCTTGTTGTTCTAACTTCTCCACTAGAATCTTGTTACTCTAACTTTTGCACTAGAATTTGTTGCTCTAACTTCTCCACTAGAATCATATTGCTGTAACTGTTAAAATAGAACGTTACTGCTCTAACTTCTCCACTAAAATCTTGTTTCTTTAACTGCTCCTCTAGAATTTTGTTGCTCTAACTGCTCCTCTATAATATTGTTGCTCTAACTGCTTCTCTAGAATCTTGCACTCTAACTATTCCACTAGAATCTTGTGCCCTAACTGCTCCTCTAAAATGTTGTACTCTAACTGCTCATCTAGAATCTTGTACTCTAACTGCTCCTCTAAAATGTTGTACTCTAACTGCTCATCTAGAATCTTGTACTCTAACTGCTCCTCTAAAATGTTGTACTCTAACTGCTCATCTAGAATCTTGTACTCTAACTGCTCATCTAGAATCTTGTACTCTAACTGCTCATCTAGAATCTTGTACTCTAACTGCTCATCTAGAATCTTGTACTCTAACTGCTCCTCTAAAATGTTGTACTCTAACTGTTCATCTAGAATCTTGTACTCTAACTGCTCATCTAAAATGTTGTACTCTAACTGCTCATCTAGAATCTTGTACTCTAACTGCTCATCTAGAATCTTGTACTCTAACTGCTCCTCTAAAATGTTGTACTCTAACTGCTCATCTAGAATCTTGTACTCTAACTGCTCCTCTAAAATGTTGTACTCTAACTGCTCATATAGAATCTTGTACTCTAACTGCTCATCTAGAATCTTGTACTCTAACTATTCCACTAGAATCTTGTGCCCTAACTGCTCATCTAGAATCGTGTTACTTTAACTGCTTCAACAAAATCCTGTACTCTAACTGCTCCACTACAGTCTTGTGCTCTAACTGCTCCACTACAGTCTTGTGCTCTAACTGTTCCACTACAGTCTTGTGCTCTAACTGCTCCACTACAGTCTTGTGCTCTAACTGCTCCACTACAATCTTGTACTCTAACTGCTCCACTACAGTCTTGTGCTCTAACTGCTCCACTACAATCTTGTACTCTAACTGCTCCACTACAGTCTTGTGCTCTAACTGCTCCACTACAATCTTGTACTCTAACTGCTCCACTACAATCTTGTACTCTAACTGCTCCACTACAGTCTTGTGCTCTAACTGCTCCACTACAGTCTTGTGCTCTAACTGCTCCACTACAGTCTTGTGCTCTAACTGCTCCACTACAATCTTGTACTCTAACTGCTCCACTACAGTCTTGTGCTCTAAGTGTTCCACTACAATCTTGTACTCTAACTGCTCCACTACAGTCTTGTGCTCTAAGTGTTCCACTACAATCTTGTACTCTAACTGCTCCACTACAGTCTTGTGCTCTAAGTGTTCCACTACAATCTTGTACTCTAACTGCTCCACTACAGTCTTGTGCTCTAACTGCTCCACTACAATCTTGTACTCTAACTGCTCCACTACAGTCTTGTGCTCTAAGTGTTCCACTACAATCTTGTACTCTAACTGCTCCACTACAGTCTTGTGTTCTAAGTGTTCCACTACAATCTTGTACTCTAATTGCTCCACTACAGTCTTGTGTTCTAAGTGTTCCACTACAATCTTGTACTCTAACTGCTCCACTACAGTCTTGTGCTCTAAGTGTTCCACTACAATCTTGTACTCCAACTGCTCCACTACAGTCTTGTGCTCTAAGTGTTCCACTACAATCTTGTACTCTAACTGCTCCACTACAGTCTTGTGCTCTAAGTGTTCCACTACAATCTTGTACTCTAACTGCTCCACTACAGTCTTGTGTTCTAAGTGTTCCACTACAATCTTGTACTCTAACTGCTCCACTACAGTCTTGTGCTCTAAGTGTTCCACTACAATCTTGTACTCTAACTGCTCCACTACAGTCTTGTGTTCTAAGTGTTCCACTACAATCTTGTACTCTAACTGTTCAGCAGAATCTTGTACTTTAACTATTCCACTAGAATTTTGTTGCTCTAAATATCCCACTAGAATGTTGTTGCTCTAACTGCCCCACTAGAATATTTTGTTGCTCTAACTGCTCCACCAGAATATTTTGTTGCTCTAACTGCTCCACTAGAGTTTTGTTGCTGTAACTGCTCCACTAGAGTTTTGTTGCTGTAACTGTTCCACTAGAGTTTTGTTGCTCAAACCGCTCGACTAGAATATTTTTGCTGTAACTGCTCCACTAGAGTTTTGTTGCTCTAACGTATCTTATCTTATATCCTTCCCGTGCCATTAAACGTCACATAGGGCTCGCAAGGTAATTAGCCAATTTTTCCTGTCTTCGGCGAGTCTTTCAACCTCATCAAGGGATTTTAGGCCTATTAATTTGGCCTCTCTTAACAATGTCCTTTTCAGAGTTTCACGCGGTCTACCTCTTTTTCTGTGTCCTGTTGTGTTCCATTTTATAGCTTGTTTTGGGATTCTCTGACTGTTTCTTCTCATCACGTGACCAACATGTGTCTATCTCCTTTTCCTGATCACTCATGAGACTGGTTGTTCAATCAACTGTCTTATCTCTGCATTGTTTTTGAATTCGTTTCACTTGATGCCGAGTATTTTTCTTAGGCATTTGTTTTCAAAAGAGTCTAATTTTTTGTCTATTTCTTTAGTTGATTTCCAGTTTTCACATGCTTAAATTAGTGTGGATATTACATTTGAATTGAATAGTCTTAACTTGATTTTTGTGCTTTTAACTTTTTAATGCAATATGTTCTCACGATTATTAAAGATCGATGCTGCTTTTGCAATTCTAATTCTAACTTCCTTACTGGTGTCACCATCCTGGTCTATGTAACTGCCAAGGTATGCAAATTGATTGACTTCTTCAATATCTGTTACTTCTATGTGAAGCTTTTCATTTTGATTAATGGGAAGTTTCTAACTGCTCCACCAGAGTTTTGTTGCTCTAACTGCTCCATTAGAGTTTTGTTGCTCTAACTGCTCCACCAGAGTTTTGTTGCTCTAACTTCTCCATTAGAGTTTTGTTGCTCTAACTGCTCCATTAGAATTTTGTTGCTCTAACTGCTCCACCAGAGTTTTGTTGCTCTAACTTCTCCATTAGAGTTTTGTTGCTCTAACTGCTCCATTAGAGTTTTGTTGCTCTAACTGCTCCACTAGAGTTTTGTTGCTCTAACTGGTCCACCAGAGTTTTGTTGCTCTAACTGCTCCATTAGAGTTTTGTTGCTCTAACTGCTCTACTAGAGTTTTGTTGCTCTAACTGGTCCCATAGAATCTTTTTCTCTTCAGTGATTTTAACGCAGAGTGAGTTTCATAAAAAGACAAGAAAATAAAGAAATACTAAATCAATTGAAAGTGAAAAGTGAAACAGTGAAAAACATTGAAACCTGACAGTTAAATTATTTTGTTCATATGAAGAGATATAATACAATAGTGAAAACCACAGTAGAACGGAAAAAATTTGAAGGAGAAATAGCAAGAGATGAACAACTATAAAGATCGCTGGACAGCATAGAAGAAACGATGAACTCGACTTAGTTTCTCCCCGTGCAGTGAGAGAACGAAGTATATCGCAAGTTAGAATATCAGTGCCGTCAACCTTGCTTGGGAAGAGATAACAGGATAACGACAAGATGATGACAAGATGATGACAAGGTGACGAGGATTCCTTGTACTGACTAGGGTCATGCATAATCATCATATTGCCACTTCTGGCAAGTGTATGTTCTCCACTCTCAGCTTATGAGTATCGCTCTGTATACAGCAGCTTGCCACATCAGTTCCAACTATAATACAGTTCTTCCTGCAACACAGTTCTAACTATAATACAGTTCTTCTTATAATACAGTTCTTCCTATAACACACATTTTCCTGTAATAAAGTTCTTCCTATAATACAATTCTTCCTATAATGCAGCTTTTCCTATAATGCAGTTCTTCCTATAACACAGCTCTTCCTGTAATACAATTCTTCCTATAATACAGTTCTTCCTATAAATTAGCTCTTCCTATAATACAGTTCTAACTGTAATACACTTCTTCCTATAAAACAGTTCTTCCTATTATACAATTCCTTTATAGTACAATTCTTCCTATAATGTAGTTCTTCCTATAATACATTTCTAACTATAATACAATTCTTCCTATAATACAGTTCTTCCTATAATACAGTTCCTCCTATGTTTCTACATAACTTATATGCCTTCAGTCACTACATCATTCCTGCTTCATATCATTATAAAATTGCTAGAATGCCTTAGGTATTATCCTCTTCTTGTTGTTCTTCTGTCTTTCTAGAACTGCGGGCTGACGTTCATTGTGGCCGATGCGATGAAGTTGTTGAGGCGCAGCATCGCGTTCACTTGGGAGCGGGTTATGGCGGGGTTTTTTTTTCCAGTCTTTGGGTGGAGTTAAGAAGTAGAGGATGGGCCAGACCTCACCTCCAAGGAGACCTTGACCCACCCTGTCCCGTTAGTCAAGCTAGGTCTGTTACCGAGGATACCAGCGGAGAGATGGGACAAGGGTCTTGATCGGTTTCCGTTCCCCAGTTCTGACACTAGCATGTCAGATATGGTTCTCTGATTGCCAAACTGGACAGCGTCTACTTTGTTCTTCCGCTATCAGTCTTAAAAACTACAGCGACAGAAGTAAGCAAAATAGATCAATGAAGACGTAGATATTGTATTTATTTTCTTTTCTACTTCTTTTAATTCTACACGCTCTGTATGACTGAATCTACATTACTTAATTATATATTCTTTGTTCAACTGAATTCTACATTACTGAATTCTACATTCCCTCTTTAACTGAACTCTACATATATAAATTCTACATTCTCTGTGAGATCGGATTCTACATTCTCTGTATGACCGAATCTACATTCTTAAATTCTACATTTTACGTTTTCTGTATGACAGAATTCTACATTCTTATTTTCTGCATTATTTAATTTATCTCACGTTCTTTAAGAAGAAAAAAAACGGACAGAAGAGTTAAAGATCAAGTTCATTGTAACCTTTTTTTTTCTGCAGGATTGTCCGCATCGACTGTGACAATTTGGTAGCAGATGTGTTTTTCTTTTACTTTTATTTTGCTTGTTTGTTTGTTTTCTCCGTATCTACAAAACTAACAAATTAATTTCTTGAAAGCTGGAAAATGGAAACTAAGAGCCATTGAAAGAAATCGATTTCCTGACGGGGATCAAGAACTATATCACGACCTATGCTAATTATCTCTGCACTTGAGACTAGCACAGACATGCGACATTACAAAAAGCGTTTGTATTTGCTACGTTTTCTCTTGTTTGCCGAGTAAGACACACATTTGATCGCTACAAAGATGAACTATAATGATTCTTGGCCTAACAGCGGTGTTGAATTTAATGAACAAACAAGTTTTGTTTCTTTTTTTTTTTTTTCTTTCGTCATGAAATATATTTTTATCTTCGCGTGTCGCATGAAAATCTCTGGCTTTCTTTTTTTTTTAATATCTGTTTTTCTTTTCTCTGTGTGGGATGGGCTGCCATAATTTCTATAAATTGTTCCTGATAGTACAAAGCTAATATCCTCAGAGCAGAAACAATTGTGCAATTTTTAACCGATATTTTGCAAAAGAAAATGTGGAAACAGAATCACTTATCTAGTTTTCGAGGCAAGAGTCAGATCAGAGAAGAATATCCAGAAATATGAAGGCAAATACTGAAGAATAACATACATTATTTGGACTGAAAAGTTAACAAATCAAGAAACACAAATTTGAAATTTCCTGCAGCCTGTCTTCTGGAAAGTAGCAAACGCCTCGGGAGCAGTAGCAATAAAAGGAATAAGTTCCACGAGACACCCCAGAACACAGAATTCTACTTAGAACTAAGGGAAGACAGTCAGAATTCTACTTAGAACTAAGGGAAGACAGTCAGAATTCTACTTAGAACTAAGGGAAGACAGTCAGAATTCTACTTAGAACTAAGGGAAGACAGTCAGAATTCTACTTAGAACTAAGGGAAGACAGTCAGAAATCTACTTAGAACTAAGGGAAGACAGTCAGAATTCTACTTAGAACTAAGGGAAGACAGTCAGAATTCTACTTAGAACTAAGGGAAGACAGTCAGAATTCTACTTAGAACTAAGGGAAGACAGTCAGAATTCTACTTAGAACTAAGGGAAGACAGTCAGAATTCTACTTAGAACTAAGGGAAGACAGTCAGAATTCTACGGATATGTCTTTACAAGATTGTTAAGATCCTGATAGTCATTGGAAAACTCAAGGAAAAAAGAAAGAGAGGGGTGTCAACAGAATCTTGTGCTGTCTCCCTGTAACTGCGAGCAGGTGTTCTTTGCAGCCGATGTTGTGTGGATGTTGAGACACAACATCGAGTCGGTGTGGAAGCTGGTTATGGCAGCTATTTTTTGCAGTCATGGAGTACAGCTAAAAAGCAGAGGGTGTGCACTACTTCTTTAGCAGACTCCACCACCATGCGGACTACGGTGACTCCTGGCCCGTTAGCCAGGCTAGACATGTTACTGAGAGTACCAGCGGGAGGTGAGACAGGGTCTTGGACAGCTGTGGTTCGCTAACCCTGACGCTAACATATTAGTTGTGGGTCGCTGATTGCCTCATAGGACAGCGTCTTCACCCCAGCGTCAGCAGAACAAAAGGGTTTATCTGGTGTCACTGGACGAGAAAGCAGTCAAGGTATCTGCGAACACAATGGCATTCGCAGAATACATCATCATCATGATCGTCAGCTCCATCAGTAACAGCTGACGCTAGTGGAAATAACAGTAGTATTGAGCGTAAAGAATTGAACAACTAATTATGTCAGTCCGTAAGAACAGCTCTTAATGCGAAGAAAACTGACAAAACAAAGAAGGCAGCTGAAATATGTTTCAATGAGGACAAACTGGAAGAAGTGGAGAAGTCATCTTATATTTTAATATCTTGGATCACTACTAATAATGGAGATACAATGAGGAAAATTAATGGAAGGACATCTATTGCTCTTCAGAATGTAAAACAACTAAAGAATCTGTGGAGAAGTACAGACAGAAGTACAAAAATAATATTTTTAAGGGCATGCATCTTTCCTATTGCAACATATGCCTGTGAGACCTGGACACTTAACAAAACAGCCGAGAAACACATAAATGCCTTTGAATGTAAATGCTACAGAAGAGTTCTTCAAATATCATGGACACAAAAAAATAACAAATATATCCATATTACAAGAACTTAATATTGAAGAAGGCTGGCTAGTACAGACGATCAAACAGAAAAAACTTAAATATTTTGGACACATTAAACGTCATGAGAATTTACAGAAGACCGTCTTGGAAGGGTACATAATGGGAAAAAGAAAGAGAGGAAAGTCAAGGCGAAAATGGCTGCAAGACATCTTTGATGATCTGCAAATGGACACATCAGCAGCAGGCCATCTTGTTTACAACCGAGAGGTCTACAGGAGAGCTGTTAGAGAGGCGAAGCTCCGCAAGGGACATGCAAATGACTGACTGACTGACTGAGTAAGCGTAATCATTATCGTCACCGGGTTTCATGCCAATAAACCCTGGCTGTCGTGCCACCACTACTGATTTCTTAAAATCCCTGCTTATGTCTGCATCCTCTAATGTACATCTGCGATGAACTCAAGATTATACTAATACATGCTACTTACCTTTACGTAGTTGTTACATTTTCCATTTTAACATTGACCATCTTGTGAACTGTGTTCCCTGGTATCCCACGTATTTTTCATCATCATCATCATCATCGCCTTTCACTCCCTTGAGAGCATAGGCCATAGATAAAGACTCTCCAGTCATCCCTGTTCTTGCAATTGTTCTCTGCTTCTTTCCATGTGTATCCCTTATCTCTGAGCACTGTCTTCATTTCTCTTCTCTAAGTAAGTCTAGGTCTCTCTCGCATTGCTTACGTATATTACATTCTCTGATTTTATAAATGACTTCTCTAATGCAAGCGTAAGGAACTTCTTTATTACGTATATCTGGGTTTACTAGAGTGCTAAAAGGCCTTTTAAACTCCTCTCAGACCTCTGCCAAAAGCGCTTCTTTCTTCTCCCAGAAGCCGTTGGTTGAGACCAAGGAGCAACAACTTTCCTCCAACCAGGGCTGGAAGCCGCGTCTGTGAGTGGTTAGCAGGGCGCACTATCTCTGCAGCTAATACACGAGAGTAATAATAGTGACCCCTAATCAAATTACGAGTAATATTTGTTTCACTTAAGTCGGGGAGAGGGGGCGATAACTTGGTTAACAGTGTCGTGGTCTTCGATATGTCAGCACTTATGTTATAACATAACAGAGTTGTATGGTGGTACTTTTCTTAGCTGCTAATGGTAGTTGTAGTATTTGCAGCAGCAAGATCACCCATAGTATGAAGGATAACATCTGTATCACATTTATTTAGGGTCTTCAGTATTTTATATCCGTGCTATTACAAAAGCAGGTGCAGTATTAGAAATAATTCATATATTTAGTATAGTAGAAACAACAGTACTAGTTTTAATACAGTAGCGCAGTAGCAGTAGTAGTAGTAGTAGCAGTAGTAGTAGTAGCAGTAGTAATAGTAGTAGCAGTAGTAGTAATAGTATTAGTATTAGTAGTAGCAGCAGTAATAGTAGTAGTAGTAGTAGTAATAGTACTAGTAGTAGTAGTAGTAGTAGTAGTAGTAGTAGTAGTAGTAGCAGCAATAGTAGTAGTAGTAGTGGTAGTAGCAGCAGCAGCAGCAGAAGCAATAATAGTATGAATAGCAGTGTGAGTATTAGTAGTAGTAGAAATGGTAACTGCAGCAGCCGTAGTATTATAATAATAGTAATAGTAGTAGAGGTAGCTGCACCTGTAGTGTTTGAGCCCTTATCATTCTGTAGCTCACTACTGTCCAAGTTTTTTTCACATTCTCTGTTCCACATAACTGCCATATATTTTCAATATTTTATATTTAAAAGCGCTGATAAATGCACTAGCTATTTCAAGTTGATTCACATACTGGCCAGTTAAGGGTGGACATATGTATTCACGTATCTCATATAAACTTTATATCAATTTTAATCTTGCAGGGAAAGGCACGATTTCTTTGAACTTCAAGAACAAACCACGTGAAAACGCATTGCTAAACTGTTCATTCACCTTCACAACTTTCTACTTCAAGAAGGCCACTCAGGCATGACGTGAGTTATCGAAAGTGATAGGCCGTTAGAGAACAGACTAATCAGAAACTTGACTCGCAGTGACGTCCAGCCAATTAAAAACAGTAATACAAATTCACTTGAAAAGAAAGACCAATCAGAAGATAAACAGGAGATTTCCGTGAGGTCCAGCGCTGCTGATATGGCGTCTCATCACCATAAGCGTGGAGCATCCATTTTACTGCTCGTCTCGGTTTGCTTCATGGTTTCTGTGGACTCATCAGTGGCTCTTCAGGTAAGTCCATCTTATCTTTGTTCATTCCCGCCCGAAAACTTTAATGCAAAAAGTTTGAAATATTTTATGAAAACTTCCAGAAATGATGATTATTGTTTTATTTACTTTACTTTACTTTGCTTTGCTTTACTTTACTTTACTTTACTTTACTTTACTTTATCCTTTCTCTTGTACCGTGAGGTATTGATGGGAGCTGGCGTTTCTTGGATCATATGAATAGCCTAAGTGATGTTTATGCCGTAATTCTTGAGTGTTTCTTTAACTCCCATCTATCCATCTTTTCCGGGTTGATCTGTGTCCTGTAATTCTTTGGTTGAAGGTCCTCGTGGCTGACCGTATATGCGTCATTTTCTTTTAAGCGGCCACTCCTTTGTTTCTCTATGTATTGTAGGTACAGTGTAGTTCCTACCTACTGTCTTATGTCATAATTTCTTAGCTTACACCTCCTAGTGACGTTTGCTGCTTTTTCTTACACATCTCATTTCACATGTAGATATGCTATTAATTAGTTGCCTCTTGGGTTTCTAGTGGTGTGTTAGAGTGAGAAAACTGGCGAGATAGCTGGTATGTTAGGGTGAGAAAACTGCGGTGATAGCTGGTATTATGGAGAGAAAACTGCGGTGTTAGCTGGTTTGTTAGGGTGAGAAAACTGCGGTGTTAGCTGGTATGTTAGAGTGAGAAAACTGGCGAGATAGCTGGTATGTTAGGGTGAGAAAACTGCGGTGATAGCTGGTATGTTAGAGTGGGAAAACTGCGGGGATAGCTGGTATGTTAGGGAGAGAAAACTGCGGTGATAGCTGGTATGTTAGGGAGAGAAAACTGCGGTGATAGCTGATATGATAGGGTGGGAAAACTGCGGTGATAGCTGGTGTGTTAGGTTGTGAAAACTGCGGTATTAGCTGGTATGTTAGGGAGAGAAAACTGCGGTATTAGCTGGTATGTTAGGGAGAGAAAACTGCGGTGATAGCTGATATGATAGGGTGGGAAAACTGCGGTGATAGCTGGTGTGTTAGGTTGTGAAAACTGCGGGGATTGCTGATATGTAAGGGCATTTGCTATTTGTGTTTTAAATTCAATTTCTCTGTCAAGCTTCTCATCTTGTGTAAACATACAACCAAGATACTTGAATTCTTTAGGTTGAATTCTTCAACTGCTTGTTTTGAGTTAGAAAACTTATCTGATAAGCAAAGAGCGAAAACTCCATCATTAGAAATGATGAATGGCATCCTGACCTGACAGTGAACTCGATCTTTGGAGAAGAAAAATCAAATCCAGTGAAGAATAAAGTGTCAGAAATCAGGGGGAAAAAAGATCAGCTTGATTCTGTTCGTGGAGCTTAAGAAAAAGCTTTGCATTACAACTGGTAAAGCACTGACATAACTTACATAACTCCTCAGCAGAAACGAAGGAAGCCGTTGTGATCTCCCACGGTCTTCACTTTCACAGACTTGACCATTATCTTCAACAGCCACTGAATACACAGATTAGACCAAGTGATCACAGATATGAAGGCCCAATACCGTGCTTTTTCCTCTCTCAGAGCTTCTCTGACATTATTTTGATTGAGGCTAATCCAGAAAAGCCAGAATATGTGCCAATCAATGGACTGAATAATTTCACCACGTGGTCAAA
The DNA here is from genome assembly GCA_009760885.1 of Achatina immaculata. Classification (NCBI taxonomy): domain Eukaryota; kingdom Metazoa; phylum Mollusca; class Gastropoda; order Stylommatophora; family Achatinidae; genus Lissachatina; species Lissachatina immaculata. The sequence goes on along the minus strand of CM019707.1, from coordinate 33,111,731 downwards.
CACCTCAAGATTTTGACCGCCAATGAAGGCATTTCTTTATGTAAATTGCATTTATCTTTTTAGATAAATATGAAACAGGTAAAGCCATCTGTTGCCATTTTCAGAGTAAAGCCATTTTCAGAAGTTTTCTCTGCTGAATTTCTTGAACAGAGTCTAACAATCGATATATATATATTTATATAGTAATATAAATACGCACATACACACAGCGTTCTTCATAAGTCCGTGAAACATTTTAAAAATTCCCAACCAATAACCTACGCAAATGATCATGATTTTTTTACACCAAGACAGAGAGAGAGAGAGAGAGAGAGAGAGAGAGAGAGAGAGAGAAAGAAACTCTTCAAGTTTTTTTTAATAAAGCCCACGCGCAGAGCTCCCGTGGTTTGCCGCTAGAAGGCAGCAGTAGCAAACATGGCGTTCAGTAAACGTGAACAGTCATTTTGTGTTGTGGAATACGCAAGAAACTCGTCCGTTGTGATTGTGCCGCGACGATTTCGAGCGGAATTCCAGAAAGCAGTACACGTTTTCAACAGTATCTAGAAGTGGTACGTGAAATTCTGAGATGAAGACGGAGTTTTCACTGGTATGTTAGAGAGAATTCTCTGAATACGATTCACAGATTCTTCGCTTGGTCCTGGACGTCCCTGTCGAGGAGCTGTGCACAGACAGCCTTCATCCCGGAATTGCGCGTGAAACTTCTGAAAACTGTTGAAAACAGGTGCTGCTTCTGGAATTCCGTTCGAAATCGCCTATGAACAGTCACAACGGACGAGCTTTTTGTACATTCCAAAACACAAAATGACTGCTCACGTTTACTGAACGCCACAATTCCTACTACCATGGGTCGCTGGTTGCTGTCATCGGACAGCGTTTTCTCCTCCCGTCACATAGATAAATACAGTCATCGTCGTCGTCATCATCATCATCATCATCAATCATCATCATAGAAACGTTCTCCAGTCAGTCATATTCAGACGTCCATCTTAATCCGTTCAGTCTTCTATCTCTCAGTCACCTACTTTCTTAATCCCCCTTTCACTCCATTATGTTCTCTGGTTTGGGTCATCTCATTGCACTCTGGACATGTCCATACGTGCTCAGATCCCCCTCACCCCCAACATACCCATCAGCGTCCCGTGGCTGATAGTACCTGCTTTATGTTGGTTGATCAGTTGTCTCGCATGTCCAGTATGCCTGTTGTTTGTGGCCGTGGCGATCCCCAGCTCTTCATTCCCTGCCCTCGAAGTCCTCCACTCTGCCTGTTCCTCTGAGCGAGTTAACAAGATCAGCTCGACCCAGTGGTTGTCCACCTTCGATGATGACAGAGCCAGCCGGTCTATCAGCTGTCTCATTTCCCTGGATGCTCACGTGCCCTGGGTCACAGATGACACCCCGTGTCCAGACCTAGAAACAGCGCTCACAGCCAACGCTGTTCCTCTTTTCACCCGCCTTTGTTCGTGAGGTGACTCTTGTAACCGTACTGCTCATCACAGTGCTATAAATAACTAAAGATTTGCTAAAAACGGAACATTATAATAACAACAACAACAACCGATGATGAAATCTGTACACCGGTAATTCTGGAAACTTCTGAATTCCTCGAATGAGAGCGCCAGACAAAAGAGTTAACACGCACCACAACAGAAAAAAGTGCGGATGAACTTTCTCTGTTAGAAAAAATTATTGAAAATTTCTATTACCATCTCAAAAACTCTCCTCAACCGAAACTCTTTGTATTCAAATATTTATATTCTAAGAGAACATTTACCCCAAATGTTTACAGTGTAAAAAGAGGCATACATTACGCCAGTATTTCATATATATCTTGAATAGTGTTTTTGTAAGAATTCATAATGTAATATGTTAGGAAAGTTGGTGTAATTATTGTTTTTTAATGTAAACTGATTCGTTGTCCATGATGTGAAATGTGGAAAGGAAAATATATGTATGCAAGGTGTCGGCTTGATATAAATTTACATCTGATAATAATCTCATTTAATCTTTTCTTCTTATTCGGTTTGAAAGCTTGCCATCGGATGTAGTGTAATGGTTTTCTTGGCTTAGTTTTTTTTTGTGCTCAATTTCTCTCTCTCTCTCTCTCTCTCTCTCTCCTTATTTCTCTCTGTCTCTCTCAATGAAGATAATTCATTCATTCAATTCTCTTTTTTTTCTGTCTCCCTCTTTTCATCTCCTACTCTCTCTCCCTCATCCACTCTCTCTCCTTTCTCCATCTCTTACTCCCTCATCCCCCATCTCCCTCCGTCCATCTTTAACTCCCCCTTCTCTCTCTCTCTCTTTCTCTCACTGTCATTCCCTCTCTTTATCCTCTCTTCATGTATTACTCTCTCTTTATCCCATCTCCATCTCTTATTCTCTCTCCATCATCTTTCTCTCTCTCTCTCTCTATTTCTTTCTCTCGCTCATCCCCTATCTGTCCCTCCCTCATCCCCTCTCTTCTTCATTCCTATCTCTCTCTCCTCTCTTGCCCTCTGTCTCTTCCTCTCTTACTCTCTCCCTTTTCTTCCCCTGTCTCTCTCTCTTGCCTCTGTCACTTTCACTGTCTGATACATCTGGCATCTTGATAGAGCAATCCAGAATTCACATTTGTATGAAATCTATCTGAAAGGTACTACAAGGATTATTAAAACAACGAAAGCGTTTGTAGGCACCGAACCCTAGCCAGTTGGTTGCACATCTCTTGATAACACAAGGCAAAATGATAGATGTATTGGACTTCAGCTCTATTCATATGTAAAGTAAACGAAAGCTACTGACATCCTTTGAAATCCCATTTGATCACATTAGGACTATTGACAGTGAAGACTTCATTAGTCTAGCGAAAAAGGTAGTGCTACATACAGGGCAATCCATGAGGGTCTCTATACCTGTAACAAGATTAAGAATCCCTGAATAATATCACATAAATTAAATATCAGTTTCACAATACACAGACCCTAAATTAACGTTACATATAATTTTGTACTGCACTTTTCTTGGTGAATATATCTAGAGAATTTTGTACTGCACTTTTCTTGGTGAATGTATCTAGAGATATTCTTTCTAGTCTTCTTTTCTGTCTACCACAATGCATGTCCGGCTTACATATGTCAATAGATCATTAGGACACACCTATATAAGTCTCTTTTGTTCAGCTGGCTGACTACATACTGATTGGACTTTGGGATGAGCCGTTACACTCCCTTTGGTCATCTTATTGGTTCATTGGACTATTCATGTGTGCAAATTGTGTCCTAAGATTAGCAGATAAGCCTCACCTGTCAGTAAGTCTGTTGCGTCAACTCCGTCTATTCAATTTTCTCGCCTGGGTAAACTCTTCTTATCCAGTTTCAGGTGTTTGCGATACCTGTAGGAGGATATCTCTTTACACAGTGTCCATCTGTCTGTCTCCATATTGCTGATTTAACTATTCAATTTAGTCATGTCTTGACTAATATAATCTGGGTGTATCTCTTTAATCTGCCTTTCCCTCAGCTTCATTGTGTCTAGTATTTATAGGTATCGACTTAATTCTATCGTTGTACTACTAACAGTACTAATAGAGTGTTCCTCTCCCACCGGTTATCAAAATGTCCATCTTTTCTTACCTACTTTTTTACTTATCAATAATAATCGTAACAATGAGCCAAACAAACCCCCATTACCTTTACAACTGTCCCTAGAGGGATAACTCTGCACGCTATGTAAGGTAACCACGGTTCCCCTTCCATGGTCTGTTGCATGTTTAACGTAACGTGTTAATTGATGATTACTCTAGCACTCAGCGCACTCCACCAACATAACAATGAACAACATGAATCAACAAGTCCATGCAAGTAATAACAGCTATTCAATCTCAGAGGTCACATGGCAACACATAACGTAACAACTGTCAATGACACACCAGCATATGACAATAAGAACATTAAATAGTAATGATGCTTGCGAGTGAGATGACGTCAAAGCATTAATCGATGATGTGGACAATGAAGGTGATTAATGATTCAAGATGACAGATGATTAAAAACGCAGTAATAAGCTCGGGCCTCATAAAAAGGAAGTATCAACTACCCTGCAATATAACAACGATGAAAACTCATGATCAGTCATATTAAACTGCGGACCTATAACAACGCAACGCCTTTACAAGCAAAAATACAATGCAGTAAGATTCAGTTTCAAGTATTTCTTCAACACCAACTGTATATCTTCTATCGGAGCTCCTTAAGTAATACATGAAATATGACATGCAATAACTTCCCGTGCCAACATCTGCACAAGCTAAACACAAATTCCTGATACTTCAAATCAAATAAGACATTAAACGTTCTTACAGTCAACTATTGCTCACATGGCATAAATCTCTGATAATCAATGTAATTTGCAATGGGCATATCAAACTACATAATTATCAATGGGAATGCACACAATCATAACACGCCGTTTCAACAAGCAGTTAATGCAAGAGCTTCAGTTTTATGTCCAAGAGCTTCAGTTTTATGTCAAAAAGTTTCAGTTTTACGTCCAAGATCTTCAGTTTTATGTCCAAGAGTTTCAGTTTTATGTCCAAAAGTGTCAGTTTTATGTCCTAAAATCTCATTTTTATGTCCAAAAGCTTCAGTTTTATGTCTAAAAGTTTCAGTTTTATGTCCAAAAGTTTCAGTTTTATGTCCAAAAGTTTCAGTTTTATGTCCTAAAGCCTCATTTTTATGTCCAAAAGCTTCAGTTTTATGTCCAAAAGTTTCAGTTTTATGTCCAAAAGTTTCAGTTTTATGTCCAAGAGTTTCTGTTTTATGTCCAAAAGCTTCAATTTTATGTCCAAGAGTTTCAGTTTTATGTCCAAAAGTTTCAGTTTTATGTCCAAGAGTTTCAGTTTTATGTCCACAAGCTTCATTTTTATGTCCAAGAGTTTCAGTTGTATGTCCAAAAGTTTCAGTTTTATGTCCAAGAGTTTCAGTTTTATGTCCAAAAGTTTCAGTTTTATGTCCAAGAGTTTCAGTTTTATGTCCAAAAGCTTCAGTTTTATGTCCATGAGTTTCAGTTTTATGTCCAAAAGTTTCAGTTTTATGTCCAGGAGTTTCAGTTTTATGTCCAAGAGTTTCAGTTTTATGTCCAAAAGCTTCAGTTTTATGTCCAAGAGTTTCAGTTTTATGTCCAAAAGTTTCAGTTTTATGTCCAAGAGTTTCAGTTTTATGTCCAAAAGTTTCAGTTTTATGTCCAAGAGTTTCAGTTTTATGTCCAAGAGTTTCAGTTTTATGTCCAAAAGCTTCAGTTTTATGTTCAAGAGTTTCAGTTTTATGTCCAAAAGTTTCAGTTTTATGTCCAAGAGTTTCAGTTTTATGTCCAAAAGCTTCAGTTTTATGTCCAAGAGTTTCAGTTTATGTCCAAGAGTTTCAGTTTTATGTCCAAAAGTTTCAGTTTTATGTCCAAGAGTTTCAGTTTTATGTCCAAGAGTTTCAGTTCTGTGTCCAAAAGCTTCAGTTTTATGTCCAAGAGTTTCAGTTTTATGTCCAAAAGTTTCAGTTTTATGTCCAAGAGTTTCAGTTTTATGTCCAAAAGTTTCAGTTTTATGTCCAAGAGTTTCAGTTTTATGTCCAAAAGCTTCAGTTTTAAATCCAAGAGTTTCAGTTTATGTCCAAGAGTTTCAGTTTTATGTCCAAAAGTTTCAGTTTTATGTCACAGAGTTTCAGTTTTATGTCCAAGAGTTTCAGTTTTGTGTCCAAAAGCTTCAGTTTTATGTCCAAGAGTTTCAGTTTTGTGTCCAAGAGTTTCAGTTTTATGTCCAAGAGTTTCAGTTTTATGTCCGAAAGTTTCAGTTTTATGTCCAAGAGTTTCAGTTTTATGTCCAAAAGTTTCAGTTTTATGTCCAAGAGCTTCAGTTTTATATTCAAATGTTTCAGTTTTATGTCCAAGAATTTCAGTTTTATGTCCACGAGTTTCAGTTTTATGTCCAAAAGCTTCAGTTTTATGTCAAAGAGTTTCAGTTTTATGTCCAAAAGTTTCAGTTTTATGTCCAAGAGTTTCAGTTTTTTGTCCAAAAGTTTCAGTTTTATGTCCAAGAGTTTCAGTTCTGTGTCCAAAAGCTTCAGTTTTATGTCCGAAAGTTTCAGTTTTATGTCCAAGAGTTTCAGTTTTATGTCCAAAAGTTTCAGTTTTATGTCCAAGAGCTTCAGTTTTATATTCAAATGTTTCAGTTTTATGTCCAAGAATTTCAGTTTTATGTCCACGAGTTTCAGTTTTATGTCCAAAAGCTTCAGTTTTATGTCAAAGAGTTTCAGTTTTATGTCCAAAAGTTTCAGTTTTATGTCCAAGAGTTTCAGTTTTTTGTCCAAAAGTTTCAGTTTTATGTCCAAGAGTTTCAGTTCTGTGTCCAAAAGCTTCAGTTTTATGTCCGAAAGTTTCAGTTTTATGTCCAAGAGTTTCAGTTTTATGTCCAAAAGTTTCAGTTTTATGTCCAAAAGCTTCAGTTTTATGTCCAAAAGTTTCAGTTTATGTCCAAGAGTTTCAGTTTTATGTCCAAAATTTTCAGTTTTATGTCAAAAAGTTTCAGTTTTATGTCCAAGAGTTTCAGTTCTGTGTCCAAAAGCTTCAGTTTTATGTCAAAAAGTTTCAGTTTTATGTCCAAAAGTTTCAGTTTTAAATCCAAGAGTTTCAGTTTTATGTCCAAAAGCTTCAGTTTTATGTCCAAGAGTTTCAGTTTATGTCCAAGAGTTTCAGTTTTATGTCCAAAAGTTTCAGTTTTATGTCCAAGAGTTTCAGTTTTATGTCCAAGAGTTTCAGTTTTGTGTCCAAGAGTTTCAGTTTTGTGTCCAAGAGTTTCAGTTTTGTGTCCTGTTTTCTTGTTTAAAACCTAGGAGGAGTATAAATTACATTCTTGAGCTCTCGTTTTTAAAAATCTTTTTTTTATTTTGGTTGTATTTTGGAAGCTGGTGTCTATGAGAGATGAGAAAGGTCTTGTGCAACAGATCCATATCAATGAAAACAAGATTCCGCGTACTTAAATGTTACATCGAGCCAATTTTGTTTTATGGATGTGAAGCATGGTCCATGAATAAGAGAGTACAGCGAGAAATGGAGGCCATGAAAATGTGGTTCATAAGAAGGAAGTTGAAGGTATCATGGACAGCCCAAAAAAATCAACGAAGAAGTCTTAGGAGAGCCTGGGGTTAAAAGTCAAATTACAAGAAAGATCAGAGGGAGACAAGCGAGATTTGTAGGACATTTTCTGAGAAGAGGAAAATTGGAACACACTGTGACAACTGGAAAAACTGAGGGAAGAAGAGATAGAGAAAGACAGAGAGAGAAGTTACTGGATGGGCTGACTAGAAAGAAAGTCACCGGCGGATCTCATAATTAAGTCTTAAGACAGGGAATTGTGGAAAGAAATGATCGCCTACGCCACGCGGCACGGCACTTGATTGATTGATTGATAGATTGATCGATCTTTGTACACACCTTACGTTAGTTACTAGAAGTGGCAGCGGAGCAGATACTGGAATGTCCTGAGCGCAGGTGGAGCTATCTCCTGTGATCACTAAATCATTCTGTTCAAGTTGAGTGTAGCCGCTTCTATTCTTTTTATTTTTATATCTAAATATGGTTTTTGCTCTTTATTCTAAATGCTTTGTATTAATATTTTTTTGTAGCCCATTAATCTTGACTTTTTGTTTACTGGTGTCTGAAGTGTCTACAGTCAGTATGATTGTATGCCCAAATTACTGTGCTATCAGCACAACTGAGATGAATAATTCCTGTACCACTGATGGTTAACCCAAGTGTTTCACTAATATCTTTGAAGATCTTCTCTGTATACATAAGGTAAACAAGCCAGGAGGCGACCAAGATCCTTTGCTTATCTTGTTACATTCTGTCAACATGTTCTGTTGTTAGTACCTCAGTAAGAACTACTTGTTCTCAGTATAAACAGATCTGATGTCTTTCCAATCTGCGTCAATGTTTAGCATTTCAGCAGAATGTTGTCTAGATTTATTGACTTAGATTAAGATAGGCACAATTGATGAGTGCACTAAGATAGTCCCAAATGATGAGTGAACTAAGACAGGCACAACTTATGACTGCACCAAGACAGGCACAACTTATGAGTGCACTAAGATAGGCACAACTGATGAGTGCACTAAGACAGGCACATCTTATGAGTGCACTAAGACAGGCACAATTGATGAGTGCACTAAGACAGCAACAACTTATGAGTGCACTAAAACAGGCACAACTGATGAGTGCACTAAGATAGCCACAATTGATGAGCGCACTAAGATAGGCACAACTTATGAGCGCACTAAGATAGGCACAGCTGATGAGCGCACTAAGATAGGCACAGCTGATGATTGCACTAAGATAAGCACAACTGATGGGTACACTAAGATAGCCACAATTGATGAGCGCACTAAGATAAGCACAACTGATGGGTGCACTAAGATAAGCACAACTGATGGGTGCATTAAGATAGCCACAATTGATGAGCGCACTAAGATAAGCACAACTGATGGGTGCACTAAGATAAGCACAACTGATGAGTGCACTAAGATAAACACAACTGATGGGTGCACTTGTGACTCTCAGGAAAGAAATAACAAACCAACGTCTGCTACAAGACGACCACGTGGCAAAGAAGGCACACGGCCATCGCAGTCGAGACCAAGGTATGTGCTCTGTCGTCATCTTGAGTGATGTCCAACTTGACGTCTGAAGATGTGTGAAGAAGAAGAAGAAGTGAATACAGTCGTATTACAGAATAATATATAATACAGAAATCTTTATCGATTCAGAAAGTAAAAATTATCATAATTACGCCACTGACTTGAGTTTTATCATTATAAGGAATATTAAAAAATATAAAATTGCACATTTTTACCATCTTCAGAAAACATCATTAACACTGCAATCGAATATCATCATTGTAAGTAACAATTTTGCATGATGTCATTTTTAAATAAAATTATCGCCACGAAATGGAAACAGTTTTCATTTTTGTGACCATTATAGGCACACAAAAAAAAACAGCAAAAAGAACCGAACATGTCTGTCAAAAAAAAAAAAAATGAAAAAAAAAAGAAAGAAAAAAGAAAAGTTACGCTGATCATGCTCAAGTCGATCTTGAAGTAGATAATGGCGTCAGAAATTAACTTGACAGACAGAAATAAATATGGCATGTCAAGTTACCGCATGATTTGATTTATTTCCAGGTCAATTCATGGCGTTTCTGCGACTCAGCATTTGATTACATCTTATTTATTAGTTACTCTTTATGTGGTCAATGTCATCTTATATTGGCTTTGGAAGATGGGTTTGAGAGTGTGTGGGTGGGAGTGCTTTGGTGTATGTTTGTGTGTGGGTTTGGTTTATGTGCATGTGTGTATATCGAAGACGCAGAAGAGAAGTTACATGTAGATGCAATAAGTATTGTGGGATATGGTTTAGGAGAATAAAATAATAAAATACATTGTATGAGGAAATAGATAGATAGAGATGTAATTTATGAGGAAGTGGAGAGATAGGGTAATAATCTATGAGGAAACAGATAGATAGAGATGTAATTTATGAGGAAATAGATAGATAGAGATGTAATTTATGAGGAAATGGAGAGATCGGGTAATAATCTATGAAGAAATAGATGGGCAGAGCAATAGCCTATGAAGAAATAGATAATCATCTATGAGTAAATAGACAGAGTAATAATCTATGAAGAAATAGATAGATAATCATCTATGAGTAAATAGACAGAGTAATAATCTATGAGGAAATAGAGTTATAATCCACGAGGAAACTGTGTGAGTAAAACTATGGCGCTCAAATCGTGGCTCGCCAAAAAAAAAAAGCTCCCATGTTTTTTTTTATTCTAGAGAAAAAATAGCTACGAAAAAAACGAATGACGCAGATAGCTACGGAGTTAGTGCTGACGGCGACACCAGTCGTAGTTTCTGGTCAAATGCTGCCTGGAGCACTTATGGTTTGATCGTGTGCAGTGACGCTGGTTTACAGTTCAGTTCTCCCCCTTTTTGTGAGGAAATAAATGTATTTAATGTTACACATACGGCTCGATACTTAATTAAAATAACTTCTTCCTCTTCGTCTTCTTCGTCGATTGCTCGGACATGGAGACCAATCTCTCTCACACAAATGCGGCAGTTCGTCTCCAGTTTTCAGCATCACCGTAGAGTTTCTCTTGTAAGAGTCTGGGGTCTGCCCAGGTCCTTTGTCTGAGTGGGTTGTGTAGCTGGCAACTCTGGAAGATGTGGTGTGAACTCTGTTATTTTTTGCTGCAGGCATGTACGAGGGTATATACAAGCAGGTCAGTCTGGCCAATTTTCAGCTTAATTAACACAAGTGACATTACGTGAAGAAATGAGATAAAAATCACATTTTCGAAACTTTTTTAAAATGAGAAATCTTCATTAAAATAAGTGACATTACATGAAAAAAAGGGATTAAAAGCACTTTTTACAAACTTTATTTTGAGAAACGTAAGCGTAAGTTATGAGAAATCAAAGAATGACTGGTTCTAGGACACTTTTTGTCTGTGAATTCTGGGGCCAGTTGACCTAAGTTACATTTCATTTTTCAGACTTTCGTTGTGTCTCTGTGCTTACAGCTCGTCACCATTTCTCAGCGATCTGTAAAACTCGTTTTGTACACTTCACCGACATAAATATTATGTGGAAACTGTCTCGGCTGAACTGCTCTGTTAATGATACATATTTCGCAGAATTACATTAATTAAAATCCATAACTTTGTGCAGTTTTTCCCATCTGGGAACATTTCAATCGTTGTTCAATCGTTGTCCAGTCATTGTTCAATCGTTGTTCAGTCGTCCAGTCGTTGTTCAGTCGTTCAGTCGTTGTTCAGTTGTTCAGTCGTTGTCCAGTCGTTGTCCAGTAGTTACGTCCAAATGCAGAAGTTACGGAGTTAAAAGGGGGAACAGATTTTTGTTCAGTGCTGATGAGAGGGGGATCTTGATAACGAGACAGACAGACAGACAGAAGGATGAGTAGACACATAACATTTCAATGATTGTCGCGGTGTGTCTATGGAGTAAGGTAACAGACTGAATAAGATATCAAAGACCTACGAAAATATACAAGAACAGAAAGTGTTAAAAGATAGGAGTAGATGGATTCATTAATTAAACAAACAGTTGAGGCGTCTCGACCTTAGATATAGAGGACGGGAAAAAAAGGAAACGACGAGAAAGATTAACTGACAAATACGATGTATAACAAATAAGTAAAAAGTACCAGCACTATCCCATCCTTCTGCTAGTGGACTTTTGCGATGGAAAGAAGTATCAAAGACCTCTCGAAAAGGCAAGGAAATAATCGCAAACGTACCCAAGTCATACATCAAGGCTATACTGACGACTTTTTTTTTCAGTATATTATCATCATCTTCACGATCCTCCTCTTGACCTCTCTAACACCGAACACTGGCTGCAAATGACCATACCGACTATTACGCAATGAAACATCATATGAGTTATCTTCCTGCCTTTCGCTTCACATTGCCTCCCCTTCCCTACTCGCCTGTTATTTCTCTATTTCTCCATTTTCCCCCATTCTGACTTTCAGTACATTTTAAATCCCATAATGAATTTAAATACTTTAAATGTCTACTTCTAATTTTACTCATTATTTGTCAGCTCATTTTTCAGGATTCTGGATTCATTTTTACTTCCATCTTTCTCTTTTTTACATACTTCTCCATTCTTATGCTTCGACATTTTCTTTTTTCCATTTTATCGTTTAACATCCTTGGTGCTCGGTCATCCAGGAGACTGTAATGTGCATTGTACTTGACTGTTCTCAGACTTTAATGGATGCGTTGTTTATCTGAAGGAAAAGTTTTGTCTCATCATGCTAAAACACGTCGAGGTTTTCCGGTGAGAAGGTCCAACTCTGGCCTGGGTGGGCTACCACCTCTCACCCAGCGGGGATGCACTGATATCCTAAACACGTCGAGGTCTTCCGGTGAGAAAGTCCAACCCTAGATTAAACTGGTGCAATGAAAACCACGGTGTCACGCAATCCCGCTTCAGAGACCCACCAAGAATACAAGCTAAAGCCCTATGATACTCTGAACCCCTTGTGGTCCTCACGTGGATCTCGTGTGGTCCTTTCGGAGACCACATAGGAGACCACGGGACCTAACGAGGACCACAGGCGTAAATTCAGTAGGATCACAGTGCGGTTTTGGTGGTAGAAGCGAACGAAGAAGAAGAAGTCTCATCATGCTAAAAGTGATTGGAGGAGTTCTGTCTGCATGCCTGCTGCTCTCTGTCTGTAGAAAGATTTCACCTTCAGATTTTTCAGTCGTGGTTCAGTACCTTTAGCAGGAAAATACCAGATTATGTTAGGGACGAACGGACAGACAGACAGACAATAGACAGACAGCAGCAGGCAGTCAGACAGATAGACAGACAGAAAACAGACGGCTGCTGGCAGGCAGACGGATAGATAGACAGACAGACAGACAGACGGAAGGACGGACGGACGGTTGTGGCTGGGTGGATAGGTAGGTAGGTAGGTAGGTAGGTAGGTAGGTAGGTAGGTAGGTAAGTAGATAGATAGATAGATAGATAGATAGATAGATAGATAGATAGATAGATAGATAGATAGATAGATAGATAGATAGATAGATAGATAGATAGATAGATAGATAGATAGATAGATGCTCTGTTGCTCCCAATGGAGCATAAGGCATCAACAAAAGTTCCTTAGCCAATCCTGCCTTGAGCAGTTCGGGCTACCTCAATCTTTCTCGCTTCTTTCAGCTCTTCCTGTATTGCGCGTCTCTATGTTCCAGTGGTTTGTCCCTCTTTCTTTTTCCTTGCGGTGTTTAGGTCAAGACAGTACAGGGGTATCTCGTTTTATCCACTTGTAGTATGTGGCCGAGTCATTTCTAGCTTCGTCTTGCGACCTGTTTAGTTCAATGCTCGTTCCTTTGTTTATTTCCTTTTTTTTTTGTCACTCGTTCTTTCCAGTGTGTTCTTAGAAATTTTCCTAAGGCAGTTTCCTTGAAAACCTCCTCTCAATCTGCTTTCGATTCTCCAATTGTTTCTCCATGTTTCGGCTGCGAATAATAGAAGGGAGCGTACATTAGATTTATAGATTCTGATCTAGAGATTCCTGCGGGGAATAGGAGACTTCCGTGTTTGCTAATTTATTAAAGGCCTGAGATGTCTGTCCAATTGTTGTGGCCATTTCCTTCTCCATATTGCTGCCTGCTGAAATGAGGCTTCCAAGATACTTCAAGTGTTGTACTGCTTCAGCTTCTCTTGTCCCAACTGAGAATCTTTCCTTATTAGACAGACGGATGGACGGACGGACGGACGGACGGACAGACAGACAGACAGACAGACAGACAGACAGACAGACGGACGGACGGACGGACAGACAGACAGACAGGCAGACAGACAGATAGACAGACACAGACAGATGATAATACTTCTCATTATCAACGTGGCTCTAAACGTACGAGTATATGCACATTTATTTACTATCACTATTTATTGTGTCATAAACGTGTAAACTAACGCTGTTATGTATGGCCCTTTGCTTCAAGAAGAATTTACATAACTCTAACGTAAAGTCAAGGAACACCGATATCATGTTTCGCTTCCGAAATACTCTACTAAAACCTGAGACATATTCCCCAGCACTACATTGACTGTTGGAGTGTAATGCGAGGGTGTATCAATACTTACAGGGAATTTGCACATCTCAGATAATTGACAGCACAGACATGGTCTAGTGGAAAAAAAAAAACCCCATGTCGATATCACGGAGGGCGTAACACCAGGAGAGAAATTCTTTTAAAAAATTTATTTAGAGTAATTCAGTTTAATAGGTCAACGAATGTAAGAGACCTGGGAAGGATGGGGCTGTTGTTCTATGTGCGCATGTGTGTTTGTACATAAAGAATCAAACACCTCTCTGTCTCCCTCTCTCTCTCTCTCTCTCTCTCTCTCTGTCGTTATCTCTTGCTCTCTCTCCTTCTTTCTCTCTCTCCTTCTCTTTCTTTCTCCCTTTCTTATTTTTTCTTTCTCTCTCTTTCTTTCTTTCTCTCTTTCTTTAGCTCTCTTTTTCTCTCTCTTTCTCTCTCTCTTTCTCTTTATTTCTCTCTTTTCTCTATTCCTTTCTCTTTCTTTCTCTCTTTTTCTCTCTCCTTCTCTCTGTCTTGCTCTCTCTCCTTACTCCCGCTCTCTATCTTTCTCTTTGGCACAGGTGGGGTTGTGGAATGTGGGTAACTTTTTAAATATTAGTTGAATTAAATATATAACTTAACCCATTTGCGCTACCGTACAACAGAGCTTGAAAATACTTTTGGAGAAAATCCAGCCACGACCATCCAGGCGGCTCTCTGGATCTTGTTTCTTCTTCATCTGTTCATTCAAAATTTATAGCTACACTCCTACACCACGAAAACTTGACACCTCACATAAAATCAATATTCGGCACAAAAGAGTCTATTAAGATGGTAAAAGAACACATATAATTAACACACAATACAATAATCAGAATACAATGCATATATATATATATCAGCACTAGAAAGAATATAATATTGAATTCATCACTGTGCCGCGAAAACCAATTCAGGAAATATTCGTCGCATCACATTGGCGTTGTCAGAACGAATGCCAGCAATTATTATATACATCAGAAACTCATCAATATGTATATTGGTGTCACCAACTGGAGAGAAAAGATTAGGAATAGAGGAATGGAGGTGAACTTCGTTTGTAGCAATGGGTCTTAATGGTTCGGAAAGCTGAAGAAAAAGAAGATATACATATATAATCTGAACATTAATCAAACGTGATAACTATCATACCAAATTACATGCCACAAAGGAATAAGGAAAAGTTACCCATACAATACTGAACAGATGGGCATATTAAACATAAAACAATAGGCATATTAAACATATAACACTAACAACATATATTACATTTACGAACATCTTCAGTGTAATCACGACATATCATGAACTAGGGTTTTGTGCTCAATGGTTAACAACACTAGGGTGTCCATAGAGATAACATAGGTAATCTTACGTATTATGTACTCATTAACAAAACTGTATTATCTGCAGAGAAAAGATCATGAATCTGATATGTAAAACTTCCTCATCAATATATATATATATATATATATATATATATATATATATATATATATACAACGCTCTACAAGAACCACAGCAATACATATCTATGGGTGCATGCAGCACTTGTACAATCATCTGCACAATATATATATATATATACATTACACATTACATATTACATATAACAATACTTGTGAGTTCAGGGGCGTTCGATGGGGTCATTGTTTACAGTAACATTATACTTAAGACATAATTACTGCAAGACAGTCAATACACATATACTTGCAATAATTATAACAAAACAAATCCAGGCTCTCCCACCGACCACCAAACCCAAACTGACCAGAAAATATTTTTGCAAGACTTTTTCCTTAACAGAGTTCACAACAATTGTGTTACACACACTCTCACTCTCACTCTTCTTCTTTTTCTCTCTGTCTCTCTTTTTCTCCTTCTTTCTTTCTTAGTCCCTCTCTCTCTCTCTTTTCTCACACTCTTCTTCTCTCTCTTTCTTTCTGTGTTTCTCTCTATTTCTATATATCTTTTTCTCTCTATTTATTTTCGTTTCTCTCTTCTCATTCTCTTTCTTTCTCTGTGTTACTCTTTGTTTTCTCTTTGTCTCTCTTTGTTCTCTCTCTGTAATCCCTGTGTCTCTTTCTTTCGTTCTTTGTATCTCTCTCTGCCTCCTTCTTTCTCTTTTTCTCTCGCTGTATCTCTTTCCCTCTCTTTCCTTCTGTCGCTCTTTTTCTGTCTATCTCTGTGTCATTCTCTCTCTCTCTCTCTTTCTTTCTCTATCTCTCTCTTTCTCTGTCTTTTTCTGTCTCTCATTTTCTCTATCTTTTTTCACACTCTCTTTTCTCTCTCTCTCTCTCTCGTTTTTCTCCCTCTCTCTCTCTCTCTCTTTCTCTGTCTCTTTCTTTCTCTATCTCTTTCTCTTTTTTCTCGTTCTGGTTCTCTTTTTTCTCTCTAAATTTCTCTCTCTGCTCTCTGTCTCTTTCTCTCTCTCTCTCTCTCTCTTTCTGTATCACTCTCTCTCTCTCTATCTCACTCTCTCAGACTCACATGGCCTTTTTTTGCCTCGTGGTGTAATTATTGCGTCCAGTGATTCTAAAACCCTTCCATCTTATCATCTGGTAAAAGGAAACTGGGAGATCTTCTAGCATCTTGTAGACAGGTCATTTACGTATGTACGTTTCTGATAGATTCAGGTCTAACACCGGCAACACAAAGTTGGCATAAGTACATTTGTTACTCTAATAGCACAAAGTTAGCATAAGTACATTTGTTACTCTAATAGCACAAAGTTCGCATAAGTACATTTGTTACTCTAATAGCACAAAGTTGGCATAAGTACATTTGTTACTCTAATAGCACAAAGTTGGCATAAGTACATTTGTTACTCTAATAGCACAAAGTTAGTACAAATACACGTGTTATTTTCTGTTGTTTCGCGTCCATGGACATGCTGCGTTCTCTCAGTGTGGTTCTCCAGCTTGATTCCTGCACTTAGCCCTCTTTATTCCAGTCTTCATCTTCTTCATAAGTGGACATCCTCTTGGAGTCTGAATCAGACACCATCAGAACGCCTCCGCTTCACCACTCCAGTTCCCACTCCACAGCCTAGACTTATAACACAAACATGACCTGTTTGCTTGGAAGGGCTTGGTATATTATCTATTACTGAGACTAGTCAAGTCACGTGGCTCAGATACAAAGTATATTAGAAGTCAAGATTATCTACAATGCAGCTTACGTAGTAATAAATAACTGGATATGTAGACTTGTTGAGTGGTTAGGCGCTCGGCCTGCTAGTCTGATGGTAAGAGTTCAAGTCCCAGGAATGGGGATTTTTTTTTTCACCACATCAGAAAGGCACCAGGGTCCACCCAGCCTCTTAAATTTGTTACCAGAGAAATTTAGGACGCTAAATGCGAGCAGGCATGGTACTGACCTCATCGCATTTTCACCTGCCGGACGTCTTGGGAAATACCGGCCCAACATCGTATCCCCAGTGTGCCTTACTGGTACGGAAACGCGGATTTTACCTTTTAACTTTACCTCTTGGCTGGCTAGTAAAGAGGATTAAAGAGAGAAAACTTAAATATTTTGGACACATTAAACGTCATGATAATCTAGAGAAGACAGTCTTGGAATGGTACATAATGGGAAAAAGAAAGAGAGGAAGACCAAGGCGAAGATGGCTGCAAGACATCGCTGATAATCTGCAAATGGATGCATCAGCAGCAGGCCATCTTGCTCACAACCGAGAGTCATACAGGAGTGCTGTTTGGGAGGCAAAGTTCCGCAAGGGACATGCAAATAAATGAGTGAATTGATATATAAATCTCCATTCCTCGTGTATGGTATTTTACATATCTTAAAATCAAATTGAGAACGATACATACATAGGTCATTAGTCGGATATTGTTCGTTCAGCTGAAAAGATCTGGCACAGATTAGTGGAACATTGTGCCACAAAGAGGCAGGACAGGTGAAAAGATCTGGCACAGATTAGTGGAACATTCTGCCACAAAGAGGGAGGACAGGTGAAAAGATCTGGCACAGATTAGTGAAACATTGTGCCACAAAGAGGGAGGACAGGTGAAAAGATCTGGCACAGATTAGTGGAACATTCTGCCACAAAGAGGGAAGACAGGTGAAAATACCTGGCACAGATTAGTGGAACACTGTGCCACAAAGAGTGAGGAGGATATGCAAGACAGAGCTACGCCATTTTGACATGGAAACAAGGTCAAAACTGAAGAAGAAATTAATGACAAAGACGAGCAAAAAAAAAAGATGATTAATTGTTACCATCAGTGATTATGTCACAGATGTTTACACACCATAACTTTGTACGATAACACCAGTCAAATGTTTTGATATAACTCTGGATGATAACACCAGTCAAATGTTTTGATATAACTCTGGATGATAACACCAGTCAAATGTTTTGATATAACTCTGGATGATAACACCAGTCAAATGTTTTGATATAACTCTGGATGATAACACCAGTCAAATGTTTTGATGTAACTCTGGATGATAACACCAGTCAAATGTTTTGATGTAACTCTGGATGATAACACCAGTCAAATGTTTTGACATAACTCTGGATGATAACACCAGTCAAATGTTTTGATGTAACTCTGGATGATAACACCAGTCAAATGTTTTGATGTAACTCTGGATGATAACACCAGTCAAATGTTTTGATACAACTCTGGATGATAACACCAGTCAAATGTTTTGATGTAACTCTGGATGATAACATCAGTCAAATGTTTTGATATAACCCTGGATGATAACATCAGTCAAATGTTTTGACATAACCCAGGATGATAACACCAGTCAAATGTTTTGATATAACTCTGGATGATAACACCAGTCAAATGTTTTGACATAACTCTGGATGATAACACCAGTCAAATGTTTTGATGCAACTTTGAAAGATGACATCTTTGAGATATTGTGTTAACAGAATCAGTAATGTGAAAACCTTTCCTTTTCTCACCAACTTCCATAAAAAAAGAAAACTTAACATCTACAACATTCCTCACATGAAAACAAATCTCTCGTGACGAAAAGAAAGTAAAACCTTACTACATACACAAACTATTACTTCTGATGTGAAAGTAACGTCCTTACAGTTACATTAATTAAAGTACATCCTATAAATATTAAACCATTCTAAGTGGAAACTTTGTTTAATGGAAGAAGTAATCAGATCCGTGGCACGCTTTCCTTTCATAGAATATTTAGAACTAATCCAGTAAATTGTACGTAGCTACATACGAATGAAAGTCACGTGGATTTAAGAAAACAATGGGGTGAATTTATTCATTCATTCGCATGTCCCTTGCGGAACTTTGCCTCCCTAACAGCTCTCCTGTAGGCCTCTCGATTATGTGCAAGATGGCCTGCTGCTGATGCATCCAGCGGAGAAAGTGAACATTTACTCTCTCTCTCTCTCTCTCTCTCTCTCTCTCTCTCTGGCTTTTTCATTTGATATTTGGACTTCTTAGATTTGTAACATAACTTTTAAAAAAAGAAAAGAATTGCCACTAGCTTTGGTCAGAGTTCACAAAGACAGCACTGGAAGATATAAGACAGTG
Source organism: Achatina immaculata (assembly GCA_009760885.1). Taxonomy (NCBI): domain Eukaryota; kingdom Metazoa; phylum Mollusca; class Gastropoda; order Stylommatophora; family Achatinidae; genus Lissachatina; species Lissachatina immaculata. Next base: position 33,092,492 of record CM019707.1, on the reverse strand, counting down.
TCTACAGTGGAGCAATAACCTTCCATGTTGTGTTAGGAATAGACATTACAAATAATTAGTGCTGAAACTGCAGCAAATCTACTTTGTGATAACGAGAATCCAACGACACACAACAGCAAAACATGTTAAAATCCAGCATCTGTAAAGCGGATGGATTCAACCGAAAACTACAAGTTTAACTACGCAACATGATGATGATGGATTCCAGTAAAGTGCCCATGAAAAATGAAGTGTCACGTATCAAACTACTCGTCATCGAAAGAAGAAACCAGTTCATGACGGCTAGTAGGCAAAACTGTATCCGCCGCCTTAATAACTACAAAGAAGACACAATCGCAGCTGGAAAAAAACTTTCTTGTAACTACAAGTACACCGCCATGACAGGCAGCCACAAATCCCGTCTAAACACGTGACATCTTCTCTCGACCCACACACACTTTTATTTGTCTCAGAATCCACGCAGGCAAAAAAAGTGTTCACCCAAAATTCACGCTTTCACAGGATCTACGGAGTGAAACTTCTCGAACTCTCTAGGAGTTACTAGAGAGGTCGAAAATGTTATTACTTCCCTTCAGTGAAAAAATGCAAGGGCGATAAATGCCCAATAATATTCATCACTATTAGTTCCCTTAAACTGTAAAACATTGCGTAGATGTTGGGAGCAATTTAAATGTTAAAATCTTTCTATAAAACAACACTCTTACACGACTAAATCATAAGAGTAAACTCGTACCATAATTTCCTGTCAGACGGACAGCAGTCTCCACGGCTCCCAGAATTTGTGTAGGAGGTAGGGAGTAAGCTGGCGTGTACGTACTTGGGGAGTGTTTCCCAGCCTCTGTCCAGGCGTAACCTTGCAGACAGATATCAGGCTGTAGCTAGCAGCAGTAAAGAAGTAAAAAGTCGCTCATGATGGTACACCTTGTACACAGATTAAACAAGAAAATTCTGAGGGCATATTTCGAGGGCTGGCAAGATTTATCTGGGAAAAGTAACTAACTGGAAGAAACAAAAGTGAAGCTTATCTTTCCTTTCCTGTTATTTTGTAACAAGTTATAGTTTTTATTTATGTATTTATTTATTTTTAAATAAGAATTTAAAACTACAGATGAACCTCGATTTACGGACGGCGTTCCGTTCCGACGACTTGCTCGTAAATTGAATACCTCATCCTCATCTGGCGACAATATTTTCTATTCATTTTCGCTATTATACAGCTATTTAGTATCATTGCCTTAACAGCTCTCCTCTTTGCTTTTTTTTTCAGAAGGTTATAAAGCATGAAATATCAAACATTTAAAATGTTGTGGTAAACTGTCACGTGGCATTGTAACCTACTTTAGAAGCCTAAGAAGCCGACGTTCGTAAGAGCGATCTTTACGGGTATGTCGTAAGTCGGGAAACCATCTGTGTTTCCAGCCACTTGTATATAAAAATAGTAAACAGTTCAGTACTTTGTTTTCAGATCTGAAGTAGCAGATATTCCACCAACGCGTCTTTGTATACGAAACACTTACCTAAATGTGAATGTAACAGTGAGAAGTGGGCGTTGTTGAATATCCTCTTTTTATCGCGTATATTCTGTGAATGAATTGTGTTATTTGTATAATTGGCAAGCGATAAGAAACATCAAGGGCTCTGGTGTATCGTGTTTCCGTGGGTGTTGTTCTTTATGCATGTATATTTAGCTAAATATTTTGTACAGCTTGGCTGCACAGTTCAGAGATTTCTACTGGTATGTGGCAATATGATAAATGTAGCAGTATATAATAAATGTAGCAGTATATCAGAATAAGTACCGAGTGATCAGGAAAACCTGATACTCAGGTTGTCTCTTCCTTTTATTCATTTATTTGCATGTCCCTTGCGGAACTTTGCCTCCCTAACAGCACTCCTGTATGCCTCTCGGTTGTAAGCAAGATGGTCTGCTGCTGATGCATCCATTTGCAGATCCTCAACAATGTCTTGCAGCCATCTTCGCCTTGGTCTTCCTCTCTTTCTTTTTCCCATTATGTATCCTTCCAAGACGGTCTTCTCTAGATTATCATGACATTTAATGCGTCCAAAATATTTAAGTTTTCTCTCTTTAATCTTCTTTACTAGCCAGCCTTCTTCAATATTAAGCTCTTGTAGTATGGATATATTTGTTCTTTTTTGTGTCCATGATATTTGAAGAACTCTTCTGTAGCATTTACATTCAAAAGCATTTATGTGTTTCTCAGACGACTTACCTGGCAGACGACATTAGGAGAATTGACTAAAGAAATGATTATGACAGACATGATGGTAGTTTTGATCAGAGTAGAAGTTTGTATGATAGGACTGTGGTCAGTGTGAAACTATGTAGAACAGCTTGAAGGATTTAGTCTGGTCAGCTTGACCAAGATGTTTGTGCTGGCTGTTATTGCAGTACTGCCAAGATTTATTAGGACCAGTGGTTCTAAGAATCTGTGTATAACTTTTGTGGAAATTCAGTGGCATGTTCATGACATTCAGTAAGTTGTAGTTTTGTTAGATTGCCGTTTGTCTGGGTATGAATGTAGATCACCTACCTACTTCCCATGTGGCAAATTTCTGTCTTGCCGGGGGTGGAGCCTAACTGTACTTATTGTTTAACATTCTTCAGCTCATGTCACCTATCATCAGTGCTCATTAATACAACTTGTTTTGTACTTCACACCTTGTCAAGTCACTACACTCTGTTTTCTGTAGTTGTGGAGAGAGTCAAGGGTTTTCATCCTGTGCTGTTGTTATCTAAGTTGGAGTTGTGTACCTGGGTGTGATCGTTTCTCTGTGCATATCAAAGAAACACTTGCTTTCATAACTAACAGTCAAATTAAAAGAAATATCTTACTCCACTTAAAACTTCATGAAGCAGCTGCACATGCAACCTTCTTTGACATTGACTTGTCATCACTTAAAAGTAGTGATACTACTTCACATGGAACGGATGATATTTGTTGTCATTTAATATCGATTCCAGTAAAACAGAGTTCGAGACGTCCCTTCTCTTAAAAGTTTGTTTCCGGAAAGCATGAAAGTATGAAATTAGAAAGCATGAATTTCTTTCATGTGTAATCTCTGCTAGAATATTTCTTCTGGCGACAAACACAGATCAACTTGCCTCATTTCTTGCCATGTTACGCTTGATGCAGCGCCTGATTGTCCCAACACAGCGGGGTCGATTCACATCATGTTTTTTGCATGGAGGCGTGCGCACGAAGTACTGAGGCATGAATTTATACATGAAAAATGGAAAAGATTTTTAGTTATAACTTTATCTTCCGCTCCATAAATTATAATTTATACATGAAAGCTGTTGTCTTTGTGCGTATCTGAAATTCTATAATCCGAAATAATAATATAACATAATTTTTCTTATTTTTGCATCTTTAAAACTAATGTAAAATTTCTTCTGAATAGCAAACTTTTGTGAAGCACCTTAGAAGATAAAATAACAAGTCTTAACAGTTAAGAATTTGAGCACAATATGTAATTTTAGCACATTATCTTCACGCTGTTTTTTGTTTCATACACCGCTGGTTTTCTCATAAATTCAACTTAACTTTTGTGCGAGAATATTTTATGAGCGGCAGGAACTGTTACAATTAGCAGCCTTTAATCTTTTAATATGTGCGTTTAGCAGAGACTAAGTCCAGCAGCGACTATGTCTAGCGGTGACTAAGTCTAGCAGCGACTAGGTCTAGCAGTGACTAGGTCTAGTAGTGACTAGGTCTAGCAGTGACTAGGTCTAGCAGCGACTAGGTCTAGCAGTGACTATGTCTAGTAGTGACTAAGTCTAGCAGTGACTAGGTCTAGTAGTGACTAGGTCTAGCAGTGACTAGGTCTAGTAGTGACTAGGTCTAGCAGTGACTAGGTCTAGCAGCGACTAGGTCTAGCAGTGACTATGTCTAGTAGTGACTAAGTCTAGCAGTGACTAGGTCTAGTAGTGACTAGGTCTAGCAGTGACTAGGTCTAGCAGCGACTAGGTCTAGCAGTGACTAAGTCTAGTAGTGACTAAGTCTAGCAGTGACTAGGTCTAGTAGTGACTAAGTCTAGCAGTGACTAGGTCTAGCAGCGACTAGGTCTAGCAGTGACTATGTCTAGTAGTGACTAGGTCTAGCAGTGACTAGGTCTAGCAGCGACTAGGTCTAGCAGTGACTAGGTCTAGCAGTGACTAGGTCTAGCAGTGACTATGTCTAGCGGTGACTAAGTCTAGCAGCGACTAGGTCTAGTAGTGACTAGGTCTAGCAGTGACTAGGTCTAGCAGCGAATAGGTCTAGCAGTGACTAGGTCTAGCAGTGACTAGGTCTTGCAGTGACTAGGTCTAGCAGTGACTAGGTCTTGCAGTGACTAAATCTAGCAGCGACTAAGTCTAGCCTTATTGACCAGAGTTGGTGAAAATCCTATTCTACTTCCTCCACGGTGCTTATTGAAAAAGTATTTTGTATTGCTTCGTAATGGCCAACGAGGCTCTGCAGATTTCCCTGTCGTAGTGGAGCAAAATGAGAAGCCTGTGGGTTGATTAAATCCTTTCTTCCTGTGTTCTACAAAGAATTTTAATTGTCAGATATGGGCAGATCGTCATCCATAACACTAATGTATCAATATAGCTTTCTTTCTCATACAGTCTAAATGCATGGATAGTTGTCTCTTTATCCTTGTACTTTAAGGTAAAAGTAAAATACATGTTCCCGCCCCATTAAGGCATATTGATGATAAGATGTTAGGCCAGTACTTCCAAGACCTTCGGCACATGAAAGTCTGATGTGGTCAGTATCACGCTTGACTGCATTTACCATCCCAGATTTCTCTGGGTGGATCCTGGGGCCCTTTTTGATGTAGAGGTACCAGAAAAATATCTCCACTACTGAGACTAGAACCCGGTACCACCGGATTAGTAGACCGAGAGCCTAATCACTCAGCCAACTAGGCCATCATTCATGCTTTACTTATTTTCAAACAGTAACTCAGAAGTAAAATATATATTGTTTAGGTTGGTGCGTTTAGCTAAAGACTATGCGTTCTTATTTTAACGAATTTCACGAAGGTCTTAATAATCGTTCCCCTCAGAATATAGTTTGAGAACCTCCGACAGATGAAATGGAAATGAACTGAATATTTTGTTACGGCAATAAAATAGGTCCACTTAAAACTGACAATAGTGGATTCTGTCTCCGCTAACTTTCATCTTTATCCCGTAAATTTTCTGACGCGGATGGACTTTGTGCGTCAGACGGAAATAACTACACGGGTTTGATCTCGGCGACCGCTGACAGCATGGTAACCATGGTGACAACCAACTGCTTGTTTATGTAAAAACTTTTGCACAGAAGCGATATAATCATAAACATCCAAGGAATGTAATATTCATTAAGCTTTTGTCTTTTTGACATAAGATCTTTGTAGTTTCGCTCTTTGAAAGTCAGAATTCTCTGCGACGAAGGATGTATATCTGGCAGTCTAGCGTAGCGCACAGTATCGTCCTACAATTTTTTTTCACAAAAGAAATATAAAACTGTCCAAGTTCTCAGGTCTAAATCCCATTCAAGGAAAAAGGATTTTTTTTAAAAAGCAGTGGAGCTGTTCAGCAGCAAAAATGGCAACGGAGTAATAGCTTGTAATTTTGTAGCTGGACTACAGAACAAAACGTAAGGCCCGAATCTACTTCTTCTTCTTCTTCAGGCTCGGTTGGGCCAGCTTGAGAAACCCTGTAGCAATGCACACAGTTCAAAAAGTGAATGGATTATCTGAAGTAGTATCTGTTGTCGTTGTGGTTTAACTGCACCAAATTTACCAGCGCTGCATTTCAGATATGACCACGTGATGCATCTTTGCTGAAAATCTATCTGAATTACTATACTTCTTCTTCTTCTTCTTCTTCTTCGTTCGCAATTACTATACTGTACCAGACTCCAGACACTTCCCACGAACTTTACAAACCTTACGTTGACAGACACATTGCAATAACTCAATAAAACTTCAGGTTAACACACGACATGACTTTTTTTTAAAAGAAAGGATGAAGGTGAAGATGGAGACTTCTTCTTCTTGAGTTTTCCGAGCCACTAAGGGTCATTGCTGCAGATAAAGCTGACCTCTATTGCTCTCTTTTCCTAATCTTCTGTCTCCAGTTGGTGACACCAATTTCTTTCATATCTCTTTCTATGTTGTCTTTCCATCTCTGTCTTGGTTTATCCCTTGGTCTTGTTTCCCTCATTTCTTGTGCACACATCATTTTCATTTGTCTGTTCTCTTCTGTTCTTTCTACATGACCCAGCCAGCGTAGTCTGTTCAGTTTCAAGGCATTTATAATTCGTTGGGATTTAAATAAGCTGTTCAGTTCAGTGTTCTTTCTAGCTCTCAAGTCTCCACTGTTGATATCCTTTGTGGGACCAAAGATTCTTCTTAGGATCTTGTTCTCAAAGATTTGCAGTTGGTTTTCGACTTTGTTGTTGATCTTGTTGTTGTTCTCCATGCTTCTGATCAATACATGACGGCATATTATAGTTTTTGTAGATTGTTATTTTGGTGTTTTGGGACAGGGTTTTGGATTTGAACAGGTGTCGCAAGGCAAAGTATATTTTATTTCCTATCTCTTCTTAACAAAACAGCTGAGAAAGACATAAATGCCTTTGAATGTAAATGCTATAGAAGAGTTCTTCAAATATCATGGACAAAAAAAGAACAAATATATCCATACTTATCTTATCTTATCTCCTTCCCGTGCCGTTAAACGTCACATAGGGCTCGCAAAGTAGTTCGCCAATTTTTCCTGTCTTCGGCGAGTCTTTCAACCTCATCAAAGGATTTTATGCTTGTTAATTTGGCCTCTGTTAATAATGTCCTCTTCAGAGTTTCACGCAGTCTGCCTCTTTTTCTTCGGCCTGTTGTGTTCCACTTGATAGCTTGTTTTGGGATTCTCTGATCATTTCTTCTCATCAAGTGACCAGCATATGTCCTTTTCTTGATCACCCATGAGACTGGTTGTTGTTCAGTCATCTGTCTTATCTTTGCATTGTTCTTGAATTCGTTCCACTTGATGCCGAGTATTTTTCTTAGGCATTTGTTTTCAAAAGAGTCTAATTTTTTTTCTATTTCTTTAGTTGTTTTCCAGCTTTTGCATGCATAAATGAGGGTGGATATTACATTTGAATTGAATAGTCTTAACTTGGTCTTTATGCTTATAACTTTTGAATTCCATATGTTCTCAAGATTCTTGAAGACTGATGCTGCTTTTGCAATTCTGATCCTATCTTCCTTTCTAGTGTCACCATCCTGGTCTATGTAGCTGCCAAGGTATGCAAATTGATTGACTTCTTCAATATATGTCCCTTCTACATATATTTTTCCATTTTGGTTCAGAGGAATTTTCATTATTTTTGTTTTGTCCTTGTTAATTTCAAGTCCTATTTTGCTAGCCAGTGAAGACAGGCTATCTGTTTTTTTTTTCTTGCATGGAATTCACATTATTACTGATAAGAGTTATGTCATCAGCAAAATCAAGGTCTTCTAGTTGGGTCCCATGTACCCAGTCAATACCTGTGTTACCTGTGCAGCATTTTTTCATTATAAAGTCTATTGTAATCCCAAAAAGTAAAGGAGACAGTATACATCCTTGTTTCACGCCTGTTTCAATCTGGAACCATTCACTCATCCCTTCTTCTGTCTTGACTGCACAAACGTATCCATTGTATAAGTCCTTAATGATGTTGACAATTTTAGATGGTATTCCATATAGACATAAAATTCTCCATAATGAATCTCTGTGTATGCTATCAAATGCCTTTTTAAAATCTATGAAGTTCAGTATTAATGGTTTCTGCTTTTGAATATGTTCTTCAAGTATTATTCTGAGAGTAAAGATCTGATCGAGACAGCTTCTCCCTTTTCTAAATCCTGCTTGTTCTTCTCTCATTGCAGTATCCACTATATCTTTGAGTCTATTCAAAATGACCTTGCAAAATACTTTTGACACAACTGATATTAAGGTTACTCCTCTCCAGTTGTTACAGTCACTAAGATTGCCTTTTTTTTGGTATTTTAGCAATGATTCCTTTCTTCCAATTAGAAGGGACCTTTCCTTCTTTCCAAATCTTGTTAAACATTCTCTGTAGTTGTCTCATGTTGTCACTATTGATAGCTTTTAGCATTTCGGCTGTTATTTCATCTTCACTTGCAGCTTTGTTGTTAGCCATTAAATTCATTGCTGTTTCAATTTCATGCAATTTAATTTCATCTAGGTTGATATTTAGTTGTGGGGCTGGTAAGTCAGTTTCAAGGTTTAACAATTCTTTTGGGTGTGGTCGATTAAGTATTTCTTGGAAGTGTTCAGCCCATCTTTGCTTTTGGTCTATATTTGATGTTAATAGGGTTACAGTTTTGCTAAGGATTGGTCTTTCTTTAGATGTAATAGTACCTGTTAGCCTCTTTTGTATGTTATATGAAGTTTTACTGTCTCCTGTTTTTGCTGCTTTTTCTGCCTCTTTCGCCATATTGTCTATGTATTCTCTTTTATCCCTTCTAGCTGAACTTTTTACTTTCTTGTCTATTTCTTTATATCCATACTACAAGAACTTAATATTGAAGAAGGCTGGCTAGTAAATAGGATTAAACAGAGAAAACTTAAATATTTTGGACACATTAAACGTCATGATAATTTGGAGAAGACCATCTTGGAAGGGTACATAATGGGAAAAATAAAGAGAGGAAGACCAAGGCGAAGATGGCTGCAAGACATCGTTGATAATCTGCAAATGGGTGCATCAGCAGCAGAGCATCTTGCTTACAACCGAGAGGCCTACAGGAGAGCTGTTAGGGAGGCAAAGTTCCGCAAGGGGCATGCAAATGACTGACTGACTGTCTGTCTGACTGACTGACTGTCTGACTGACTGATCTATACTGTGCTTTTAATTTCCTTGCTTCCCATTGAGACACGAAATAATATTTGCTGGAAGGTTTCTCTGCCATGTGGCAGTCTCGACGGTCTTTCAAAACCAACATTCCAACCAATGAGCCATGAGAAGATAACTCTGCAGAATTACAGCCACTATTACCGACACATATCAACGACAACTGCCATAGCACATCTGCCCTGGAGCACGTGTATACGAAGACTGAACTCGTACGACCCACAAAATCAGGCTGTCACGTGACTTCCCATGTCCCGTGACCCTTTTCCAGAAGCATCTGGATACTTGTCGCTTGAAATACAGTAAGGTTAAATCAACCCAAGGGCGTTAAACGCCCAAAGTAATTTCCACAGTTACCTCCCATGCTAACGTGTATCGCCATTACCAGAAATGGAACAAATATCTTTTGCGAGGCCAGTGAAAGAATAAATATTTCGAAGGATCTTCCTATGCCACAGGAATTGCTTTTGGGAAGAAGTGCGTGTTCAGTCTCTGCAGCCAAGCTCTGGCATCCAGCAAAGTGTCGGCGTTCGGTTCAGAGCAAGTCACTGCACATTCGGAGAGGAAGCAGATCGAACCAGCCACTCTTATCATGCGAGGCGAGTACACTTGACATTTAGCTACTCAACAGTCCGGGTTAATCCTAAGACGATATTAAAGACGTTTTGTGAGAAAAGAAAGGAAAAGTGAAGCTTCTATGACCAGGACCGATTTTCAGGAAACTTTTTATTACATTGTAAGTCTCTGTACGTGACGTTTGCACGCGGAAGGTTAACAAATAAGTGAACTGTCTATGCAGATTTAAAACAACAAAATATGCGCAACAACCGAGATGTCCCGTATTCACGAAAACCCGTGTAGCCTCAGTTGGCCTGCAACCTCACTTTTACCATTTTGTTGGCAGGAAACCTATGTTAAGATGCTTTTGAACCTGGTTCACACATAGGAGAGACAGAGAGGAGAGAGAGAGGAGAGAGAGAGAGGAGAGAGATTGAGAGAGAGAGAGAGAGAGAGAGGAGAGAGATTGAGAGAGAGAGGAGAGAGATTGAGAGAGAGAGAGGAGAGAGATTGAGAGAGAGAGGAGAGAGAGAGGAGAGAGATTGAGAGAGAGGAGAGAGAGAGAGGAGAGAGAGAGAGAAAGAGTAAAACTAATGTAGATTACAGTCAACTAAAGTATTTTGTTTGTTACACAAAGTAAGACTGGATTTCCTTCTTTTTATGAAGCATTTTTTACTTTTGTGTGTGTGTGTGTGATTGTCTCCTGCAAATCATCCACGATTCAAGTCTCCATGACCCTGACTTCTGTGTTTCTCCACACACCATTTCACCTTGGCAGAAAATGCCTTGTCTTACATAAGAAAAAAAGTATTACTACGCGAGAAGAGCTATTTTCTCTCTCTCTCTCTCTGTCTCTCTCTCTCTCTCTCTCTCTCTCTCTCCGCAAAAGCGGAGGTTTATGAATTTGGTTATACTTTCATTATTGTATGACCCACCTGCAGATGGCGCTCGGCAACACCTTGAGCGGTGACCATATTATCTTGCACCTGTTACCACATCTTTCGTTAATTCAGGTTTGCCCTGACGAAGTACACATTTAGTAAGTTCCTTCAAACCGCAAGGCATCTCCATCCCTACCAGATACCGTTCGACAGCCTGTTAGAATCACAACAGCCTGTTAACGTACACACTGAACAGAGGTATGAGAAAAGATCTTTATCACCTACTCAACAGCTAAGGAAAGTTCCGTCTACGACGCCATCAACAGAGCATCTCCCACAGACCTTACAGACCGTCTTTTCTTTGTATGACAATAACCAGTTCAACATTAAAAATTTAAAAAAAACATTGTTGCTGTACGAAAGTTGACTTGGTCACGGAGCGTACAAGGCAACCCACAGAACAGTTTAAAACTGGACGCTTGGGCATAGCGGAATCTTGGCGGAAAACTGAAAATTGCATGGTCCTCTTTTGTCTTGTTATCAGATCCCAGCACCGTGCCGCTTACAGACAAGAAAAGACTTTCAATGAAAGGAAAGGCAAGACCTGATCGATGAACTGACATTTTACAAAATGAATAAAATAAGAGTTCTGTGAGAAAAAATAAGAGGAAATGATTTCTGTTTGGCACAAAAGAAGAAATGATTTCTGTTTGGCACAAAATTAAGAAGAAATGATTTCTGTTTGGCACAAAATTAAGAAGAAATGATTTCTGTTTGGCACAAAATTAAGAAGAAATGATTGCTGTTTGGCACAAAATTAAGAAGAAATGATTTCTGTTTGGCACAAAGTTAAGAAGAAATGATTTCTGTTTGGCACAAAATTAAGAAGAAATGATTGCTGTTTGGCACAAAATTAAGAAGAAATGATTTCTGTTTGGCACAAAGTTAAGAAGAAATGATTTCTGTTTGGCACAAAGTTAAGAAGAAATGATTTCTGTTTGGCACAAAATTAAGAAGAAATGATTTCTGTTTGGCACAAAGTTAAGAAGAAATGATTGCTGCCTGACAAAAATAAGAAGGAAATGACACTGGCCAAACACAAGGACGAAAATAATTGTTGTATGCAACACACAAAATAGGAATTTTTTTCCTACAGCAAGAAATAAAGCTCATATCTTATGTACCTCCATAATGAGAAACGCTGTAGAAGGTAATATGTACAGCACAAGCAAGACAGACTTCTCACTGGATTCTTACAAAGTAAAGTGACAGACAGGGGTGGAGAGAGAAGAATGAGAGAAAGAGAGAGAGAGAGAGAAGCTATAATTGCAACAGATACAGAAAACAGATATGCTCTGACAACAGCAAATGACAAAATGTTGGTAATTTCATTAGTGATTTTTTTTTTACTTTTGCTGTCATGTGATACTTTTAATGCTGCAGAAATGACACGAAAATGTCAAAACTTCGCGGAGCCTACAGCAGCACAAAGTCCTGCCACGGTCGACTCTGACGTGTCTGTCGGTGACGACTGAAGAGTTCAGGAAGAGTCATCTTGCTTATCTAGCTCCATCACTTCTCAGAAGTGAACCAAATGTCAGTTCATCAGCCCCCGCTCAATACATCTCATTCTGCACGTTACCAGGCACCTCCGCGCAGCTGAAGCCGGGACAAATACGGGACATCCGGAACCAAATGAAATCTTAAATCATAATCACAGCCGTATCACGTGTCTTTGTTTACGGAAAACGGGACCAGTGACATCCCAGGTAATTCAAACTGTGGAAAAATTACAGCACAGATTGACAGGTTCATTAATCCTCTCCTGGTCTGCCATGTCAGAACAGAGTCCGGGGACCGGGTTTTTAAAACTGCGGAATTAACAGTTACAGATTTTCTGTACTCACCCGCCGAGAACATGCAAGGCAGCCAGCAGAGCAGTTTCAAACTGTGGCAGTCCGGCATAGCAAAGTGTTAGAAGAAGCCATACGTAGGTATGCTTGACAATACGTACAGCGAGCACCCTGAACGTAGGAGGGTGGCTGTAAACAGAACCCCGGACTTCAGTAGGACGAGCTAATGCCTGACCAAATATCAACTTTTTCCACACTGGTCGCGGTGTAATGTCAGCTATTTCCTATTGGGTAGGATGTAAGAACAACTGTTACACACTGATCACAATTTAATATCGGCTGTTACACATTGGACACGACGTAATATCAAATGTTGCACAAATGACAGACGCAGTATCAACTATTCCATCATAGGCACGAGGTAAAATCATCTAATCCACATTGGATATAACGTAATATCAACTATTCCACATTGGATAGGATATAATATCAACTATTTCACACTGGATTGGAAATAATATCAATTTCGCATTGAGTAGGATTAGTATCAATCAATCCCAGATGGGTAGAATGTAATATCAACTATTTCACACTGCTCGAATGCAATATCAGCTATTCCACATTGGATAGGATGTAATATCAACTATTCCTGACTATTAAAGAACACGTCATTTTCCTGCTGACGTTTCTGCTTTCGTAAAAATGACTTAGTACAGGCTGTTCCAAAACTTTCTCTACACTTTCCAGACAACGCTGTAGGAAGATAGCCGAAGCTATCTGGAGAAAAGTATACTATCTCTAGGAAGAGAGCTGTAGCTACTTGAAAAAAGTGTGTTATCTGTAGGAAGATAACCGCATCTACCTGAAGAAAAGTGTGTTATCTGTAGGAATACAATCGTAGCTACCTGGAAAAAAATGTGTTATTTGTAGATAGACAGCTGTAGGTGCCCGGAGAAAAGTGTGTTATCTGTAGGAAGAGAGCTGTAGCTACCTGGGAAAAAATGTGTTATCTGTAGGAAGATAACCGCATCTACCTGAAGAAAAGTGTGTTATCTGTAGGAAGATAACCGCATCTACCTGAAGAAAAGTGTGTTATCTGTAGGAATACAATCGTAGCTACCTGGAAAAAAATGTGTTATTTGTAGATAGACAGCTGTAGGTGCCCGGAGAAAAGTGTGTTATCTGTAGGAAGAGAGCTGTAGCTACCTGGGAAAAAATGTGTTATCTGTAGGAAGACAGCCATAGATACCCGGAGAAAGTGTGTGTTATCTGTAGATAGACAGCCATAGATACCTGGAGAAAGTGTGTGTGTTATCTGTAGGAAGAGAGCTGTAGCTACCTGGAAAAAAGTGTGTTATCCCTATGAAAACAGCCGTAGCTATCTGGAGAAAGTGTGTGTATTATCTGTAGGAAGACAACCGTACCTACCTGGGGAAAGTGTCTGCTAACTGTAGGAAGACAAATATGTAGAGAAACTTCAAAGTTTTCAATCACTCGGCACACATTATTCTGGACACAGCAGAGGGTTCTGTATGTAGAATGGCGGAATCAGAAGTAGAAAAGACATTCTGCAAGCTAGAACTAGCTAGCGGTAGCCAGCAGTGTTATGGCAGTACAGCCGAGCTTCTGTACCCGGTTCCGGCAAAGAACCACTTTGTAGACCCAAACTTTTGGACCAAGACTCACCTGTGTACCGCGAAACACAGTTGGAGTCCGTCCAGATCTTATGAATAGGTGAAGGACATTCTCGAGATGTGTCAATGCCGGCAAAGAAAATCACTTCAGCGAGGCAGTCTTGATTTTGAATACTGAAGACAACTCTGTGGAGTGTGTTACGAAGTATAGACAGACAAACAGGCGGGCAGATGGATAAAGATTTTCTTCATGCAACACCGGTATCTTCTTCTTCTGTTTCTTCTTCTTCGTTCGCTTCTACAACCAAGACCGCCCCGTGATCCTCCTGAATTTACTCCTGTGGTCCTCGATAGGTCCCGTGGTCCCCCTGTGGTCCTCCTGTGGTCCCCGAAAGGACCACACGAGATCCACGAGAGGACCACAAGAGGTTCAGAGTATCGCAGGGCTTGAGTCTGTATTCTTGGTGGGTCTCAGAAGTGGGAATGCGTGACACCGTGGTTTTCATTGCACCAGTTTAATCTAGAGTTGGACTTTCTCACCGAAAAACCTCGACGTGTTTTGGGATACCCGTGTATCACCGCCGGGTGAGAGATGGTTGCCCATCCAGTCCAGCGTTGGACTTTCTCACCGGAAAACCTCAGCGTGATTAGGATACGCATACATCTCCGTCGGATGAGAGGTGGTTGCTTATCTAGACTGCACTGGTCCAGTGTCTCCGACTTCAGCATTTTGTGGTTGTGGCCGCTACCCTTCCTAGTTGTGACCAGGACAGAGCTTTTGTCCAGGAGGACGAATCCTCGCCACTAGTGAGTTTTACCCCTGGGTTGAGCCGGCTTAGGCATTTTATCCCAGTGTGGGCGTGTTTAGGACTTGACCGACCTCTAGAACGGAGGTACCGTGACATGAGTAGCCATCAAGTTTCACTTCTGATTTAAGCCGGTTTAGGCATATTTCATCAGTATGGGTGTATATCGGACGTGGCCAGCCTCTAGAGCAGAAGTGCCGTGGTCTCGCCGCGAGACCACTAGACATTCCGACAAAGCTTCACTTTATCCTTCCCATCACCTTTTCACATCGGCGTCGCACGGCAACTCTAATTTCTTTTTCGCATTTTCTTCATTGGCCGGGAGGAGCTTCACTCCACGCGCGGCATCCGAAGAATCTCCACACCAGTGTCTTAATCTCTGGGTTAAGCCGGTTCAGGCATTTCGCCCGATATGAGTGCACATAGGACGTGACCGACCTCCAGACCCGAGGTGCCGTGATTTGAGCAGTCCTGACCTCTAGACTACTGTTTACTTCACTTAAACCTTTCCTTCACCTTTTCCACCGTGGCGCCGCGCCGCAACCCCATTTGCATCTTTCTTCACTGGCCGGGAGGAGCTCCACTCCACGCATGGCAGCTGAAGAATCTCGCCAGCAGCGGTAGATCAGCTACCAAACATGACTCATCTACCCGAAGCGTCTGGTTTTCAGGCGCCAGATATTCGCCTTCGCCCCTTCTCCTGTCAGAACAGTTCTGCCACGAGAAGGCCAGGAGCTGAACTTGACTGTCAGAGGCTGTTTGAAACGCACGCCCGCCTTGGAGACATCTCATTGGAGTGGAGAGCGTATCCCCCACCCCACTGGCTATAACAGTCCTTAGAACCACACCGGTATCAAAACATATGCAGACAAACCATCATTTCTAATAGTGCCAATGTGTATTTCACAACTGCACACTTTCATCTTTATTTCATCTCTGCTTTAGATAACAGTCATCAAAAACCGTTTCTTTTTTTTCTGTAAAAACATCCAGTATGCGACGAGCAGATAAAACTGCTTTAATGCTCTCAATGCAAACAGATGAAATCTTGAAGTAAAATAAAGAAACAGTTAATATTACAGTACGCTAAACAACAGAGAAAAGCAATTTTGTAATGTCAGCAGAACAAAATGACAGAAAAGATTGACCTGACAACCAGAGACCTATAATGTGGGAAATGTGTGTTTTTTGTTAAGGTTTTGTCACTTCTCGTATACGTACGAACTTCTCCCTGCGTGATCTGATATTCTGACCCTCGTTATAGCAGTGACTTAACAGTTCACAGAAAAGGATGATTATTTGTTCATGCCCAAGAGAAGCTCAGTTTGGCTGATATTTTCTTGTAGTAATGTAGAATCCGTTGATTTTCTCACAGCTGCTATCAGTCACTTCATCAAACTGTTTGCACTGAATGTGACAAATTCCCCATCTGTTGACATTTACCAACGACTCTCCGCGTCCACCTTGCAGAAAGTAGCTTTCAGCATAATGCCACAGGTAAATGTCGGAAACATCAACCGAAAGAGAGAGAAAATATTCACATACTCCAGCATAAAAGTGTGGACATTCTTTTTTTTTAACTCTTGTGATTTCATCATTTGTTTTGTTTTTCCAGTCACAGTTTTTGAGCTATGGGCGTTGTTTTTTTCCTTCTTCAATTTCATCTGGGCGGTTCTTGATTTCAACAACTGGCAACTGACAGCTTTGTTTGTCAAGATGTCCACCCTGTACAGACTGACAGCACTGTGATATTACAGCCAATCAGTGGAGGGCTTGGCAGTTCTCTGTCCTCCTTGCTGAACCGGCCTCTGTATTTATATGTTATAAAGACCTCCGTATTTATATGTTATAAAGACCTCTGTATTTACATATTATACACCAAAGGCCTCTGTATTTATATGTTATAAAGACCTCTGTATTTACATATTATACACCAAAGGCCTCTGTATTTATATGTTATAAAGACCTCTGTATTTACATATTATACACCAAAGGCCTCTGTATTTATATGTTATAAAGGCCTCTGTAATTACATATTATACATCCAAGGTCTCTGTATTCATACATTACACACCCAAGGTCTCTGTATTTACATATTATACACCCAAAGCCTCCGTATTTATATATTATACAACCAGGACCTCCGTATTTATATATTATACAACCAGGACCTCCGTATTTATATATTATACAACCAGGACCTCCGTATTTATATGTTATACAACCAGGACCTCCGTATTTATATATTATACAACCAGGACCTCCGTATTTATATATTATACACCCGACCGTCCGAGAAGCAAAGTGGTTGGCATACTCGCCTCCCAAGGCGAAGATCGCGGTTAGGGACGCTCCATACAGCTCAGCTGTTATTTATCACTCTTGAAACCGGGAAGAGAAAAGGCGGACATTCATACCCTTGACCACGCCACCCTGTACTGACCAGATGTTCAAGAAAAACATGAGTGTGACCACCATATACCCTATACGCCTCAACAGCCTTACACAAAGCTTCTAGGACAAAAAAAAGTCTCTAGCAACATGTGCTAAAGCAGCTCTGCTTTGGTTGCTACAATCTTCTGGAAATGCAAATGCAAACAAAAGCTACAGAAGCGCAGTCAAGATTCTTCTTCGTGTCACTTGTCCTCTCCTGAACGTTGTTCCTCTCACAGCCTCTGTGAATGTAGTCTTGACCAATTTGACCAGCGTCTCGCAGTGACACATTCAGACTGTCCCTGATGTCCCAAGACCACCTGCAGTGAGGTTGTCCCTTGTTTCTTTTGCCTGCCACTATGTCTTCTGCTATCAACCTCTCCAAGCTACTGTGTCTCTTGATGCGGCCTAAGTGTCTCAGTTTTCTAATTCTGTTAGTGTTTACGAAGCAGTTTTCTGCCACCCCGGAGCCCATCAATATCTCTTTATCTGATATGGCAACAAAGCTTCACGAGAAACGCTGAATGCCAAGGAACAGAGATGACGTCCAAACAGTAACAAAGAGAAATTCCACCGAATCTGAAGCTGGTGAACCAATAAAAGAGTCAGCATTAATCCAAAAGAGAATAAAGATGTAGACCTAACAGAACTAGTGACCGTAGTACGAGGAACCATTGAGCAATATTCAAAACAATGGATATATATTCATAAAAGATTTCATAGGTTCTCGTCTGTTTGGTGTGTTTATGTCGTCTGTCCCATTCGGGACAGCCACGTACTGGAAGAGATGTTTTCAAACCAGCTTTTTGTAATTTTCCTTCTTTCCTCACATAATTTTCCTGTTCACTTTCCTTTTCATCTGCCTTCACGTCACAGAATCTCCATCCGAGACGTGACTACTTGAATACTACATTTGTGAACTTTTCTCAGTCGCTGGTGATAGCAAAACATTCCACTTTTTTGTCCTTTTATCTTGTCCTCAACAATCTTTCGATTTTTGTCCCTTCAAGTACTCCTTGCTGCATCCTTGCCGTTGTCTCTGGCACACCTGGAGACGTGAGATGCATTTTCCAGGTAAAATTACCTGGATAAACTTCCCGGACATTGATTTAACAATATCTTTATTCAGGAAATGTGTGTCTGCGTGCGTTCAGTTTTGTAACAAAATGTAAGGACTAATACAACTTTTGTCTGCCACTGTTTCATGTGCCTGATTTCACAGCTCCTTGCTTGCCTATTCCCCTCCCCCCCCCCCCCCCAAACCAATAGAAAGGCAAAAAAAAAATTTTGCGAAGGCTTTGTCAGTACTTCGAAACAGTAAACATAGAACGGTGAAACGAAAAAAAAAAAACGTGGTCATAATTTCTGCCATGTTGCACGTCATGGTCAAAGTCAGTTTTTTCTAATGTCAGTTCTGTCATCCATAGCTTGCACAAGTCATTATTTAGTCAGTAATTTGCATATACCTTGCCGAAGATTGTCTCCGTAACTGCTCTCTTGTAGGCCTCTCGATTGTAAGTAAGAACTGTCACAAACCATAGAGCACAAAAAAATACAGCTATCTGTGAGTGTGAATTATCAGACATACTTTGGGCTTACATGTAGGCCAGAAAAAACATCAAGGTCATGACCTAAATTGCTTAACGATTTGTTAAATTCTAGTGCTAGTTTATTCTCTTCAGAAGTATGCAAGTAAAATACTGGGTACTTTTCGCTTGCTACAAATGTCCTCCTTGGATATTTCAATGAGGAAATTTTATAGACTTTGTGTGGGTGTGTATGTATGTGCATCACAGGGTGTGTGTGTGCGAGAGAGAGAGAGAGAGAGAGAGAGAGAGAGAGAGAGAGTAGTTTATAGACTCATTTTATCTTTTCAATTGGCTGGACAACAATATGGTTATTCCCCCTGTTTGTTTCATGCTTTTGGATCTAACTTCAGCGGGTTGTAAGGCACAGGATGATTCATGAACATCAGTTTATTGTAGTTTTGAAGGAAGGGATGAATCACGAACATCAGTTTATTGTAGTTTTGAAGGAAGGGATGAATCACGAACATCAGTTTATTGTAGTTTTGAAGGAAGGGATGAATCACGAACATCAGTTTATTGTAGTTTTGAAGGAAGGGATGAATCACGAACATCAGTTTATTGTAGTTTTGAAGGAAGGGACGAATCACGAACATCAGTTTACTGCGGTTCTGACTCTATTGCTTCAGCAGCTGCCCTACAACATCATCAAGATGGCGTTGATATAATCTGATGTTCCGGGAAAAGTTCAGCCTTCACACGTTAAACATCCAACATGAACACTACCCCCCCCCCCTCCGGGCAACTGAGGGACGGAACGCTGTGCCGCATTCATTCAGTCAGTTATGTCCCTTGCGGAACTTTGCCTCCCTAACAGCTTTCTTGAAGACCTTTCGGTTGTAAGCAAGATCCCCCTGCTGCTGATGCATCCATTCGAAGATCATCAACGATATCTTGCAGCCGTCTTCGTCTTGGTCTTCCTCTCATTCTTTTACCCTTCCAAGACTGTCTTCTCCAAACTCTCATGATGTTTATTATGTCCGAAATACTTAAGTGTTTTTTTTCTGGTTAGTTTTCTTTACTGACCAGATTTCTTCAATATTAAATTAAACGTGCCTTGTATCCGGATTTGAGCAATCTTCTCGTGAACATATCCACCCTCGTACATGGCGGACCCAGGTAACGGGATTTAAATTCTACAGATCTTTGTGATTTCAAAATACGTTCGTTTGGAACTCCGAGATTTGAAGAGCGTCACTAAAGAGGATCCGGCACTTATTAAAGAATCTGCAGAAAGGTCACGATCTGCGATGAGGAAACCTGTGACTCTGTTTTGCTACCTGAAAGATCTTTTATTCCTGGTTGGTGCTAAAAATCTGCAGGGGAATTTTTTTTTCTAATTCAAGGAGAACCAAATTCTTTGTCAGTTGGATCTCATGTCCAGCTTTAGAAGAATAAAATCTTTTAATCTTTCCTGTTTCTTTATGTAGCTATTTCTTCCATATTGGTTAAACTTTCTTACTGCATTTATACACAGACAGAGCAACAAAGTCTGGTAAATATTGGATTTCCTATGCTTAAGTTCAGCGTCTACCAAAACCTATTCATGTTTCCTGCTCTATTTCTTTCTTATTCTTTGACCTTCTGTTCTTTTTCTTTCTTATTTTCTTTCTGTTTCAAATTAATGGTAAAAACTGTCCATTGCAAAACTCTCAAGCTGCCATTATTGATATGGTTCAGAAAATTTCACTTGGCATTAATTTACAATACACTATGTGCACTGAATGTACCATGAAAAAGCAGTTAGACTACGCTAGTTACCACTACTGAAAGCATCTTATCTTGAAGGCAAGGAGCGGAATATGTCCATCTTCGACAAATCCCAGGAGTTTTATCATGTAACAGGCACCATTACCATCTGGACCAGGTTGGCTAACCCTGTTACTTTAACAAAATAAAATCAAACTTCAGATATCATTTTTTCATGTTTTATGATATTTTGTCATTCAAATTTCTAATGTTTCATGTCAGGCCTCTGACCCGTGAAGTTCAGTCAGAAAAAAAAACCTGGACTGGAAAAAAATAACGTATAACAATTTTTTTTAAAGAAAACAGGATTCACTCCTGACATTTAGAATCGTTTGTAGTAAATTTACTGAGAAAATTAAATGATTCCATTCTCTAATGAAACGTAAAAATACGAAATAATAATTGTACAACAAAACTAGAAGTGGAGTGAAATATAAAAAGTGTAATCTGAGAATAGAGGTATGAAGTGCAGTATTTTCAAATGAAAAAGTACCGTCAGGTCAGTTAAATATTTGAAATAGATTATTCTTCCTTTTTTCCTATCAAGAGAATCAAGTTATGGATCAAATCATCTGGCTGCTCTCCGGATTAAATGCTGTTTGTTTATCACAACTTTTTTTGTGTTTGAACTCTTTCAGACGTGCCTGTATGTTTGTTATATCTCATCTTGTCTATTGGATGAATTTTTTTGCAATTACGAATTCAATATCAGTATTTTCTATTTTCTTGATTTCTGTGGATTACAGGCTGAAATTATTGTTTCCAAGATACAAAAGAAAACATGGAATTTCTTTTTTTTTCAGAAAAATGTATTGATTCATGACATGTAAAACGTGTATCTTGTTTCATATCTGAAGCATGTGTTTAGTTCCGTATCTAAATTTTGTGTCTAGTTTTATATCTAAATCTTGTGTCTAGTTTCATACCTAAATCTTGTGTCCAGTTTCATATCTAAACCATGTGTCTTAGTTTCATATCTAAATCTCGTGTCTAGTTTCATATCTAAATCTTGTGTCAAGTTTCATATCTAGATCTTCTGTCTAGTTTCACATGCAAAGCGTGTGGCTAGTTTCATATCTAAAGCTTGTGTTTAGTTCGAAATTTAGTGGTTGCATCTAGTTTGACATTTAATGCTTGCGTCTAGTCTGACATTTAAAGTTTGTGTCTAGCTGACCTTCTGACATTGATACTCTTTATAATTTGTGTAAAGTTCAATGCTGTCTCCTAATAACTCGTTTGCACACCCGTATTTCTATTGACTATAACCGTGGACATTTCCTTGGGAAATTCTTGATGATACATGTAGACAGCTGTGTTGTTGCTCATGTTTTGATGATACATGTAGACAGCTTTGTTGTTGCTCATGTTTTGATGATACATGTAGACAGCTTTGTTGTTGTCCATGTTTTGATGATACATGTAGACAACTGTGTTGTTGCTCATGTTTGATGATACATGTAGACAGCTGTGTTGTTGCTCATGTCTGATGATACATGTAGACAGCTGTGTTGTTGCTAATGTTTGATGATACATGTAGACAGCTGTGTTGTTGCCCATGTTTTGATGATACATGTAGACAGCTGTGTTGTTGCCCATGTTTGATGATACATATAGACAGCTGTGTTGTTGCTCATGTTTGATGATACATGTAGACAACTGTGTTGTTGCTCATGTCTGATGATACATGTAGACAGCTGTGATGTTGCTAATGTTTGATGATACATGTATATAGCTGTATTGTTGCTAATGTTTGATAATACATGTAGACAGTTGTGTTGTTGCCCATGTTTTGATGATACATGTAGACAGCTGTGTTGTTGCCCATGTTTGATGATACATGTAGACAGCTGTGTTGTTGCCCATGTTTGATGATACATATAGACAGCTGTGTTGTTGCTCATGTTTGATGATACATGTAGACAACTGTGTTGTTGCTCATGTCTGATGATAGACAGCTGTGATGTTGCTAATGTTTGATGATACATGTATATAGCTGTATTGTTGCTAATGTTTGATGATACATGTAGACAGTTGTGTTGTTGCCCATGTTTTGATGATACATGTAGACAGCTGTGTTGTTGCTTATGTTTGATGATACATGTAGACAGCTGGTTTGTTGCTAATGTTTGATGATACATGTAGACAGCTGTGTTGTTGCTCATGTTTGATGATACATGTCGATAGCTGTGTTGTTGTCCATGTTTTGATATACATGGGGACAGGCTTATTTTACTGTCAATGTTTTAATGAACACGTGGACAATTTAATTACTGTTCAATTTTGATGATACATGCGGACAATTTTGCTGTTGTTGACCCTTTCATGATGGGACTTGACAATATCTTGTTGTCTACGTCGTGGTGATAAAGACACGGACACAGAAAATTATCGTCATTAATTCCGCATTATTACCATGCCTCTTATTGTTTACCTTTCGATGACACTCTAGATAATTTATCTGTTGTCGCTCTAAATAATTTATCTGTTGTCAATCTCATGAAAAAATTTGAATAATTTACTTTCTTGCCATCTGTTCTTTGATGGTACACTTCTAGAATCGTTGATGATCTGCTAATGGACGCATCAGTAACCGGGCATCCTGCTTACAACCGAGAGGCCTACGGGAGAGCTGTTAGTGAGGCAAAGTTCCACAAGGGACATGCAAATGACTGACTGACCGACTGACACTTCTGGAAAATCGGCCATAACTTGATATGATCAGTTGATGATCAACTTTTGAGAAACTGCCACACAACGGTCATTCTGTTCTGTCTCGATGTCATCTGCACATTGATTGCCTGCTCTCAGATTACTCCTACTTGCCGGTTTATTATTGACTCTTATTTTCTCTTATTTTCTCTTATTTTCATTACTGTTATCTGCTTAGTTGTAACCTGTCAAACAATGACGGGAAACGGGAAACCAGCGCATAGCATATGCGGAATAAAAATTAAATTCGCTTTCCGCCCGTTTGTGACATGCGTTGACTAACAGAGGAAAAAAATAATAGCGAGATAATTCTGGAGCAAATAACTGTAGACTTTAGTTGTACATAATTTCTTGAAACAAGAATGTTACATTCAGGAATTTAGGAGAGACAACTGTTTTTTTTAAAAAGGACAGACAGACAGATAGACAGGCAGATAGGTAGGCAGGCAATCAGGCAGACAGACAGGCAGGCAGTCAGGCAGACAGACAGACAGGTATACAGGCAGGCAGGCAGATAGACAGGTAGACAGGCAGACAGATAGACAGGCAATTAGGCAAACAGACAGGCAGGCAGACAGAGAGACAGACAGATAGATAGATAGATAGATAGATAGATAGATAGATAGATAGATAGATAGATAGATAGATAGATAGATAGATAGATAGATAGATAGATAGATAGATAGATAGATAGATAGATAGATAGATAGATAGATAGGAGTCTGATGAAATGTTGTAGCAAATAAAAATCTTACTAACATGGAAGAGCTATTATGAGGTCACACACGGCGAGTCCAGTGTTGCTCTGATCTTCTTCACTATATGAGGGATCTAAGACCGGCTCACACACGTTCCAGGGGGATCCCTGATGGCTGAGGGGTCAGTGTGATATCCGGGTCAACCCGGGTCAGCCAGTTCTACATGCTAAGTCGCCATCATTTCGGTCATTCCCGTCCATGGATTACATCAGTTACTGTGCTAGTTAGGGCTAGTGATCATGCTTCTCCATCTTGCACGATCCTTGGTGTTTCTCATCAGTTCAAATGTGTTTTTTTTTCATGTCTTTTGGTCATGTTGCTGAGATATTTTTCTCTTGACCTCCCTCTCTTTCTTTTTCCCTTTGGAAATAAAGATCAATCAATTAATCCCTTGAATTTTCAGGTCATGACTTGTGGCGTCTCACGACACGTCGAAGAAATTCTGTCTTTCTCTTACATTTTTTGGCTAGAAGTAATTGTTCTACAACTTCTCTGAGCAGTTCTTCATTTGTTTTCCTCAAAGAAACCTGCTCTGTTTTCTGGTACGGTTTATGACCTACGCCATAGAGAATGACTAAATTTACCGTAGTCCAACATCCACGCTTAAATAAGCAGCGCGTCCAAGACGGAGGGAAGATGTCAGCCCACGGACATAAACTAGGCTATCTTTATTATAACGCTGGTCACTGCCCATGCCCTCCTGCCCACTTAGGTTAATGGACGACTAAATTAAGTGTCATTTATAACTCATGATCTCAGATACAAGGCACTTTCGGGACCCTGATTTGGGGGGGGGGGGGATAATTAGTGCTTATCTGTGGTTTCATGAAAGTCTTGAGTAACAGTATCCTAGAATTGTAGGAAATATTTTCGGAACTTTGTTCAATAGTGGATCTTTTTTTTTTTCATGGAGGTTTCCTGACGTTGACGAAGATCCCTTTAGATTATATTTACAAGCCAAAACCTTGCCTCTAAGAGGAAGAGAACTTGGAAGATCTTAGGTGAATGAAGATCTTAGGTGAATGAAGATCTTAGGTGAATGAAGATCCCGGGCTGATGATAAAATCCGTGGAGAAGACGTGAGGTTCGGATCCACGGAGGAGACTTGTTGTTAGGATTCATGGAGAAGACATGAAGTTATGATCCTTGTAGGAGACATGAGGTTAGAGTCCACGGAGGAGACCTTGGGTTAGGATCTACAGAGGAGATCTGACATTAGGATCCATGAAGGAGATCTGAGGTTAGGGTCCATGAAGGAGACATGAGGTTAAGATCCATGAAGGAGACATGGAATTAGGATCCATCGAGTAGATCTGAGGTTAGGACACCTGAGGGAGATATGAGGTTATAGGATCCATGAAGGAGACATGAGGTTAGGATCCATGGAAGAGATCTGAGGTTAGGACCCATTGAGAAGATCCGAGGTTAGTATCCATGGAGGAGATCTGAGGTTAGGATTCATGGAGGAGATCTGAGGTTAGGATTCATTGAGGAAATCTGATGTTAGGATTCATTGAAGAGATCTGAGGTTAGGATTCATTGAGGAGATCTGAGGTTAAAATCAATGAAGAAGACATGAGATTAAAATCCATGAATGAGACATGGGGTTAGGATCTATGGAGGAAATCTGAGGTTAGGATCCACGGAGGAATCCTAAAGATAAGATCCAGAAATGAAATATAAGATTAGGATCCATGAAAGATACCTGAAGTTAATATCCATGGAGGAAACTTGTATCTTAGTTTAGATAACTAAGTATATATCTTTACAATAGCAAATTTATGAAATATTATTTAATATTTGATATGATCAATAATGCAGCTCAGAATTATTTGTCCCCTATTTAAGTAATAATCTCGATTGTTCTCGAAGGTCACATAGTTATCCAGGAATATTTTGATATAGAAAACGTTTAAGTAAACGAGCTAGTGAATATTACAGAGAAAAGGTCAGTTTAAGGCATTCACTCGACCACACAAGACAAACAATAAAACATTTATAGCAACTGAGATATGGTTTCTCAGAATATTGGTTTCTGGTAAGACAAAATAACAAATGAGAAATGCCACAGAAAGCAAAATGAAATCAACAGATATATGTCAAGAGGAAAAGGGAAGACAATCAATCATTTTAAACATGCAGTAATGATTGTCGAACTTTGAAGGTTATAGTTAAAAAGTAATGGTAAAAGGGGGGGGGGAAGAGGGGGGGGGGAAGGGCGCAAATAAAATATAATTTATAGCATACTCTTTCATAATTTGGTTGACTTTTATGCCGGGGGGGGGGGGTGGGTGGGTGTCAAAATCTTTGAGGCGTTGAAGTGGGTTCATGATCAAAAAAAAAAAAGGTTGAGAAACACTGATGCAAAACGAGGCGAAAACGATGCTGATAGTAAACAAACATCAGATAATAATAATAATATCCTCATAGTCATAAGAAACTAAGTCAACAATATGTGTGACAGAAACTATCTATGATCAAATTTCTAATGAAGGACACTGTACCTCCGCGACTACCACAACCTCCTGCTAACGATGGTCTTCGTTCCCAATGTTTGGCAGCTTTTTTCTTGGACTATATTCTCACTAATTCAAAGGATCTCTTTTTTTCTCTCCTTAGCTTCCGGCTTTCTGCTGTCATCGCCCGACTAGACACTTCACTGAATAGGACATTTTCAGTCAACTCTTGAGGGGTCTATGAAAGCACTACAGACTTTAGAGAATAGAACCGGCAGCCCCCAGACAACGCGTAAATAAGATGTTCTAAAAAATGTTTACCAACAGAAGAAACTACCAGGAATACCACGTAAACAGTTTCTGCTGGATTTAGTAATGCAGTTCCTTTTTATGTCGCAGGAGGTAGCAATGATCACTACAACAGCCATTATGGCTTTTGAGCACATTTTTATTTGTAAATTCTGATTTTAAAAGAAAAAAAAATCTCTTTCCCCTGAAGTCGCGGAGGAATATTTAGACTTCATACTTTAGTTTAAAAGCACTGCTTCACTTTCCCTTATTAGCTGCCAACTTTTTATTTCACTTACAGCGAGCACAGAACGCTGGTTCGTGTTTCACTTCTTTCTTCGGAATTTTTTTTTCAGGATTCTTATAAACTTCTTTGTATCTGATCTAAACATTACTTTTTTGGAATTTTTAAAAAATTCTTATAAACTTCTTCTTTATATCTGATCCAGACATCTTGGAAATACGTTTTGATTCTCCGCAAATTATTCTTTGTGGTTCAGTTTTTGGAAATATCTTTTGATTCTCCGCAAATTCTTTCTTGTGGTTCAGTTCTTTGAAACATCTTTTGATTCTCTTGAAATGATATTTCTTCATTGAGATATCTTTCTATTTGATCCGCAAATATTTTTTCCTGTCAGTTTACGATAAAAACGTGTTTCATCGTTATTTTTATCTTTGTAAATGTTTTCCTTTGTCATAAGACATGTGATAATTACTCACTGACTTCTTTTTTTATTTAGAGGAAAATGTAGATGTCGCTTTGTGGCAGCAACGTTAGAATGTTCCGTTCCGGGTCAGTGAAAGTTCCATGATGGCGCTAGGGCTTTTTAAAACCGATATACCGGTCCTTCATCTTACGTGAATTACTTTCCGAAATACCGGTTTTGTCAATACAACATTCTGTACTTTATACCTCTTTATAACGTAAAATTAAACACACGGTGCAGACATCAGCGGAAGTTAAATGTTCGCGTGAAAGTTATTACTTTATTTTGCTGCTAGATTTACTGTTTACAAAATGCTAACACGCCGAATCAAAGTCAGAACTGGACGATTCTCCTGCATGCAATTTGAGCATCAACAATCTACTGGCCTGATTAATCACAGGCCGATTTCGCTGCTTGTCTTTCACAAGGTTTTAGATAATATAAACCGGTTACGGTAACCGAGGTCCTTAAAAAGTTTCGGTTTTTCTCGAATTTTTTTTAAATCGGTAATTTACCGGTAAATTTACCGATTTACTGACTATTCAATTCAAATGTAATATCCACCCTCATTTATGCATGCAAAAGCTGGAAAACAACTAAAGAAATAGAAAAAAATTAGACTCTTTTGAAAACAAATGCATAAGGACAATACTCGGCATCAAGTGAAACGAATTCAAGAACAATGCAGAGATAAGACAGATGAATGAACAACAACCAGTCTCATAGGTGATCATGAAAAGGAGATGGACATATGTTGGTCATTTGATGAGAAGAAATGACCAGAGAATCCCAAAACAAGCTATCAAGTGGAACACAACAGGCCGAAGAAAAAGAGGCAGACCACGTGAAACTCTGAAGAGGACATTATTAAGAGAGGCCAGATTAACAGGCATAAAATCCCTTGATGAGGTTGAAAGACTCGCCGAAGACAGGAAAAATTGGCAAACTACTTTGCGAGCCCTATGTGACGTTTAATGGCACGGGAAGGATATAAGATATAAGATATAAGATAAGATATAAGATAAGATATAAGATAAGATATAAGATATAAGATAAGATATAAGATAAGATATAAGATAAGATATAAGATATAAGATAAGATATAAGATACAAGTTAAGATATAAGATATAAGATAAGATATTAGATAAGATAAGATAAGATAAGATAAGATAAGAATTTACCGGTAAGCGCCGGTAAACGCGATCACTTAATGAAACTGAATAAGAGAGAGAGAGAGAGAGAACAGCGCCATAAGCAAAACATGAACATGATATCCTTTAACTCTCATTTATTACATATCCCTGCAAGTCAGAAACGTATTTATCTCATGAAACATTGTTTAATCTACATTCTGCGACAAAAGGCTTAGAATTCACAGAACTGAGCGCAAGTCAATATACTACAAAGAATTTATCGTCCATGTAAATGCAAACATTTATTAACAAAGCATAATCCTATATTTGTGAATTGTATATTTCTCATCGTGAATTAGCTTTGTAAGCTCTCAGGGAATGAAAACATATCTCATTTCTATTCATCTTGTAAACGTTCTAAACAAGAGTAGCAGAAGCAGATGGGCACATATAAATGAAGCCTTTTTTTCAATGCCTGCATACAGAAACAGCAGACACAAACATGAAAAATACATGGAAAATTGAACTCCCCCCCCTCAGACAAGTGTTTCGGCCCTATTAAGCTCCTGACACTCTAAGAGTGGTGGGTACCTCTGGGTCATTGGGTCATGACTCCCAGAGGTCTTGTGAGTTGTTGCTTTTTTTTTCCCGGTCCCGTGATCGAACCCATGATCTTCCAGTTGGCACTGCACTTTTTGAAGTGCGTCTTTAGCGATTTAGCTACGGAGAACTGGTATTGGTTGTGGCAAATGAAATTACTTATGTTCCCAATGCTTGTTTCGCATACTCCACAGCCAGCATGAGGCCTTTTCTGCTGTTTCTGAAAGGCTTCTCAATGTCCTTGCTCTTGCTTGTCCCTTTATGCCCAGTTGCTTACATAGGTCATATGCTGATGTTGCTACGAATCCCCTTGCTCCCACTTCTACAGCTATCACTTTTGCCCTGATTCCTGCCCCCCCCCCCCCCGCCTCAGTTGCTTGACCAGATCATTGTACTTCTCCAGTTTGGATAAATGCTGTTCCTCTATTCTAGTTTCGTACGGGATCCTAAGCTCGATCATTATTAATTCCATTTTGTCGAAATATTGGATTGTTGTATGTTCCTCACTTACATGCTCATCTTTTTGTGCCACTCTCGTTTTTGCTCATTTTTCCCAGTTTTTCTATCTTCTTCTAAAACCTGAACCACACATCTCTGTAAACCTTTGACTACCACAACCAGTTTTCCCGCGGTCATTTCTCTTATCTCTCGTGTTTGGGGCGAACAGTTGTTTGCTTGTAATTTCCTGGTGATGATTACAGGTGTTACATGTAATCTTATAATGATGATTACAACGGTCTTTTCTGAAATAGAAATCAAAAGTATTTTTAAACAAACATTTTAGAAAGAGTCGGTAAAGAGTAATACGATTGTAATATTCCAAATAATAACATCTTGTTGGCAGAGATGCAGATGAAGCCACTGACAGCAATTATTGAGGAAAGACGCTGGCGATGGTTGGGACACGTGCTCCGGATGAATGACAACTCACTACCAAAAACAGCACTAAGATGGACACCACAAGGGAACAGAAGTAAGGGTAGACCAAAAGAGACATGGAGAAGAACAACAGAAAGGATGCTGAGCAATAGAGGGCTCACCTGGGCAAGAGGAGGTGGGGGGAAGGCAAAGGACAGGCGTTTGTGGAAAACCCTTGCAGAAGCCCCATGTGTCCTGGGCACTTAAGGTTCAGAGAGAGAGAGAAAGAGAGAAAATATTCTAAATATCAGGAATTAATAATGTCATGAAGCATGTAATTATTGACTTCAATGCCCCAAAGAGATATTCTCCTAGCTGCTACAAAACTCCACCCATCCTCTAGCCCTGTCTGTTTTTTACCCACTCCAGCCCCCTTCCCCCCCCCCCAAACCCACCGGTAAACAAGGAAACCTTTCGTGTCTCGGGAGAAATGCACCGATGGCCCTGACTGACTGCCCTGTTAACTTCTGCTCCACTCCATCTCTCTGTGGTAACACACCGGGCTTTGCATTAATTATGAAATGAGACTGATCAGGGGAGATCACGCTAATGGCTTTGTTTGTTTGTTTACTTTTTCTCCGGTCTTTAAAGAACGGGAAGTAGTGAGTCTGAGCACGTGATCGACCGTTTAACTCCGTCTACTGGTCGAGAATACGGACGGAAATGACCACATCTCGACCAATAGCTCGGTCTTTGATGTTGTCATCAAGCCCAGCCTTTTCCATCTGTTGAAATCTTAGCGCCATCAATTATCCACGTCCCTCGCCATCTTATTCTCATTTCAGCTTTTATTTCTTTTATTTCATGCTTAATGCTTTCAAACATTAATCTTATCTTTGCGTGTCATATTAAGTAATTTAGAGTTTTCTGATTCTGAACAGAAGCTGGCAGTTAGAGCAAGAGATTCATGAACTGTGCCGAGTTGCTGTTAGAAACGTTTTAGCTTTATTGTGGCGAGGATGACTTCATCAGTTTACTGGAAAATGTAAGGCTCAGCAGGAAACATTACTAATGTAGTACGTTATGTGAAAGCTGATGGGTATACAAAAGTAAGGTTAAAATAATTGCATATTTTAGATGTGGTTTTTGTTTTCTTCAAAACTTAGTCAGTTTGGTTCCACTTATTTATCCGTGACGATGTGACATCTGCAGAAGTTCATGTGACATTTGCAGAAGGTGCATGTGACATCTGCAGCAGGTGCATGTGACATCCGCAGAAGATGTATGTGAGATTTGCAGAAGGCGCATGTGACACCTGCAGAAGGTGTGTGTGAGATTTGCAGAAGGCGCATGTGACACCTGCTCGTGTTGGTGGCTTAAAGCGAGAAAACTTGCCTCTCCCAGGCATGTATCTAGGTCATGTCTTTTAAATTAATATTTCCGGTTGTCTTTATATTCCTGTTCTGTTACCTTTCTCCGTTGTTGAGATTATTATTATATTGATGGAAGTGAATCATGGACAACAGGTAGGTCAGCACAAAGATCATTGGAAGCAGTAGAAATGTGCTTTATCAGAAGAATGTTGCGAATTCCCTGGACAGTGAAGATTAGTTCTTAAAAATATATGGAAAGACGGAGAGACAAACTATTTTGTAAAAAAAAAAAAAAATTACTGGAGACAATGTACATGCAAAACGAGGAAAGAGCATTAAAATTTTATAACAACAGGAAAAAACAGATGGAAGAAGAGCCAGGGGAAGGCCGAGAGAAATGATACTTGATAGTTTGACGAAATGATGTGAGATGAGATCGCCAACTGAGCTAATGGTCTGCATGAAGGATCAGATATTATGGAGAATCATAAAAATCAAAGCGAGTCCACACGACACATGATGATTAATGATGATGATGATGATTATGATGATGATGATGATGATGATGATGATGAAGTCTTTCTAGCGCTGATGGATCCTCATCAGTTATGACATGGCTAAGGATGAAAGTAATTAGTAGTGATGGTAATAATTACAGGAGTTAATCGTATAACAGTAAAAAGTTCAGGAAATTCTGTGCAGAACTGGCATGGCGTGCTCTTCATCAGTCAAGGGGCATTTTCAGCGATGGTCGACATGATACCTCTCAACAACACAGCTTCAGATACATGCTAGGAGGAAACGATGCCCTTTTCCATTGATTACACATTTTGCTGTAGCTGACCATTTAATCGTCCTTCTCTGATCCGCTTTGGCCAGGGACGCTCCAGTGAGATGGTTTAAATTCACGTAAGGCGAAGATTACCATGACAACTTTGACAGTTTTGATAGACTCTTATCAGGCATCAAATTCGACATCTCGCACCAGGACAAGAACGCGGTACCTCACACTTTGAAAGATTCACTAAAAGTGCTGGCTGACATCAACATAATTAATGGATGGCTCAAGACGATGATGACGAAGACGTGAAGATGCACATCAAAAGAATCTAGACAACACCACAGCCAAAAATTCCCGTGGCTCAGTTTCCTAGTTAGTGCCAGAGCCACCAAACCACCGAGAGCCTCAAGTAGACGAAGACATGCTCCAAACTCTTTCATTCCCACTACCATATTCCACTACATTCTCTCTAGACGATACAACTTTAAGTCTCTCACACAGCTCTAGTTCTTAACACTTACTCTCTCCTGTCTCTAAGTCCCACAGTCTCTCACACAGCTCTAGTTCTTCACACTTACTCTCACCTGTTTCTAAGTCCCACAATCTCTCACACAGCTCTAGTTATTAACACTTGCTCTCTCCTGTCTCTAAGTCCCACAATCTCTCACACAGCTCTAGTTCTTCACACTTACTCTCTCCTGTCTCTAAGTCCCACAATCTCTCACACAGCTCTAGTTCTTCACACTTACTCTCTCCTGTCTCTAAGTCCCACAATCTCTCACACAGTTCTAGTTCTTAACACTTTCTCTCACCTGTCTCTAAGTCCTACAGTCTCACAAATACAGCTCAAATTCTTCACACTTTCTCTCTCCAAGTCCCACTCTCCTGTCTCTAAGTCCCACTCTCCTGTCTCTAAGTCCCACTCTTCTGTCTCTGTCGCACTCTCCTATCTCTGCCCCACTCTCCTGTCTCTAAGTCCCGTTCACCTGTCTCTAAGTCCCACTCTCCTGTCTCTAAGTCCCACAGTCTCTCACAAATACAGCTCAAATTCTTCACACTTACTCTCTCCCGCCTTTAAGTCCCACTCTCCTGTCTCTTTGTCCCACTCTCCTGTCTCTATGTCCCACTCTCCTGTCTTTAAGTCCCACTTTCCTGTCTCTAAGTCCCACTCTCCTGTCTCTAAGTCCCACTCTCCTGTCTCTAAGTCCCATTTTCCTGTCTCTAAGTCCCACTCTCCTGTCTCTGTCCCACTCTCCTGTCTCTGTCCCACTGTCCTGTCTCTAACTCCCACGGTCTCTCATAAACAACTCTCATTCAGGGATGCCCAATGTTCTCTGGTCAAGTACTTGCATGAATTACCTCAGGTTTCATGATTCAAGGGGACATAACTTAAAAGAACAACAAACACAAACAGGCACTCTGGCTATTCTGTGGTTAACGTTTGGGATTCAACACAAACTCTTACAACCCTACAAAGGCATTTGACAGTGTTGTCGAACTTGAACAGCATAAAGCACAGGTGCCCGCCGTAGTTACTGAAGACGAAACTTTTATTTCATGAACATATGACAACCATATGATAACACATATCATAGTGTACCTGGATCCAGAACATAGTGCCCTTTGCCTAATATCTAACAAATGAGCGGCCATTGAAAACATTACTAAAGAGAAGATACACGAAGATAGAATCGGCTGGGCCACATACTATGAATGAAAAAAAAACAAGACATTCCTATACCATCTTGACTCGGACACCTCAAGAAAAAAGAAAGGAGAAGGCCATTAGGAACATGGAGATGCACAATATAGGAAGAACTAAAGAAAGTGGGAAAGACGTGGTTTGAGGTATCCTGACTCGCTCAAGACAGAACTGGCTGGGGAACCTTTGTTGGTGCCTTATGCTCCACTGGGAGTACAGAAGACGATGACGACTGCGCTGCCTAATATCATCCTCGTGATCTGATCTGCCCATTCAAAACTTCTGATAGAGATCTTCCTCGAGGACATGATTAAATAGAAAGCTCATTGTTTAAAATAGAACGACTTAAAACCAATCTCTCTCTCTCTCTCTCTCTCTCTCTCTCTCTCTCTCTCTCCCCAGATCCATACCGACAGGCGTAGGATATCATGTCCTTCTATAACCCTCGATCCTTACTCCATCTCAACAGGCTCGTCACTGAGCATTCCCCCTGCCAGGATGTCAAACCATCACAACATCTTTTCTCTCTGTCTGCCTCTGTCTCTTCTACCTTCCATCTTCCCTGCTGCTGTCAGGTGCTCTAGCCCCGCCTATTCTCCAAACACGCCCCACAAATTTAGATTGTTGTTTTCTAACTTTCTTACAATTTTCCTTCGCTCCTTGTACCCCTTTCACAACTTCCTCCTTCTATTTTCTCCCAGTCTCCTTAAGAACCACATTTCAGACAATTGACAGAAAGCCAAGATACTTGATAAACAACAAATCAGGGAACATCTGTTTACTGAAAACAAATGGAACAACAGACAAGAATCACTGAAGACAAAAGTTTTTATTTTTACTAATTTTGTATCCTCTTCTTTAAAGAGTTTCAACATGAAAACATTCAATCGGATGAGGAAAAGAAAGAGTGGTTCTATTTCTAACGGTTTCATGAAAACATCAACTGCCAAGACAAAGTAACTAGTTCTGATCGCGCAAAGTTCCGTCCACAATAAAAACATCAACTGCCAAGACAAAGTAACTAGTTCTGATCGCGCAAGGTTTCATCCACAATAAAAACATCAACTGCCAAAACAAAGTAACTAGTTCTGATCGCACAAGGTTTCGTCCACAAAAAAAAAAAACATCAACTGCCAAAACAAAGTAACTAGTTCTGATCATGCAAGGTTTCATCCACAATAAAAACATCAACTGCCAAGACAAAGTAACTAGTTCTGATCGCGCAAGGTTTCGTTCACAATAAAAACATCAACTGCCAAGACAAAGTAACTAGTTCTAATCGCGCAAGGTTCCGTCCACAATAAAAACACTCATCATGACCGAGGCACAGTGAAATAGATGACAGCCATATCATCATTCAGGGACAGAAATAAAGAATAGATGACAGCCATATCATCATTCAAGGACAGAAAGAAAGAATAGATGACAGCCATATCATCATTCAGGGACAGAACGAAAGAATATGTGGCAGCCATATCATCATTCAGGGACAGAAAGAAAGAATAGATGACAGCCATATCATCATTCAGGGACAGAACGAAAGAATAGATGACAGCCATATTATCATTCAGGGACAGAAAAAAGAATAGATGACAACCATATCATCATTCAGGGACAGAACGAAAGAATAGGTGGCAGCCATATCATCATTCACGGGCAGAACGAAAGAATAGATGACAACCATATCATCAAGACGATCTTTAGGTGGGTGAAACCAGGGTCAAGACGCAACCTGGTTTACAAGCATATGTTAAAGATATGAGCCAGTGGTTCTCCTACCAGGTACCAGGACGGAGATAAAATTTGGAAAGACCACCTGACAGTGAAAGCAACTCTACACAAGTCTTTCTGCCTTATTTCACAAGAAAAATAAACCAGGCTTGAAAATAGAGGAAAAAAACCTGACCAGGGAAGTAACTCTTATTTTAAACTTCGATAAATCAGATGCAAGACTGTCGATCTACTCTCTACATTGATAAGTCAGATGTAAGACTGTCGATCTACTCTCTACATTGATAAGTCAGACGTAAGACTGTCGATCTACTCTCTACATTGATAAGTCAGACGTAAGACTGTCGATCTACTCTCTACATTGATAAATCAGATGCAAGACTGTCGATCTACTCTCTTCATTGATAAGTCAGATGTAAGACTGTCGATCTACTCTCTTCATTGATAAGTCAGATGTGAGACTGTCGATCTAATCTCTACATTGATAAGTCAGATGTAAGACTGTCGATCTACTCTCTCCATTGATAAGTCAGATGCAAGACTGTCGATCTACTCTCTCCATTGATAAGTCAGATATAAGACTGTCGATCTACTCTCTCCATTGATAAGTCAGATGCAAGACTGATGTCGATCTACTCTCTCCATTCTTTGTTCTTAATCCATGAAAAAGGCGGTGAAGACGCTGTTCGATGAGACAATCAGCGACTCATAGCTGACCAAGACCCTGTTCCCACCTATCCGTGATAACCCCAGTAATGGGCCTAGCCTGGCTAATGGAGCAGGGATTGCCATAGTCCCCATGGTGGTGGAGTCTGCTAAAGAAGCATTGCACACCCCCTACATTTTAGCTGTACTCCGGGACTGAAAAAGTAGCTGCCATAACCCACTCCCACGCCGATACGATGCTGTGCCTCAACATCTCTACAGCATCGGCTGCAAAGAACAACAGCTCGCAGTTACAGGGAGTTCGTACAAGTACAATCCTTGAAAAGAGAAATGTTTTCAAAATTTATTTGAAACTGGAGTTCTGAAGTTTAATATTCAGAAAGGCAGAGTCCATATTATGGTGACAAAGTCCGCATTCAGAATACACACAGACTTAGTTCTTTACAGGACTTTGCTCAAACACCCAAGACGTAATATTTATTGTTTGAAACCAGAGAAGTTTGTAACAGAAACTTGGGCAAACATGGTGAGAGAAGAGAAGCCGTACCATCTCAGATCAATGTGTAAATAATTGGTTTAAATTCGAGAAAACTAAAAAAAAAAAAAGATGCCCAGACATTCTGGCAAATCATATGTGTCTACAAAGTCCAGCCCCGGTTATCGTGAACTTTGGATCCAGGTATGTTTGTCTGTCTGACTATGCGAAATTTAAATTATGGTTTATTTGTTTGTCTGTGTATCCGAAATTTAGATTCTGGTTTGCTTGTGTGTCTGGTTGTCTGAACATTTGATTCTGGTTTTGTTCGTCTGTCTGGCTATCTGAACATTATATTCTTGTTTGCTTGTGTGCTTTACGATCCGTATTTTAAATTATGATTTGTTTATTTACGTGGCCCTCCCAACTTCAGATTCTGGCCTGTTTGTCTGTTTTACTGGAATTCTAGATTCTGATTCGCTTGGTAGTCTGACAATCAGAGAGCTGGATTCTAATTTGCTTGTCACTCTGGATTCTAATTTGCCTCTCACTCTGGATTCTAATTTGCCTCTCACTCTGGATTTTAATTTGCTTGTTACTCTGGATTCTAATTTGCTTGTCACTCTGGATTCTAATTTGCTTGTTACTCTGGATTCTAATTTACCTCTCACTCTGGATTCTAATTTGCCTCTCACTCTGGATTCTAATTTGCTTGTCACTCTGGATTCTAATTTACTTGTCACTCTGGATTCTAATTTGCCTCTCACTCTGGATTCTAATTTGCTTGTCACTCTGGATTCTAATTTGCCTCTCACTCTGGATTCTAATTTACTTGTCACTCTGGATTCTAATTTGCCTCTCACTCTGGATTCTAATTTGCTTGTCACTCTGGATTCTAATTTGCTTGTTACTCTGGATTCTAATTTACTTGTCACTCTGGATTCTAATTTGCCTCTCACTCTGGATTCTAATTTGCTTGTCACTCTGGATTCTAATTTGCCTCTCACTCTGGATTCTAATTTACTTGTCACTCTGGATTCTAATTTGCCTCTCACTCTGGATTCTAATTTGCTTGTCACTCTGGATTCTAATTTGCTTGTTACTCTGGATTCTAATTTACTTGTCACTCTGGATTCTAATTTGCCTCTCACTCTGGATTCTAATTTGCTTGTCACTCTGGATTCTACATTCTTTGTTCTTAATCCATGAAAAAGGCAGTGAAGACGCTGTTGGATGAGACAATCAGCGACTCATAGCTGACCAAGACCCTATCCCACCTATCCGTGATACCCCCAGTAATAGGCCTAGCCTGGCTAATGGAGCAGGGATTGCCATAGTTCCCATGGTGGTGGAGTCTGCTAAAGAAGCATTGCACACCCCCTACATTTTAGCTGTACTCCGGGACTGAAAAAGTAGCTGCCATAACCCACTCCCACGCCGATACGATGCTGTGCCTCAACATCTCTACAGCATCGGCTGCAAAGAACAACAGCTCGCAGTTACAGGGAGTTCGTACAAGTACAATCCTTGAAAAGAGAAATGTTTTCAAAATTTATTTGAAACTGGAGTTCTGAAGTTTAATATTCAGAAGGCAGAGTCCATATTATGGTGACAAAGTCCGCATTCAGAATACACACAGACTTAGTTCTTTACAGGACTTTGCTCAAACACCCAAGACGTAATATTTATTGTTTGAAACCAGAGAAGTTTGTAACAGAAACTTGGGCAAACATGGTGAGAGAAGAGAAGCCGTACCATCTCAGATCAATGTGTAAATAATTGGTTTAAATTCCAGAAAACTAAAAAAAAAAAAAGATGCCCAGACATTCTGGCAAATCATATGTGTCTACAAAGTCCAGCCCCGGTTATCGTGAACTTTGGATCCAGGTATGTTTGTCTGTCTGACTATGCGAAATTTAAATTATGGTTTATTTGTTTGTCTGTGTATCCGAAATTTAGATTCTGGTTTGCTTGTGTGTCTGGTTGTCTGAACATTTGATTCTGGTTTTGTTCGTCTGTCTGGCTATCTGAACATTATATTCTTGTTTGCTTGTGTGCTTTACGATCCGTATTTTAAATTATGATTTGTTTATTTACGTGGCCCTCCCAACTTCAGATTCTGGCCTGTTTGTCTGTTTTACTGGAATTCTAGATTCTGATTCGCTTGGTAGTCTGACAATCAGAGAGCTGGATTCTAATTTGCTTGTCACTCTGGATTCTAATTTGCCTCTCACTCTGGATTCTAATTTGCCTCTCACTCTGGATTTTAATTTGCTTGTTACTCTGGATTCTAATTTGCTTGTCACTCTGGATTCTAATTTGCTTGTTACTCTGGATTCTAATTTACCTCTCACTCTGGATTCTAATTTGCCTCTCACTCTGGATTCTAATTTGCTTGTCACTCTGGATTCTAATTTACTTGTCACTCTGGATTCTAATTTGCCTCTCACTCTGGATTCTAATTTGCTTGTCACTCTGGATTCTAATTTGCCTCTCACTCTGGATTCTAATTTACTTGTCACTCTGGATTCTAATTTGCCTCTCACTCTGGATTCTAATTTGCTTGTCACTCTGGATTCTAATTTGCTTGTTACTCTGGATTCTAATTTACTTGTCACTCTGGATTCTAATTTGCCTCTCACTCTGGATTCTAATTTGCTTGTCACTCTGGATTCTAATTTGCCTCTCACTCTGGATTCTAATTTACTTGTCACTCTGGATTCTAATTTGCCTCTCACTCTGGATTCTAATTTGCTTGTCACTCTGGATTCTAATTTGCTTGTTACTCTGGATTCTAATTTACTTGTCACTCTGGATTCTAATTTGCCTCTCACTCTGGATTCTAATTTGCTTGTCACTCTGGATTCTAATTTGCCTCTCACTCTGGATTCTAATTTACTTGTCACTCTGGATTCTAATTTGCCTCTCACTCTGGATTCTAATTTGCCTCTCACTCTGGATTCTAATTTGCTTGTCACTCTGGATTTTAATTTACCTGTCACTCTGGATTCTTATTTGCTTGTCACTCTAGATTCTTTTTTGCTTGCTAGTCTGGTTCTGCTTTACTTGTCATTCTGAATTATAGTTTTTGCACGCAGGTCTGGCGAACTCGCTGCCATGTTTCAGCATCTTCTAGAAAAGAACATATCTGGCGCGTTCTCTTCGTCTGTTTGTTATCAAGAACATTTCAGCGATTTGTCTGTTTATTATCAAGGACGTTTCTGACGAGTTCTCTTCTTCTGTTTGTTATCAATCTCCAAGTTGTATTTTCATGCCGCAAGTCTTGGTCTACAGTTGAATTTCATGATAGAATGAAACAACATTAACTACAGTGTTCTATTATACATGTCGCGGGTATTCCCATTCTGTCATTAAAAATGTCGTTTTCCATTGTTAGACATGCTGTGTTTATATATATGTTATGAATAGGCCCGTAGTTTATTAGGAAACTGAAATTGACAGAATGTCCAACAAACATCTTTTTTTTTAACAAACAAGCCAAACCCAACAAAGGAGAGTGAAACAGTCATTTTAAGCTATATCAAAAACTTGCAATGTTTGGACTGTAGTTAGGAAACAAGAGAGTCTCTGTAAACTCACAAAAGAGGGGAAGAGAGAGAGAGGGAGAGAGAGAGAGAGGGAGAGAGAGAGAGGGAGAGAGAGAGAACAACGGATAGTGTGAAGCTACGGCGCTATAGACAACTCAAAAATTATCGGTAATCTAGTTTAAGACATCGTATTCAGTGGTCTGTGGAAATCCGATGTACTTAAGGACTGGACGGCAAATGATGATGATGATGATGATGATGCGCAGTATTCAGCAATCCATTAGCACAAACGCCATTAGTCCGGCCCTGTAAACATTGATATCATGCTGGATTATTCATTGTTAATTACTTAATTGACAAAATGAAGAACTACAACCAGGAAAAAAAAACAAACTACCAAATCAAGCTATCAAGTTTCTTCTGCCCGAAAGTATCAAACTATCAAGTTTCTTATGCCCGAAATTATGCAGACTGGAAGGAAAGAAATGCAACAGAAATTCAAATCTAAATACTCACACACAGCTACATAGGGGACGTAATTCTAAAATAACTTGTACTAATGGATGTTACAGTACTTTAGTGTCTTCTTCATAATCCTTGTTAGTTTGATTGTGTCTACCTCAGAGACGAATGCTTCCGACTTTTTTTCCGATAGTAAGACACCTCTTTTAATCCGGGTGGTTTATCCGCTATTCATCATCATCATCATCACGTGGCATGCCGGGCAGCTTAGATAGTCATACTCCTCCACAAATCTCGGTCCTTGACATTTCTGAGTAATTCTGTTGGTGATTTCTTTCCATGGCCACAATGCCAGGTCTTCTAACATCTGTTCCCTTGGTAGTGCTCCCGTCCCTTCTGCCTTCAGTATTGTCCACTGTTATGATGTTCTCCAGTTTCTCTCTTCTCATCACATGCCCCAAAAATGAAGACTGACTTTTCCTTATCTTTGTTATTATACTTCGTTTTCCGCTGGCTTGTCTCATTTCGTTTCGGCGACTATTAGACGGCGTGATTTTTTATAAAATTGTTCTGTGTTTTGTGTGGTCGTGATGGCAGTTCGTTTATTATGTGTATGTGGTTGTGTTTAGGCAAATACTACCACAACTTTGGTTTTCTGCAGCTTTTTTTGCAAGCATTTTGCAAGTTCTTTGTTTGCTCCTGCATTTTTTTCGGATCTTGTTTATAATCGGAGAAAATTTGTCTCCCTCTCTACCTACATATCGGCCCTACATCCTTACGTGAACTCTCTAGTTACAATATTGGCTCTATATACTTACATATGGTCTCTAGTTGCAATATCGGCCCTACATCCTTACATGTGCTCTCTAGTTACAATATGGGTCCTATATACTTACATGTGCTCTCTAGTTACAATATCGGCCCTACATCCTTACATGTGCTCTCTAGTTACAATATCGGCCCTACATCCTTACATGTGCTCTCTAGTTACAATATGGGTCCTATATACTTACATGTGCTCTCTAGTTACAATATCGGCCCTACATCCTTACATGTGCTCTCTAGTTACAATATCGGCCCTACATCCTTACATATGCTCTCTAGTTACAATATCGGCCCTACATACTTACATGTGCTCTCTAGTTACAATATCGCCCTACATCCTTACATGTGCTCTCTAGTTACAATATTGGCTCTACATACTTACATGTGCTCTCTAGTTACAATATTGGCTCTGCATACTTACATATGTTCTCTAGTTGCAATATCGCCCTATATCCTTACATGTGCTCTCTAGTTACAATATCGGCCCTACATACTTACATGTGCTCTCTAGTTACAATATCGGCCCTATATACTTACATGTGCTCTCTAGTTACAATATGGGTCCTTCATACTTACATGCCCTTTCTTGGTAGTGGGTGTCTAGCCTCATCTTGAACCCGAGTGTGAAAGTTGACCACTTGTAATACTGACCACTTGTAATACCGACCATTTGTAATACTGACCACTTGTCTTACTGAACACTTGTAGTACTGACAACATGTAATATTAACCACTTATAATACTGACCACTTGTAGTACTGATCACTTCAATCTTTAGCGTGTCAACATTCAAGCGAAGTATGGTGGTCTACTCTAAAATATGCCTAATATATGTGTAATATTTATATAACTATATCTAACATATATCTAACTATATCTAACATATAATCTATCTATATCTAACATGTGAATTCCATGCAAGAAAAAAACAGACAGCCTGTCGTCACTGGCCAGCAAAATAGGACTTGAAATTAACAAGGACAAAACACAAATAATGAAAATTCCCCTCAATCAAACTGGAAAAATACACATAGAAGGGACAGATATTGAAGACGTCAATCAATTTGCATACCTTGGCAGCTACATAGACCAGGATGGTGACACTAGAAAGGAAGTTAGGATCAGAATTGCAAAAGCAGCATCAGTGTCCAAGAATCTTGAGAACATATGGAATTCAAAAGTTATAAGCACAAAAACCAAGTTAAGACTATTCAATTCAAATGTAATATCCACCCTCATTTATGCATGCGAAAGCTGGAAAACAACTAAAGAAATAGACAAGAAATTAGACTCTTTTGAAAACAAATGCATAAGGAAAATACTCGGC
Organism: Achatina immaculata; assembly: GCA_009760885.1. NCBI lineage: Eukaryota > Metazoa > Mollusca > Gastropoda > Stylommatophora > Achatinidae > Lissachatina > Lissachatina immaculata. The sequence goes on along the minus strand of CM019707.1, from coordinate 33,049,680 downwards.
ATCAAGTGGAACGAATTCAAGAACAATGCAGAGATAAGACAGATGACTGAACAACAACCAGTCTCATGGGTGATCAGGAAAAGGAGATTGACATATGTTGGTCACTTGATGAGAAGAAATGATCAGAGAATCCCAAAACAAGCTACCAAGTGGAACACAACAGGCCAAAGAAAAAGAGGCAGACTGCGTGAAACTCTGAAGAGGACATTGTTAAGAGAGGCCAAATAAACAGGCATAAAATCATTTGATGAAGTTGAAAGACTCCCCGAAGACAGGAAAAACTGGCGAACTACTTTGCGAGCCCTATGTGACGTTTAACAACAGGGGAAGGATATAAGATATAAGATATCTAACATATATCTAACATATACTTAAATGACATGGAATACTCCAAGGAAAGCCTAAACACTACCTTTATATTTTCTGTGTTTTAATGCCATTGCTGACCGCTCACAGACTATAAATCTTCTATCACAGACACCTTGTCAGAGTTGCTTCGCCATTCTTCGAATACAACATCGGTTTCTCAGCAGAGTCCAGAACTCACATTTCACCGAACCAAGATCGTATATAAGAAATGTTTATGGGGAAAATCCCTTGGGAGAAGGATAATATGTTGTCTGTTATGTCTGGAGTACCCCAACACAGATGTCATTTCTCTAATAAAGGAAACAAAGTAACAGAAGACAGTGTTATATGATTAGACCTCAACAAAATCGTAGACAAAGAAAGGGGCAGGGGTGGAGGGGTGGGAGGGTGGAGGGGTACTTGATAGCATAGTTCGTTGGTACGCTGTTCTCTCTCGGCTAGAAGGCTTACTCGCCGTACCTGGGTCCGTGGTACGAGTCCCAGGTAGTTATTTTGTGATTTTTTTTCTGTCTAAGATTTGCTTTCGAGGTCTAATCTTTCAAAACTGTGCTCTGTTACTTTACTGTACGAAAACCTCGTTGTTTCCAGATTGTAAAAATGTATACCTGACTTCTCTAACACAGTTACAGTGTTTCTCATAATTCTAATGTGATGGTCTGAGCTCCCAAACAAGCAAGCATTCTAATGTAATTTTAAAAAAAATTTTTTTTTGCCGTACGTGGAGAAAATTGTGCTTGTTCAGGCGCTAATTTTTGGCTTCTGTTATCAACGTTGTTAGCACTTAATTTTTCAGTTTAGTGTGTTTTTATTTTTAAAAAAATGACTGCGCAACAAGCACAGCTGACATCAGCTGCCCACTTGCCGCAGAGGTCCATAGCTCTTATGACGATTGGGACCTCACGCACAGAGCTTGCTAGAGACTTTTATAACGGAAGTGAAGTGCAGTCTTTGCGCATGTGAATTACCTGTCCTCCGTGGAGAGATAATTCAAGCAGGAAAAGCCCATAATTGGCCAGCATGAGAGCTGTCAACAAATATGCAAATGAAACACGATTTAGATTTTCAGGTTTATGAATTTTGTTTCCTGTTTTCCTCCAAGTTTTAGTTTCAGTTTTCTAGCCACATTGTCTAGCCAAATTGGAAGATAAACATTTCTTTATTTCTTAGCCGAAATTAAACATAACTAGTTTTCTCCTGAATATTTCATGAACATCGCCAGCGTACCCGTTTCCTATCTTGTGTGTTTAAAGCAGTCGTTTAAAAAAAAAAAACAGTTTTGACGTTATGGATCTTCCCTCTGGACAGAACAAATCGGCCAGTTTGGTTAGGGATTATGCAACGCGAGCAAGGTAACAGATGCTAGGATGAAATGGGAAATAGTTTGCATAATCTGCTTAAGAACGGCCTAGAAAAACGTTGAAAGATTATTTCTTAAGCAGCAAAATCCTGCTGATATTTCTGTCTGCTTGTTTATATGCAGTACTTACGTATATCCGGATTTACCGTAAAACAGACATTATTTGACAGACTAACGAATGTTCCAGTTTTGAGATCATCTTCATGTATTCTCTTTAATTTGAAACATGAACAAGGCCTTTTGTGACATAAATATTGGTCATTTTTTTCCCGTAATTTGCTTCCTCTCTTCTGACTCAGTCGTTTCACAGATGTGGATGACGTATTCTGTCCCAGTTTTAGTTTCTGTTGTGGCAACACTACTATTGCACTTTTTGGCAGCAGCGTATGCTCAGATAGTTTGTCCCGCGTTAGCTCTAAAAATGATCGTTCTTTGGTTGAATTTGTTTAGAACAAATTTTAAATACACACTTAATCTGTATATCTCTTATGTATTATGTATATCACTCATGTATTACGTATATCACTCATGTATTACGTATATCACTCATGCATTTACGTATATAGCGAAAGGGTTTAGCAACGATGGGTTCTCATATTATGTTCTCCTTGGTGTTTCCAATCATTTCAGTTTGCCTCTCCTTTTATGTGCAACTTGGCCAGTTCCTTTAGGATATTTTTCTCAGTCTCTATCCCCTTCTCTTCCCTCCCCTCGGCCCTGAAAAATATTTCAGTGTTTATCATTTTTCCTGAACTTCTGTCTTCTCATGACATATTCTTAAGCTTCTGTCTTCTCATGACATATTCCTGAACTTCTGTCTTCTCGTGACATACTGTTGAACTTCTGTCTTCTCATGACATATTCTTGAGCTTCTGTCTTCTCATGACATATTCTCGAACTTCTGTCTTCTCATGACATGTCCCAATATTTACGCGGCTTAAATGAGCAAAATATATTTCTGTAACTATTTCTTTAAAAATTATTCAGCTTTTTCCTGATAATCGTCCATTTCTTAATTAATCGGATTATTTGCCAAATCCGGATTTCTTCTTCCTCATTATGTCCGGATTAGCTTTTGTTTAATGGAAAAAATAACACTTAAGGAAAGACATGGTAGCCCTCATAATTTCCACTGTTAAACAAGCTGAAATTTGACGGCTAGTACGGCTATGTTAAGCTGTGCAGGTTTTTCCATTCCTGCTTTTCTGTGTTTGGAGAATGCGTGTTTGTTTATTTGCTTGTGACAGAAACATGGAAACGCTTTTCTGACAAAAGTATGGCAGCTCGACAGTTCATTTCAGTGTTATCAACTATTGCAGGTACTCTCTCTCTCTCTCTCTCTCTCTCTCTCTCTCTCTCTGGACCTTAGGTGCCTAAAGCACACGGGGCTTCCGCAAGGGTTTTCCACAAACGCCTGTTCTTCGCCTTTTCTTTCTGATCCTGCCAAAGTGAGCCCTTTGTTACTCAACATCTTTTCTGGCGTTCTTCTTCATGTCTCCTTTCGTCTACGTATCCCAAAAGTGTCATTCTCATTTTTTTTTTTTTGGTAACGAGTCACCAGTCACCCAAAGTACATACCCCAATCATCACCAACGTCTTTCCTCAGTAATCAGCGGCTTCATTTCTGCCATCAGCAAGGTGTTATTTCTTATCGTGTCAGCAAGGTGTTATTTCTTATCGTGTCAGCAGGGTGTTATTTCTTATGGTGTCACTAGGGTGTTATTTCATATGGTGTCAGCAGGGTGTTATTTCCTACGGCGTCAGCAAGGTGTTATTTCCTATGGTGTCAGCAAGGTGTTATTTCTTATGGTGTCACCAGGGTGTTATTTCATATGGTGTCAGCAGGGTGTTATTTCCTACAGCGTCAGCAAGGTGCTATTTCTTATGGTGTCAGCAAGGTGCTATTTCTTATGGTGTCAGCAAGGTGTTATTTCTTATGGTGTCACCAGGGTGTTATTTCCTATGGCGTCAGCAAGGTGTTTTTTCTTATGGTGTCAGCAAGGTGTTATTTCTTACGGTGTTTGGCCATAACATTCGTCTAATCCTACATACAAATTTAGCCTGAAAGGAATCCAGTTTGTTTTCTGTAGTTCAGGACGTTTTTTTTCCAATATTCAGTTCCGTAGAGTCACACACTTAGTATATCTTGTGACACCTCGTGTTCTTGTGACACCTCAGTGTTCTTGTGACACCTCGTGTTCTTATGACACCTTGTGTTCTTGTGACATCTCGTGTTCTTGTGACACCTCAGTGTTCTTGTGACACCTCGTGTTCTTGTGACACCTCAGTGTTCTTGTGACACCTCGTGTTCTTGTGACGCCTAGTGTTCTTGTGATATCTAGCGTTCTTGTGATATCTAGTGTTCTTGTGACACTTAATGTTCTTGTGACACCTAGTGTTCTTGTGAGAGATGGTGTTCCTCTGACACCTAGTGTTCTTGTAATATCAAGTGTTCTAGTGACATATAGTGTTCTTGTGATGTCTAGTGTTCTTGTGATATCTAGTGTTCTTGTGACACTTAGTGTTCTTGTGATGTCTAGTGTTCTTATGACACCTCAGTCATCTATGTAGATTTATTCTAACCTCTTTACACTAGAAATGCCTCTGTTTATTAGTTCATTGCCTAAATAACGTCATCCTGCATTGGGAGGAAAGAGGGGAGGGGGCCTACATCGCCCGTTGACATGTCCTACTGTAGTACGCCTCGCCTTACTAGCATTTATTCCCGTTCGTTTTTATAAGCCTGTGAATAACAGAAACCTCGGGTGTACATTTTTTGATAGATTAAAGAGCGCCTGAGAAGGGCTAACAGCGCAGTCCTTTCAGCTGCGCTACACCACTCCCAGAAATGAGTAATGAAGTCTTTTGCCAAAAGAAATAACTGTAACTGAACGGAATTGTTCCCATCGCCAAAGTCCAATTTTTCCCAGCTTCTCCCATGAGCGTAATGAATTTTCTGTTTTATTTATTCACATCAGACGGCCATTACTTCAAATATCGAATGATCTATGAGCTACCCTAACAGAAACGCTCATATAATGTTACTACAATGCTATTTGTAATCACAAACAATATCAAATGTTCTGATCACCCGCATTCAATCTGTCCCTCTGCCCTCTATCTTATGACACCCTCCTGGGTTTGTGGTGCCTGTTAGAATTCTCGGATGAGTTATCCCGGGACAAACCTCTACAGACTTCACCAAGAGAGAAACGTTGATTCTGTCGACAGCTGTTGTGTCTTGGGCTCGCTTTGCTTCTCAACTTCGGCTGATTCACCGTCATAAAATCTCAGAAGTTAACTTTACCTCAGCTGAGACCGTTTTTTTTTTTTGTTTTAAATTATGGCAGAGCCTGTCTAAGGGCATCTTGCTCATAACCAAAAGGGCATACAAGAGAGCTGGAAAAGAGGGAAAGTTCCGTAAGGGACATGCTAATGAATGAATAAATGAATGAATGAATGAGAGCCTTTCCAAAATAAATGAGAATCTAGAGCTTTATGTTACAAGTATTCCCGATTGTTCATCTTCCACCTTCAGTGGTCACCTTCGGACAAGTCTCATGTATATGTAATTATTTCTGTATGAAAGATCTCTTAGCGCACTCAACAGCAGCCTGTTTCAGGTACTCCAGTGTGCCTCCCCGTGTAAGTAAGTATTCTTGTGTGTAATAGGCCGGAATCTTGTCCTATTACTGGTAAGATGATGAAGGATGAAAGATAATGTTTGGGACCGGGGGTGATTTTTATTCAACTTTCGGTATTTTGCCTCTATTAACAAACACTTCAGAACTATATGCAAATTTGTGGGCAGTAGATTATTGTATTACTTTTTGCTTGACTTCAGCGTGGAGTGATAACTTCAGCGTGGAGTGATAATTTCAGCGTGGAGTGATAACTTCAGCGTGGAGTGATAACTTCAGCGTGGAGCGATAGCTTCAGTGTGGAGTGATCACTGTCCATAAATACACCAACTGCAGCTTCGAGGGAGCACCATTTCTGAAATGATTTAGGACATAAATTTACTTCATTCAACTGTGATCATTCGTAGAATTCTGTCAGAACTGAAGCATGCTGAAGCATCCATAACAGAGACATGAATTGCTGATGTTAAAGATGCAGTGTGACATTTTAAAATGGTACAATTAGTGAAGTTAGAAAAATCATGTTTAAAACAAAGGAAAAAATAGAACCGAAAAAATTGAGAGAAAAAAAAAACAATGAAAAGTCAGGTGCCACAAAAAGAAATGAGAACACAAAGAAGTTTTCAACCACAGATCTTCTTACATCTCACATGCTTCCCGTGCCATCAGACGTTGCATAGGGCTCACACAGTAGTTCACCAAGTTTTCCTGTTCTCAACAAGCTTTTTAGCTTCATTAAGGGATTTTATGCCTAATAATTTGGCCTCTCTTAATAATGTCCTCTTTAGAATTTCACGTGGTCGACCTCTTTTTCTTCCCCCTGTTTATATATATATATATATATATATATATATTCACTTCTCTAATACAGGAATCCGGCTCCTTCCCGATGTTTTTGAAAATTCCACCATAATCATTCGTCTATATTTATTGACATGACCAACAACGTGAAGTTGAGTCTGATACAACTTGTGGGTCTTGTCCACGCTTCAGTTGCTGTTCTGGGGAGCAAAGATAGATGTGCTTGATTCTAAGCTTTTACCAGAGCCTGCGAAAAGAGCAGACCAGGACCTTTCGTCACTGTCCTACTGACCTATATACATAGATTTCTGCACTGAATGAAGTTCTTGCTAACTGGTGAAGTGTGTACCTCAGTGACAGCAGTGTTTAGAAGACTAGAAAATGAGAGCTATCCTGGGCTGTTCTCCACCTCTTCATGATGCTATAATGAACAAGACTTTATACTCATTCACTATGTCTAATGAGATGAAATTGCGTGTGTGAAGCCTCTCTGGAAGACAACATCTTAGATTTCACATATGGCTCCGAGCAGGTCTATTTAGTCCACTTCAGATCCGACTCACTGCTTTTAGTTTCAAGATTGCCAAGGCGTCGGTTTCAAAGATCTGAAGTCTGTAGCTATTTGAAGCGCAGCATCGTCAGATACAGCAACAACAGCTATTCTACGGAACATGTGAAACGAGACGACCTGTTCTGCTCTTAGTTTCACACAATCGTAAAATAAGGTACGCTCACTTCTTATCTTATATCTTATATCCTTCCCGTGTCGTTAAACGTCACATAGGGCTCGCAAAGTAGTTCGCCAATTTCTCCTGTCTTCGACGAGTCTTTCAACCTCATCAAAGGATTTTATGCCTGTTAATTTGGCCTATCTTAACAATGTCCTCTTTAGAGTTTCACGTGGTCTGCCTCTTTTTCTTTGGCCTGTTGTGTTCTACCTGATAGCTTGTTTTGGAATCCTCTGATCATTTCTTTTCATCAAGTGACCAACATATGTCCATTTGGACATCCAAACTTCGTTTGGAGACACAATAACAGAGAAACGATGTCGTCCAGGATAGAAACGGCCGCACACGCAACTGTGACCGACTGCAAGAGAACATAATCCATGCTCTCCAGGACATGCCTGGTAATAGATAACCTTCTCCAATAAAAAAAAGAACTTAAAACCTTCAGGATCCAGGTTACCCTATCATTTCATTACTTGTCACGTGGCTAAACGTAACCACTGCCTCTTCTTCTCCTCTTTTCTCTTCGTGTCATCTAGTTCTCTAGCACGGGCAACAATCTAGGGGAAGTAATTTGTCTGCCTGCTGACTTCAATGAAGTCCGGGCTCAATGATTGAATTACTAGGCCAACTGAGAACGACAAGGTATGAAACAATTTCAGCAGCACATTCAAATTTCATCATGACGGCTTCTAATCTATTTCTTCCTTACTCTCTTTCTTCCTTACTCTATTTCTTCCTGATCCCTCCCATTTGGTTTCCATATTTCTTCGAGCATCTAAATAGGCATTTTTGTTTTAAAAAAGCATACCTTACAATAGTTCCTTAACTCTTGAAACAACTATTCAGTCATTTGCATGTCCCTTGCGGACTTTGGCTCCCCACTAGATCTCCTGTAGACCTCTCGGTTGTAAGCAAGGCGCTCTGCTGTTGATGCATCCATTTGCAGATTATCAACGATGTCTTGCAGCCATCTTAGCCTTGGTCTTCCTCTCTTTCTTTTTCCTATTATATATCCTTCCAAGACGGTCTTCTATAAATTTTCCTGACGTTTAATACCCGTATGTTCAAAATATTTAAGTTTTCTGTTTTATCTTCTTTACTGGCCAACTATCTTCAACATTAAGTTCTTGTAGTATGGATATATTTGTTCCTTTTTTTGTGTCGATGGTATTTGAAGAACTGTTCAGTAACATCTACATTCAAAGGCATTTATGAGTTTCTCAGCTGTTTTGTAAAGTGTCCAGGTCTCACAGGCATATGTTGCGATGGGAAAGATGCATGCACTTAAAAATCTTATTGTTTTAGTTTTGTCTGTTCCTCTCCACAGCTTCTTTAGTTGTTTTATTTTTTGAAGAGCGATAGATGTCCTCCTTTTAATATCTCTCACTGTATCTCCATTATTAGTTAGTAATGATCCAAGATATTAAAAACTCTTCATTTCTTCCAATGTTTCCTCATTGATACATATTTCAATTATTAGCCGTTTAAATTGGTTTTTTAAACAATGCTTGTTCTACAGTTTGGAATTTATAAACTGCCACAAGTGCTAAAATTAGTCGTCGCATTATCTACCAGTACAAAATGGCGTCACTGATGAATGATAATAAGGAATATCCGTGTGTTGTGGATGTTATTTCGTTATCTGAGAGTCAAGACCCTATTTTCACAGTACTTAATATCTATCTATCTATCTATCTATCTATCTATCTATCTATCTATCTATCTATCTATCTATCTATCTCCATTTGTCTCTCTCTCTCTCTTTCTCCGTTTTTCTCTCTCTTTCTCTCTCTCTCCTATCTTTATATCTCTCTCTTTTTTCTCTACTTTCATTCTATCTTTCTCTTTTTCTCTATATTTGTTCCTCTCTTTCTATGTCTCTTCTACTCTCCTTTCTCTTTTTCTCTTCTCTCTTTCCCTCTACATTTGTCTCTCTTTTTCTCTCTCTCTGTCCCTTTCTCTCTATATTATGCCTCTTTCTCTTTCTCTCTCCCCTCTTCTTTCTACATTTATTTCTCTTTCTCTCTCTCTCTACATTTAACTCTCTGTCTCTCTCTAAATTTAACTCCCTGTCTCCCCCTACTAACTCTCTCGCCCTCTTTCTCTCTACATTTAACTCTCTCTCTCTCTTTCTCTCTATATTTAATCTCTCACCCTCTTTCTCTCTACATTTAACTCTCTCACTCTTATGTGTATGTAGTTACTTTATTGTCAGTTATGTTTGTTATATGAGCAGCATATCTGTAAAATGTCTGGAACAGAGTGAAAGTTGTATTCTTAACCCTTTTGAAATAAAGATCAATCAATCAATCAGTCTCTTTCTTACTCACACTCAAAAAAGAGCACATAATAAACCAGCCCTGAGGGAATTGTTCCCACGTGTGTATCCTTCATTACAAAATACCAGCAACCATGTCAAACAGCACCAGCGAATGTACACTACTCACACCCGCATTCACATCTTAAAGTACTCATCCACGTGCCACACTTCACAGTGCGGTGAGTCAAGCATTCACATCGAAAGTTAAACTTCACTGGCAGAATTGTAAATGAAAATCCTTCACCGAGTGAAAAGAGCCCAAGAAAACAAAAAAGCTTTCATTATATTTCTACAACTCCAGCTGACCCTCCTCGCCTCTCTGGCAAGTTATGTGGCACTAAAGGAAACATCCACATTTGCTGGAATACAAAAATCAAATATATAACCTTATCATCCTCCTCACCATCATCATCATCGTCATCATCGCCTTTGGTAGCATAGGCCACGGATAAAGGCTCTCCAGTCATCCCTGTTCTTTGAGTTATTCTCTGCTTCCTTCCATGTGTTCATAATATAAAGATATTGGGGGGGGGGGGGTGAGTGAAACACACTGGACAGGAACAGGTAAGCTTAGACTAGCAACCTCCTCTCTCTCTCTCTCTCTCTCTCTCTCTCTGAACCTTAAGTGCCCAGGGCACATGGGGCTTCCGCAAGGGTTTTCCACAAATGCCTGTCTTTCGCCTTTTTTTCTGCTCTTGCCCAGGTGAGCCCTCTATTGCTCAACATCCTTTCTGTTGTTCTTCTCTATGTCTCTTTTGGTCTACCCTTACTTCTGTTCCCTTGTGAACCTCCTCATACTTTACAGTTATTCCGAGATGTTGCATGTGGTACAACATCATCACCACGACACCTGCTTTCAGCAGTTTTAGACAAGCAGTCTGGCTACGGAGGTCATGGCAGGTACTAAGTCTGTAACATGATTGGAGACCAAGGCCTTCACCCAAACATGTCTTCTCATGTCTTCTCGTGTCTTCTCGTGTCTTCCCATGTCTTCCCATGTCTTCTCGTGCCTTCTCATGCCTTCTCATGTCTTCTCATGTCTTCTCGTGTCTTCTCGTGCCTTCTCATGTCTTCCCATGTCTTCTCGTGCCTTCTCATGCCTTCTCATGTCTTCTCGTGTCTTTTCGTGTCTTCCCATGTCTTCTCATGTCTTCTCGTGTCTTCTCATGTCTTCCCATGTCTTCTCGTGCCTTCCCATGTCTTCTCGTGTCTTCTCGTGTCTTCCCATGTCTTCTCGTGTCTTCTCATGTCCTCTCGTGTCCTCTCATGTCTTCTCGTGTCTTCAGTGTCTTCTCATGTCTTCCCATGTCTTCTCGTGTCTTCTCATGTCTTCTCGTGTCTTCTCATGTCTTCTCATGTCTTCTCAACGACAATTCTCAGAAAGATTTCGGGTTGGATTCGAAAGCAGTGGTTGAAGCCTCTGAAGAAGTCAAGCCTAGAAAAAAAAATTTCATCTTTGTGGCAGGGGACGTGGGGGTGGGGGGGGGGGTAGAAGGTAACGAAAGAGCGGTCGCGCTTGATGGAACTGGCTACTGTGGGAAAACGAACAAGCAGTGGACCAGGATGTGTTCTAAATGAGCTTAGGAATGGTGGGCTGCATCATGGATTCCAGAGCGACGAATATGAATCCAAGAACCTGGACAGACTGCTTGAGCACAATGTCAAAATTGGTGGAGCCAGAGGAGAACGCTGGGTACGGAGCCAAAGAAGAACGATAAGCCAACAAACTGGTCTTGTCAGGCGTTGCATGCCGGGCAAAAAGATGTTGACGAGGGGATCGGAGCACTCATGAACTATCTGTCCGATGTACAGTGAGAATAATCTGTTGCCTAACTAACTAGATAGCCTCAGATTCGATATTGTACATAAAGTTCCAGCAACAACAAAGCGCAACTGAGGTGAGCAAATGTCTACCATAAGACTAGACTCTGACTACATTCGGGTGCATAAGCTCCCTTGTCTATATAGACGGTGCTATATGTAGGCCATAAGTCTCTTATTATAGTTCCTGGGAGAAAAGCTTGCTAGAGAGTTTGTTTTTATTCGTGGCTTATATCACTTCTAATACCAGATAAGACAGAACTGCGCAGGGAAGATCACGCACATTAAGAGCATTAGCGTTGTCTGAGAACCAGTGAGTGACAGGACACAAACACAGTGAGGAGGGCTCAGATCTGGGACTCTGTGGTCGTGGGCCTCAAGCGAGGGAGTGTTAAGACAGTGCTAATACGGCCCTGGTGCCTTGCTGACAGCAGCGAGTGTCCCTGAGAAGAGACGAGCAGGAAGAACAGGTGATATCGATCAAATTATCATCCGTTTGTCATCATTGTCATAATCACTGTATGCTATGGATGGGTGGCCTTCAGCAATCATACAAGAATATACAAAGCATAGAAATGGGGGAAAGAAGATGAAATATAAATTCACATGAATGATTTACAACAAATAAGAAATTTTTTTAAGTATAAAAATAAGAGTACTTAGCTATGGCTTGCAAGAAGCTGTATCCAAGAGTGCGCGTGGTGGAGTACTGTGAATGCTGGAACGAAGACCTGTGAGCTGTGATAGTTTGGTGGAGTACTGTGAATGCTGGAACTAAGACCTGTGAGCTGTGATAGTTTGATAGAGTACTGTGAATGCTGGAACTAAGACCTGTGAGCTGTGATAGTTTGGTGGAGTACTGTGAATGCTGGAACTAAGACCTGTGAGCTGTGATAGTTTGGTGGAGTACTGTGAATGCTGGAACTAAGACCTGTGAGCTGTGATAGTTTGATAGAGTACTGTGAATGCTGGAACTAAGACCTGTGAGCTGTGATAGTTTGATAGAGTACTGTGAATGCTGGAACTAAGACCTGTGAGCTGTGATAGTTTGGTAGTAAAGAGGGAACGGGGACAGCGGAAAGGAGAGACAAGGATACAAAAGTAATCAACTAGAGAAAATGGTGGATAGAATAGGTGAATGTGGTTGGAGCTCGAGGGTTTGTAAACTAGTACAGTGATGGTTCTGGAATATAAGTTACCGGTGAGTAAAGAGTATAATTTTGTAGGGAAAAAGAATTTGATTGTGGAGACTTGTACGTGTCCCCCCCCCCTTTTTTTTGCTGACTTTAAAAGATTATATGTAACACAAAAGAAGTTGATTATTAATTTTTGTCAAATAGATGTTGCTAAACGATCCGGCCAGCTGCAGGTTTTGATTATTTGACAACATTACAACTGCTGTAACATTTCGCTGAATACTTAGACTAATTTGATAACATAATTGGGGGTTCAAGGTCACTGTGATGCGGATGTAACTTTTGTTCCAGAATAAGAAAGGCAGTCGTCTTTATATGTAGACGAGGGTATTTGTCGCCCTTGTGTTACTGTCTTTTGTGTAACTTCCGGGATGGAGGTCATTTGAAATGGTTATAGATCACGTGAGGTAAGAAGCCAGTGGAAAGTGGAATTGTGGGAAATACGGCTGAAGGTCAGGCAGACTACGTTGGAATGTGTACCTTAGCCGTTGGATTTTGTCATGTTACTGTAAAGAAATGAATGTCTTGTAACTATTATTGGAGTTTTTTTTTTTTTTGGAAGGTATGAATGGACTTGACATGTGGCAGGGCAACCTGCCGGCAGTCAATATTTCGCCACCATTTTCATTGCCATCAAGTCCATCAAATAAACATCATATCAATGTATCACGCTGGACTGGCTTGGGTTTCCGTATCCGTTATCCCAGCTCAAGGTTAGAAAGAACCTTTGGGTGAAGCTGATGTCTAGATACGGTGTATAGCTAGTTCAGAACCTCTCAGCATTCAGAAAAACTAGTCCAAGGCAATATTCAGTAGTAGCAACTAGTGCCGCCCAGGCCGGCACAGGCACATACTGCTTCACTTTCACCTGTCAGGTTAACACTAGTAGGCAGAAGAAGAATGAAGTTACAGACAAGTTTGGATAATTCAGGCAGAAACAAAGAATTTTGATCCCTGTCTAAATCTTAGACTACTGGAGAACATGAAAGGTCAGGTTTCTCTGATGTCTTAGACTACTGAAGAAACAGGGCGAAGAAATAGAGAGACGAGATAAAGTATAGAATCACATTAATCCTATGCGACAGAAATAATACATAAATTAAATTAATTAACACTTAGCTTAGTCTTGGAAGAACACAAGTAAGCGTTGCCAATAAAATATAGTATAGAGAACTGCTACATTCAAGACTGTGGGACGCTGGAACCACATGGTTTAAACTCGTTTTTCAGCTACATATAACATTCTCCTCTTCCACTATTATAACCCCTCTCCACTAAGCTCAATTCTCGCTCTTTGCACATAATTCAGAACCTACATACATCATTCTTTTACAACCCCTCTACTACAACCATAATCATTTATTTCACCCTCTAATATCGAGGTTACTTTTTTCTCTCTTTTCTTTCTCTCTCTCTCTCTCTCTCTCTCTCTCTCTCTCCTCTTTCCTCATTCACTACCATCATCTAAAATCTTGTCCTTACACTCCACCATGCACATTTTTGCACATTTCAGAACGAACGCATTTTTCCTAGCGCATTCCCAATATTTTATTGGCAACGCCTACTTGTGTTCTTCCAAGACTGAGCTAAGTGTTAATTAATTTCATTTATTTATTATTTCTGTAACATAGGATTAATGTGATTCTATACTTTATCTCTTCTCTCTATTTCTTCGTCCTGTTTATGTTTGTATGATTAAGACTAACGCCGAAATGTCACAGTTTTGTGTTCGTCATAAAGCTGTTCGTACTTTTTTCATAGTGTTTTACTTTCATGTACGCTCCGTGGCAGCAGACTTTTGTAGTACCAGTGTCTCTTCGTAACAGCAGATTCCTGTAGTACTAGTTACTCTTCGTGACAGCAGACTCCTGTAGTACTAGTTACTCTTCGTAACAGCAGACTCCTGTAGTACTAGTGCACGCTGTCCTATTTGGCCGTCAGCTATTCATATCTGACATGTAAGCGTCAGAGCTGGCGAACTATAGCTCACCAGGAACACGTCCCGCCCCTCCTTTTGTAACCCCCTTTAACAGGTCTAGCCTGGCTAACAGGGCACGGATCGCCATAGCCCCCATGGTGGTGGAGCCTGCTGAAGAAGTATACCTCCTGCATTTACCTTCACTCCGGGAGTGAAAAACTAGCCGCCGTTACGGCTCCTTATCCGACACTATGCTGTGTCTCAACATCTTCAACGGATCAGCTGCGAAAGAACGCAAGCTCGCAGTTTAAAGAAGAAGAAGAAGAAGAAGAAGAAGAAGAAGAAGCATGTATATTAAATCTAAGACGGGACGGCATTTTTAAACTCTCCTGACACTGCACTTCTTAAGAAAGTTGGAAACGATACTTCCGCCAGGAAAAGTAGCACAGAACAACAAACTATGTAGAACTGACTTAGAAAAAAGTCTACAAAACCCTATCGCCGGGAGAGAAAGAAAAACATTTAACAAAACTGTTAATAATATCAGTAGTTCCATATGTTATTAAAAAAAGGATAACACAGAGTTAACATAATGTTTAATACGGAACACAAAAATCTAAATTCTCTAGTGGACTTGTAAATGTGAACATTCTAGAACATAATAAAATATTTATCTCTTAAAGTATTTTTCCCACCTATATTTTTTTTCTTCATTAAAAAAAAAAAATCCATGCTTCCAGTCAATATTCAAGCTAAAAACATGTTGCATATGACGAAATAACGTCTCGTTATTTCTCGCGTGATTTGGCTTTCGTCTAAAGAAACACTAAAATAACTGATTATTTCGTCCAGTTTCTTCGCTTTCTTCTGATTCTGTCGTCATATTTGTGCGCTTTATTGTTATCATTATTGTTATTTATTTAGCCACATCTAATGTTACAGTTTTCAGAACTGTAACAATTGTATTTTACCGCTAACGTACGTGGGCGGTGGCTGATTATAGATGGAGCTATGCTCAAGACCCGGGAGAAAATTTCTCCGGCCAAAATCTCGTGTGGAAGATTAGAGATATTAAAAGATAAGAAAAAAACGTCACCAGAGATTTTCAGCTGAGTTTTAAGATATGAAAATAATAAGGTAATGAAACAGTTATGATCTGTCTGTCTGTCTGTCTGTCTGTCTGTCTGTCTGTCTAAGAGAGAGAGAGAAAGGGAGGGAGATAGAGAGCGATAGATACAGAAAGATGGGAGAGAGACATAAAGAAAAGGAGACAAACAGAAAGACAGAGAGAGGCAGACATACTTAAAGAAAGGGAGACAGACAACGAGACAGAAAGAGAGACAGACACACAGAGAGAGAGAGAGAGAGAGAGAGAGAGGGAGAGATATAGACAGATATAGAGAGGTATGATGAGCAAATTCTGAAATGTCGGCGTGTGCCGACTTACGGGCAACCAGGTTACAACCGCTCGTATTTAGAGCCGAAACCCCATAGGGCTGTTTGATGTATCGTGGTCCATTTTATGATTAATTTGCAAACATTTACTGTTGTGTAGGTGCACTACAAGACAGAGATGGTGCCAGCATTTTGTGAGTGCAAAATGTACTGCATATCGATACATGTGCGCCCATGTGACTTTTGTGTATCATTGGAAAGTTATTGCAGTAAGATTCTTTATTTAACGTGTTGTGATTCACATTTTGTGAGTAATTTCCACAAAGTTGCTGTGCTAATTTGCATTCTGCTTATATTTTAAAGTGATGGTAAACCTATTTATTCATCTTGTAACATGTTGTAGTAGTGAATCGTATTTAGTGTCTGACCTCCCTCTATAACGACCGACATACGGCCAAATCGACTTAGAGTCAAACCGACTTACGGCCAATTCGATATAGGGCCAAATCGATTTACAGCTGGATCCCTGGGTCCCGGAAGGGGCTTTAGGTCGGCGCATGGCTGTATGAGTTTTGAATGGCGATATTCGTGGATATCTTTGCTTGTGTTACATATCCACAACCAGAGTAATATCGCTGGTGCTTGTGTTACATATCCACAACCAGAGTAACATCGCTGCTACTAGAGTAAACAGATATTTTTTGTGGGTAGAGTGTTATAAGTAATCCTCGCACATTTTGACTTATATTTAAAGGGATGTTGTCTCCTGAACATGGATACTTAGAAAACACAAAGATCAGACAGGAATACGATGACAGCGATGATGACGATGATGACGATGATGAGTGGAGAGCACCGAGAGATGTACGAGGTTCAGCCTTGTGTCGGGTGCAGTGTGAAAACCAAGAGAAAGGCCAAGCTGGTACTGTAGCCCCAATCTTTCCTTGGGAGGCAGCGCAGGATGGTCATGATGAAAGGGTCTTTATCATCACTCAGTGGCTGGAGTGTTGCCAACTATGAGGGCTCTGAATTTGTTTTAGGGAGAACTCTAGAAGATCCTGCCGGGATCCAAGAACGAGCAGGAGTTTCACAACAAAACATTAGTTAGACAGGACCATCCTCCACGCGCTCCTGACACATCCATCGGTGCTCCCATCGACCATCATCCACGCACTCCTGGCACATCCATCGGTGATCCCATAGCCTCGTTAATATGTCCTTCATCATAATCATCATCATCGTCGTCGTCGTCGTCTTTCACTCCCTTGAGAGAACAGGCCACGGATAAAGGCTCTCCAGCCATCCCTGTTCTTGAAATTATTCTCTGCTAGTACTTGTATGTCCTCCAGTGAGCAGTAGTTGATTTCGCCTGGTCTCTGTTGGATGACCATCCTTTCTGAGCTCTTGATGAGTTGCTCATTTTTTTGGCCACCCTTAACTCCTTCATTCTTGACAACGGCGTCGAACATTGAAACATAAACAATGAAGACGTTTTCTCTGATCTGTTTGTTCCAGGTCATTTGTTCGTTTCTCTCTATAACGAGTGGTTATTTTATTACATCTCCTTTCTTTTTAAAAGTATATTCTTACTTACATCCTTCCCGTGCAATTAAACATCACATAGGGCTTGCATAGTTGTTTGTTAAGTTTTCCTGTTTTCGTCGAGTTTTTCAACTTCATCAAGGGATGTTATGCACGCACAAAACTGGCTTCTCTTAATAATGTCCTCTTTATAGTTTTACGTGATCAACCTCTTTTTCTTCGGCCTGTTATGCTCCACTTGATAGCTTGTTTTGGTATTCTCTGATTGTATCTTCTCCTCACTTGGTCTACATATATCCATCTTATTTTTCTGATCACCCATGAGACAGGTTGTTGTTTGCTCATCTGTCTTATCTCTGTGTTGTTCTTAAATTTGTTCCACTGTATACCAAGAATTTTCCTTAGGCCTTTGTTTTCAAAAGAGTCTAATTTACTATCTATTTCTTTAGCTGATTTCCAGCTTTTGTGTGCATAAATGAGGGTGGATATCACATTTGAATTGAATTATCTTAACTTGGTTTTTTTTTGTGCTTTATAACTTTTGAATTCCATATATTCTCAAGATTTTTTTAAGGACAATGCTGGTTTTCCAATTCTAATTCTAACTTTCTTCCTGGTGTCACCATCCTGGTCTGTATAGCTGCCAAGGTATGCAAACTGGTTTACTTCATCAACAGCTGTTGATAAGAGTTATGTCATCTGCAAAATCAAGATCTTCTGTTTGGGCATAATTCATTCATTCAATCGTTCAAAAAAGTATATTACGCACTGCATTAATGCTATAAAGCATCATATCTTTAATTTAATGCATCTAAAAAAGGGAGAATAATTCATTTTCCGACGAATTCAAGGAAGAAGAAAGGAATGAATTAATGAGTAAAGAAAAAAAAAAGACAAGGGAAAAAGATATGTAAAAGATATTAAAAACATGCAAAGAAAGAAAGAAAGAATGTTTTAATTGCTATAAAACATCATATCTTCAATTAGTTTGAGAAGGAACCTGATTTACCTGCTTCATTAAACAGTACACAAAAGTTAGAAAAATATTTTTAAAACACAGATACCGATATAATAACAGTAATAATAGGTAATACTAATACACTGGTCAACTTGTCCAAGACCTGTATTGCATTCAGTGAGGCTGTGAGAAGGACAACGTTCTGGACATGTTGCTTGAATGAATGAATGAATGTGTGAGTGAATGAATGTGTGAGTGAGTGAATGAATGAACGAATATTTGTATCAATGTATACAAGAGATAACAGAAAAGTATGATGCCATGACATCATTATGCCATGCCAATGATCATATCAGATAGTGCCTTGCCAAGAAGCGTAGACAGTCATCTCTCTCCATCTCGCTCGGTCCTCCGTGTCCCGAATCAAGTCGATTGTTGTTTTCCTGCCAAACCATGTAGTCAAGTCATCCAGGTATTTCTGTCTTCTCCGCCTTCTCTGTCTTTTGCCATTTTTCTTTCCAGTCATGACCTGTTTTCCCAGACCTCCATGACTGATGATGTGTCCATGTCTGATGATGTGTCCATGTCTGATGATGTGTCCATGATGATGTGTCCATGTCTGATGATGTGTCCATGTCTGATGATGTGTCCATGTCTGATGATGTGTCAGAGAAACTTTGACTGTCTTTTTCTTATATTTGGCATTAATCTGGGATATTATTTAGCCTGCTGCAATACTTCTTCGTTTGTCTTTCTGGCTATCCATGGATCATCCTTCTTGAGAACACACATTTCAGTAGCTTTTATATTTTGTTCTAATTGCTTATTCATGATCCATGGTTCACTTGCATAAAGTAGAATATGTTCTACATAGCATCTTAGAACCTTTTGAAATAAAGATCAATCAATCTCTTTCTTCTGGCCAATGGTAGTTTTTGTTGTATGAGCCGGTTCTGATGTAGTCAGAAGTTGGCAAATGTTTTGTTGTTGTACAACATGCCGAGTTAAACTGAACATGTCTTCTCTTATCTGATCTGTTCGCATGTGTGGAAAATGTCTTGGTAGGTTTCATTCACCCCTCTCTCCATCACTTCCTCTCCGTTTCATCCTCTCTCTCCATCACTTCCTCTCCGTTTCATCCTCTCTCTCTCCATCACGTCCTCTCCGTTTCATCCTCTCTCTCTCCATCACGTCCTCTCCGTTTCATCCTCTCTCTTTCCACCACGTCCTCTCTGTTTCATCCTTTCTCTCTCTCCACCACGTCCTCTCCGTTTCATACTCTCTCTCTCCATCACGTCCTCTCCGTTTCATCCTCTCTCTCCACCACGTCCTCTCCGTTTCATCCTTTCTCTCTCTCCACCACGTCCTCTCCGTTTCATCATCTCTCTCTCCATCACGTCCTCTCCGTTTCATCCTCTCTCTCTCCATCACGTCCTCTCCATTTCATCCTCTCTCTTCGCCACGTCCTTTCCGTGTTCATCCTCTCTCTCTCTCCACTACACCCTCTCAACAGGGACCTGTTCACTAAGCCCTCTCTATAACCACCTCTCCACTACACTCTCTCCACAGCGACTTCTTCACTGTAGCCTCTCCACAAGACCTTGTCCATTACACCCACTTCACAACGATCTCTCCACTACACACTCTCCAGAAGGACCTCTCCACAACTACTTCTCCATTAAACCCTCGCTATAACCGCCTCCCCACCACACCCTCCACAAAGACTTCTCAACTAAGCCCTTTCTATAACCACCTCTCCACTATACCCCCTCCACGACTTCTCAACTAAGCCCTTTCTCTAACCACCTTTCCACTATACCCTCTCCACGACTTTTCCGCAACCATCTCTCCACTACAACCTCCTCACTTGACCTCTCCATGACGACCTCTCTAATACGCCTATCAGCTTGGTAGGAAAGACGAGGCACACGTATATGTAATGATGGGACCAGTGCTTCAAAACTTTGGCAGTACCACCCTTCTTCTGGATCATGGGAAGATCCAAGGAGCGATCTTCTGGGTCAGGGGAAGATCCAAGGAGCTATCTTCTGGGTCATGGGAAGATCCAAGGAGCGATCTTCTGGGTCATGGGAAGATCCAAGAAGCGATATTCTGGGCCATGGGAAGATCCAAGGAGCGATATTCTGGGTCACAGGAAGATCCAAGGAGCTATCTTCTGGGTCACGGGAAGATCAAAGGAGCTATCTTCTGGGTCATGGGAAGATCAAAGGAGCGATCTTCTGGGTCACGGGAAGATCCAAGGAGCTATCTTCTGGGTCATGGGAAGATCAAAGGAGCGATATTCTGGGTCACAGGAAGATCAAAGGAGCTATCTTCTGGGTCACGGGAAGATCCAAGGAGCTATCTTCTGGGTCAGGGGAAGATCCAAGGAGCGATCTTCTGGGTCACGGGAAGATCCAAGGAGCTATCTTCTGGGTCATGGGAAGATCCAAGGAGCGATATTCTGGGTCAGGGGAAGATCCAAGGAGCTATCTTCTGGGTCATGGGAAGATCCAAGGAGCGATATTCTGGGTCACGGGAAGATCCAAGGAGCGATATTCTGGGTCAGGGGAAGATCCAAGGAGGTGGGGGAGCAGAGTGGTATCAGAAGAAACCAAAGGGATACGTTTTTGGGGATATTAGATATTTTGGCGTGGGTGGGGGGGGGGGGGGCAGAAACCTGAGAAACCACTGAAGTAGAGGATGCTGGGATACGGATATAAAGTAACCTTCCTGTTATCCGCCACAGAGTCTCTTTGTCAGGCTAAACTCCCCCTGTCTTTAACTCTCCCGAGACAAGCACAAAGCTGAGGCTCTGACAGCCAAATATAATATCAATTTTCGTTGTGTCAAGACAAAACTTGACCCGACTAACTTCAGTAACATTACATTTTTTTCCAAAAATCAAATTTGTATTTCATCACTTTATTGATATTTCGCATTTTGAAGGCCATTTTTACATCACTTTTTCTTTTTCATTTTAATATCTTCCTTCTCTTCTTTTCTTATAATAACATTGAACGCGAGCAGCCATTTTCGCGAATAACAAGTATCGCGAGTAACGAGTAATAATTATGCTCAGTTTCAGCTAAAAGGTGAATAGAATTAACCCACCCGTCTTTGACTTTCTTGGATGTCAAGTATGTGCCAAAATTCTGAAGGAAATGCCAAGACTGTAATATGTTAGAAAATTATAGTGTGGAACCATGGAATTTAGAGACCGCTTGTGGCGCCTTTCCCTGCTTCCTTTACCCCAGGGGAGTGAAACTCAATTACACAGTCGGTGACATTGTTTGCCTAGCTATGAGTAACTCTCAGGACAGAAGTTTCAACAGCCTACAGTACACACTAGCGGTAGCAATACTCTCATCTGTACAATGAATCCACGAAAAAAACACCCAAATAAGGGAGGAAATCCATTTTCTGAATTCTATTTGTTCAGAAGTCCACAGGGGAAACTTTTACAAATGGTGACGTCGAATTTAAAAGTGCATTTATAATTTCTTGAATTTAATAGCGGTGGAACTATGTGATAACGTGGAATTCGCGAGCCACGTTTTTGTTTTTCTATTTATAAATTGCATAAGCACCGAATATTGTCTGAAATCAACGTAGGAACATGAAGCACAAAAATGTCATTGAATTATTGGTCAGACATAAAAAGCAAATGCCAGCCGAGCTTGCAGTGTTTCAACTTTCTCACAAAATGGCTTGCACAATTGTACGGTCAGCATGAGATCTCCTAGTTTTACAGGATATCACCCCGTAATTTCTCTAGGTCCTCAAAATGTTGAAAATAGTGCAAAGGAACACTGTGTCATCTAATCAAAGTACCCATTGGTTTTGTTTTTTTTTTCTCCTTGTCAAATTCCAGTGTCATTGCGAAACAGATCTTTGGCATTTGTAATCTCGTGTAATGTAGGTTTGTTCCGTCATGATCGCACGGTAATCTGTGATTTGTATTCCGTGTTTTGAGGATGTGATCATTTCTTTCCTTCACGACCTGTAATTCGGCGCTCATTATCACCGGCTGGAAATATGAAAAGCTGTCATTAAACTTTACACGAAACGAAAGACAGGTATGATGTAGGGTGTCAGCGTGCAGGCGAGCGCGTGTGTGTGTGTGTCTGTGTCTATGTGTGCGTTTGTGCGTGAGCATATCTTCATCAGGAAGAATAGCTAGGGTTAAACAGGTGTAGCATGCTGCTTTTACCTGTGGCTGCGTTGATGGGGGTGGGGGAAGGCGGAAAGGGGTGGGATTTTGTTAGAGTTTGACAAAGACACATGACATAGTTTTAGGTAAAAAAAAAAATAGAAAGATAATGGAAAGAGGGATAAATTAACAAATGATAGTGGAAAGAGGGATAAATTAACAAAAGATAATGGAAAGAGGGATAAATTAACAAAGGATAATGGAAAGATGGATAAATTAACAAAAGATAATGGAAAGAGGGATAAATTAACAAAAGGCAATGGAAAGAGGGATAAATTAACAGAAGATAATGGGAAGAGGGATAAATTAACAAATGATAGTGGAAGGAGGGATGAGTTATTTCTCTTATTAAATCTCAGAATATTCCATTTCTCTCTTTTTTGCACTATCTAGCCAACAGTTGTCTAACTCTAGACAACAGCTCAGCTTGGTTATCTGACTCTAGACAACAGTTTGGTTGTCTGACTCTAGTCAATAGTTTGGTTGTCTGACTCTAGTCAACAGTTTGGCTGCATGACTCTGTGTACCACACATACATTTTTTCCGCCTGTTTTCATAACATTAATCAAAATTATCAGTTGCAGATACATCACATTGCACAGACTAACAAATGTTTACATCCCATAACACAGACTAACTAATATTTACGTCACATAGCACATACTAACTAATATTTACATCACATAAACACATTAACTAATAATTACATAACATAGCACAGACTAATTAATGCTTACATTACATATCATAGTTTCGCCTACGTTTTAGAATCTGCACAGTTTCAAGACACTTCAAGAGCGAGAATTATAATATCTTTATATAGTCTGGTGGAGAATTAAGAGGAAAGAATGGATTGGCTTTTTACTTAGACAAATCAACATCAAAAGCATTACTAGGTTACAATCCAGTAAGTGATGGAATCCTCACTATCAGACTTAAGGGCACTCCTAGAAATGTAACAGTTATCCAGATATATGCACCTACACCAGCAGTAGAAGAAGAAGAAGTAGAAGACTTTTATAACACACTGCAAACGACAATAGACCAGGTACGGAAAAATGATATTGTATTAATAATGGGGAATTTTAATGCACAGAATGGTACAGAAAGAGCAGAAGGCGAAGGATATGTTGTTGGGAAATTTAGCGTAGGACGTAGAAATGAGGCAGGTGACAATCTAATGGCTTTTTGCATGGATAATGAGCTAATGATCGCTAACGCCTTTTTAAACAACATCCAAGAAGACTTTACACATGGACATCACCTGATGGGAAAACCAAGAATCAAATAGATTACATTTAGTGCAAAGAAGGTGGAGATCAATTAGAAAATCAGCAAAAACTTTACCAGGTGCTGATTGTGACATGGACCATGAGTTATTAATAGCAGACATGAAGATAAAGATTAAAAAAGACAGCTACGGGATAAAGACCACTCCGCTTTGATCTTACAAAAATACCAGAAAAATACGGTATAGAAGTGAAGAACCGTTTTGAAGTTCTAATGGATATACAGGAGGAGATGATACCAGTTGATTTGGCTACACAGATCAGAGATATCTTAATAACAACAGCTAAAGACATGGTTCCAGTAAAGAAAACACAAAAGAATGGATGGATTACAGCAGGCACACTAGAACTAATAAAACAACGTAGAGAAATGAAGATGCAATGGAAAGTGACAAACAACAACAAAGAGAAATATAAATCTTTAACAAAAGAAGTACGAAGAAACATAAGAAAAGACAAGAAACACTACATACAAGATTGTTGTGAAAGAATAACTGGACATCAGAAGTGTGGAAGAGATAGTGAAATGTTTAAAGAAATGAAGACATTGACGAGAAATGTCACACCTAAGCTAAATGTAATTTGTTACGAGGTGGGGAATACCTTGACAGAGACAGAGGAAATTCTAGAAAGATGGAAGGAATATTGCAGAGAATGTATGAAACAACCGACTGTGAAAACAGAAATCAACAGTGTGAATTATTATTGGAGGAGAAAGAACTCAAACCGACAATAGAAAAAGTTTTATGGGCAATAAAGAATCTGAAAAATGGTAAATCATCAGGATGTGATGAGATAACAGCTGAACTTATTAAAGCAGGAGGAAAGGAATGTGCAACAATCTATCATGCACTATGTAAAAAGATATGGCATTCAGGTATTTGGCCAAAAGAATAGAAAAGAACTGTATTCATACCACTGCCAAAAAAGGGTAACCTGAAATTATGCACAAACTACAGAACTGTTGCCCTGATTAGTCATGCCAGTAAAATTCTGTTAAAAATCATAATGGGTAGACTTTGAAAGAAAATTGAAGAAGAAGTCAATATGGTCCAAGCTGGTTTAAGGCAAGGAAGAGGTTCAAGAAATCATATATTCAATCTAAGATTAATAATAGAGAAATGCAGAGGGTGTAATATGAATCTATATTTATCTTTTATAGACTACTCAAAGGTATTTCATTGTGTACAACACCAGAAACTTTGGGAAATAAGGGGGGAAAAATGAGATTTCCAACACATTTGATACAATTAACATCACTGCTGTATCTAGACCAACAAGCAGCAGTAAGATTAAATAGTGAAACAACAACTCGGTTTGACATAAAACAAGGGGTCCGTCAGGGGTGCATATTGTCGCCTTACTTATTTAACTTGTATACTGAAAATATAATGAGGAATGTTAGAGAAGATGTAGATAAAGAATATTACAATGCCATAACAATTGGAGGTTATGAAATACCAGAAATTAGATATGCTGATGACACAGTGTTACTGTCCACAACACAAAAAGGAATGGAAAAACTCATTATGTCAGTCCGTAAGAATAGCGAAGAGCAAAACCTCTATCTTAATGTGAAGAAAACTAAATTGATGACAACTGACAAAACAAACAAGGCAGCTGAAATATGTGTCAATGAGGAAAAACTGGAAGAAGTGGAGAGTTTTGAATATCTTGGATCACTACTAACTAATAATGGAGATACAATGAGGGAAATTAACAAGAAGACATCCATCGCTCTTCAGAAAGTAAAGCAACTAAAGAATCTATGGAGAGAAACAGACAGAACTACAAAAAATAAGATTTTTAAGGCATGCATTTTTCCCATCGCAACATATACCTGTGAGACCTGGACACTTTACAAAACAGCTGAGTAACACATAAAGGCCTTTGAATGTAAATGCTACAGAAGAGTTCTCCAAATATCATAGACATAAAAAACAACAAATATATCCATACTACAAGAACTTAATATTGAAGAAAGCTGGCTAGTAAAGAGGATTAAAGAGAGAAAGCTAAAATATTTTGGACACATTAAACGTCATGATAGTCTAGAGAAGACCGTCTTGGAAGGGTACATATTGGGAAAAAGAAAGAGGAAGACCAAGGCAAAAATGGCTGCAAGACATCGTTGATGATCTGCAAATGGATACATCAGCAGCAGGCCATCTTGCTCACAACCGAGAGGCCTACAAGAGTTCTGTTAGGGGGCAAAGTTCCGCAAGGGACATGCAAATGAATGAGTGACAGTTTTAATGATTTCGTTCCGAGCTGCCACCTATCTTTTGTTCCCTAGCACAGAAACGTCAGGTATCAGTTTTCGGCTTCATTGCTTTCACCACGTCGTGACTGGAGTCATGAACCAGAACTTTTGTCTTACAGAAGCCTGGATTCTAGCCACTGTACCGTCTCCCACTCAAAGGAACTGAAAATGAATAATTTACACGCAAACGAAAGGTGAAATGTCGGAGCTAGGATCTAGGACTAAGTTATTCATGATGGCGTTAACTGACATTTCCTCTCTCTCTCTCTCCGTATGCCTCTCTCTGTGTCTCTGTCTGTCTGTCTCTCTCTGTCTGCTTCTCTCTGTCTCTCTCTATCTGCCTCTGTCTGCCTCTCTCTTTCTCTCTGTCTGCCTTTCTCTCTGTCACTCTGCCTGTCTCTCTCTCTGTCTCACTCCCTCCCCCTCAGTGCCCAAGACCCACTGAGTTGAGTTACCAAGAGATTTTCACTTCTATCTATCCGTCGCCATCTTCTTGGTTGTCTCCCGTGCCAGTCCTTTGTTTACCAGCTCTCCCTCTACACATCTCCATGGCTCTTTGGGTCGTCCCATGCCTTTTGAGTCGTCCATTGCCTCTTTGGGTCGTCCCATGCCTCTTTTACCTCATGTAATCCACATCAAAGCTGAAAGGATTCATCTGTCGTCCTCATTCTGTGGCCAGTCCATTTCCATCTTCTCCTTTCAACTACCGTCAACAATGGTGTCAATCTGTTTCTCCTACGAAGAGGTCATTACGTGCGGCACTTTGTCAGAACACTTTTTAAATCTTAAGTATTTTCCTGTCTTTTCCACTTGGTAATGTCGCCTGTATCCGTAAACGATTCAAGACAAGCAGAACTGCAGTCCATATAAAATACGACTTTTGTCATCTGTAAGAACAAAGAAAAATTCTGCTGGCTGGGTTGCACAGTGAAGGCAGTTTTCATCGTGTTGTGATAGCAAGATGTTATGAACCTGTGTTGAGACAGAAAATCTTCCCTTTACTCCCAAACTTTTCAGTTCTTAAACTGTTCATCTTAAGCGTTCAGATTCCGTTCAAACATTAACATTACAAATAACATAGACGAGTATCTGGAACAATTACTAGACGACCACACTGGGCAACTCGGACAATAGCTTCAGAAGAAGAAGCAACTAGACAATTTCATCAATAGATCAAAGAAAATAACAAAAACTTCAACAGCAGAGCAAGGGTTGGCAGTGAGCGATGTCTTTTAAATACCTGCCAGCACGTCTCAGGTTTAAGATACGTAACAGAGATTAGAAACGAGAGTGATATACTTGTATGTAGTGGCAGGCAGGCAGATTAGACAGACAGACAGACAGACAGGCAGGCGGGCGGACGGACGGAGAGATAGATAGATAGATAGATAGATAGACAGACAGACAGACAGACAGACAGACAGATAGATAGATAGATAGATAGATAGATAGATAGATAGATAGACAGACAGACAGACAGACAGACAGACAGACAGATAGATAGATAGATAGATAGATAGATAGATAGATAGATAGATAGATAGATAGATAGATAGATAGATAGATAGATAGATAGATAGACAGACAGACAGATAGATAGATAGATAGATAGATAGATAGATAGATAGATAGATAGATAGATAGATAGATAGATAGATAGATAGATAGATAGATAGATAGATAGATAGATAGATAAACAAGGCTTTGGGTTATGTTGAAACCCTGCACACTATACCATGTGTTAACATCAATATCTCCAGCCTTTGTCTCTGATGTTTACTGCACAAAATGTTGAATACTTGGAAACATTAGCCGCAAGCTTAGATCAATCAGCGGAAAAAATCCCAGTTTCTACACACAGGGAGAACAATTAGCCATATCTGTGTACATTTGGAATATAGAAAAGCCTACAGTATTCCTAGAAAAGGCATGCACATAATGGAGATATTATCTTTCAAAGAAAAGATCAAACACATAGTAACTATAGTCTGAATTAAGGAGCTTTTTTAAACAAAACAAGAATGGAGACCTGAAGAAAGATTATATAGATCCAGAACGCATATGGAATTGGTAGAGAAATCGAAGAATAGGGGGAATATGATACTTTATTTCTGTGTATCAGATTTTTTTTTTGTCATGTAGGGCTGTCGGCAGATTATTTTATTTGTTTGAGATACAAAAGAGAGTATTAATACTGGGGTTTATGACATGTTTGCCTTCTCTCGGTGTGTCAGGTTCCCTCTTTGTCCAGCCACTCCTGCGCCATTATTGTTATTTTCGTTGAGTCTGTTATGTAGGTGTTTGATTTCAAACTTTCATGCTGTTCTTGCCTTGCTGCACTTCACCTAAGAAATGCCTGTTGTAATATGGATTGTTGTAACATAATTGTCATCACCAACCTGCCTCGTAAGTCTGGTGCCAAGTTTATCTTTGTTTTCCCGGTTGTTTCGCGTGTGTGTGGTCAAACCGTCACTGTTGTGCTGTTTATGGGTTTCGTGTTTGTTGTCACACACAGATGTGTATGTTTCAGAATATAAATGTGTGTTATTTTTTATTTATGCAGAGATTTGGATGTTTAAAAACATAAATGCGTTCCTTATCTGTTGTTACTCAGAGATTTGTATGTTTCAAAAAATAAATTAGTTACTGTATGTTGTTATGCGGAGATTTGTACGTTTCAAAATATAAATGTGTTATTTTTTACACAGAGATTTGGATGTTTCAACATATAAATGTGTTCCTTATTTGTCATTACATGGAGATTTGTATGTTTCTAAATATAAATGTCATTTTTTTTTGTTGTTATGCAGAGACTTGTATATTTCAAAGTATAAATAAAATGGAATGTTATTTTGGTTGATTTGATCCATTTGCCCCTCTCATTTTGCCCTTTCTCATCTTACGTCTGTAGAGATCCTCGCAGTTTGATAAATACGAATTTTATTGTCATATTGTAAGTAAAAGAGAAAAAAACAAATTCACTGGAGCTGGAAATGGATTGGTCGTGTATCCCATTAAGGCCCCCACCCCTCTTATTATTAAAGTAAGAGAACACAGTTTTGTAGGATTAGACCTCGAAAAATCGTAGACAAAGCACTTTAGTGAGACGTGAGAGAAAGAAAAATTCACAAGAGAATTACCTGGGATTCGAGGATTCGAACCAGGGACTCCGGTAGGACGAACAGCCGTCTAGCCACGAGAGAGCAGCACACTATCGACTTAGCCAACTAGCATTATTACTATTTCTTTTCTTCCTCCGTCTATTTTCTTCTTCTTATTATTATTCGTAATCTTCTTCATCTTTTAATTTTTACTCCTCTTCTTCTCCTTCTTCCTTGTGTTCTTCTTATTATGTTTCCTCTTCGCATGCTCTCAAACTGAAACTGAGAGCGTTGTGTCGGCCTGGCATGTAGTTCTCACATGATCCCAGGTCACCCATTCTGTATCCAGGGGGTCACTAGCGGGAGGTAGAGCGGGGTTTTATCTGGTTACGGTTGGTTAACCTTGAAGTAGGTGGTCACGGATGGATAGATGACCGCTGTCTCATTAAGCACTGGTTCAAATCCTGTCCTCCTAGTCTCCCCCCTCCCCCTAGTCTTCCCTTCTTCCTCCTCCCGTACTCCTAGACTTCCATTCTTCTTCTTCCAGTCCATATAGTCTTCCCTTCTTCCTCATACGGAACTCCTAGTCTTCCCATCTTCTTTCTCCCGCCCACATAGTTGTCCTTTCTTCTTCCTCCCGCCCACATAGTTGTTCTTTCTTCTTCCTCCCGCCCACATAGTTGTCCTTTCTTCTTCCTCCCGCCCACATAGTTGTCCTTTCTTCTTCCTCCCGCCCACATAGTTGTTCTTTCTTCTTCCTCCCGCCCACATAGTTGTCCTTTCTTCTTCCTCCCGCCCACGTAGTTGTCCTTTCTTCTTTCTCCCGTTCACATAGTTGTCCTTTCTTCTTCCTCCCGCCCACATAGTCTTCCCTTCTTCCTCCTACCATACTCATAGTCTTCCCTTCTTCCTCTCCCGTCCTCGTAGTCTTCCTTTCATCTTCCTCCCGTACACAAAGTCTTCCCTTCTTCCTCCCATCCACATAGTCTTCCCTTCTTTCCCGTCTCGTTCTCCTAGTCTTCCTTCTTTCTCCTCCCGTCCACATAATCTTCCCTTCTTTCTCCTCCCCTACTCCTAGTTTCCCCTTTCTTCCTCCTCCCGTCCTTCTAGTTCTCTTTTATTCCTCCTCCCATTATCCTCCTCTGTGGTTTTGTAATGTTTACTGTTGTGAATTATACACATTAAAATTATTACATCTTTAAAAAAAACTTGTGTCATAAGATCAAGGTAAAGTGGACTCGAAGTGAAAGCTATAACGCTGATGATTTGCTTTTCTGAACGATATTAATAATAACAAATGGCTTTATTGATGATAACAGACGACTATACTGATTATGACAAATGACGATATTGATCATAACAGATGACGATACTGATGATGACAGATGACGATAGAAGAAAAATGTGTATGTTTTTTTTCACGTCCTCAATGCAAACAATAATGCTGGGAGATGCCGCCTCCCCATCCCTTACCTCCCCCTCCCCGCCTCCCCATCCCTTACCTCCCCTCTCCCCGCATCCTTATCTCTCCCCACCTCCCCATCCCTTACCTCCCACCTCCCCATGCCTTACCTCCCCGCCTCACCAGCCTTTACCTCCCCCTCCCCGCCTCCCCATCCCTTACCTCCCCGCCTCCTCATCTCTGACCACCTCCCGGCCGCAATACTCGATCTCTCATCTCTTGCCACCACCACGACGGCGACCGGGATCGATCCATACCTCGTTCATCAGTCTGCCGTGACAGCCCGGTTTTTCATTGAGCAGTTCGTGGAGGCGAAGCTGGGTCTAAGCTAACCCTGCCGTCTTCACCATTGCTATATCTGCTTCTTGCACGATGTAACTCATGAAACATGACATATAACGCAGGCATTAATGGAAAAGCAACATATACACAATATATGTATGTCACGTCTTGGCCACTAAATCATCAGAAGATTTGCCATGCTCCTGGAAGATTCTACTTCGCGTAGATTAAGCCCACCATGTAGACATTTTGTAACTGTTATTGTCGATTATTATTACTAACTCTTTTTCTTTCCTGAGGCGAAAACGCGGACGTTCCGACTCTGCGAGAGTAAAAGGGCGGGTCTTGATATGTACAGGGGGTATAGCTGTAAAAGTGAATGTAACAAAGTATTTCCATGTTAAAAGTTACTAATTATGCATCAAAATAGCTCTAAATGTAATGCAGATGTTTTTTTTTATGTGGCATGAAAATAGGAGAATATTTTAGCAGCACCAAAAACAAAAAAGAAGATGATGATTGTGTCCTACTTACCATCGGTGCAGTATAGATCAATTTGTATCACATGACGAGACTGTCTTGTGATGATATGTGGCATGCTCACAAAAATAATATCTGAAATATCCTTCTAACTACTTCTCCACTCCGTCTTATAGGTCTAGAACTACTTGAGGTACACTCAAGAACAGTTGTCTGTTCACAGGGCATGTCCCTATGCCTATCTTATGTCACAAAAAGTTGAAAATGCTCGACCGAAACTTCAAAAAAAAATTATGGTTTCTACCCACGCTTCGAAGAAGACAAAGAAGGGTCGCTGGACATGCGCACTAAACGTTTAAAAGCAAAGGTTACATGTCCGGCAGGGAAAAAGTTCAGTGTTTTTTCTAGCTCTCCATTCTCCACTGTTGCTATCCTTTGTGGGCCCAAAGATTGTTCTTAGGATATTGTTCTCAAGATCTGCAATTGTTGTTCATCTTTTTTTGTTATTTCTGATCCATGCATGACATTTGGTCTTATTATTATTTTGTAGATTGTTGTTTTGGTGTTTTGGGACAGGATTTTGGATTTTAACAGATGTTGCAAGACGAAGCATATTTTATTCCATATCTGTACTCTGCTTTTAATTTCCTCGCTTACCGTGTTGCTTCTGCTGAAGGTTGTGCCTAGATATATGTAAGTTTCTGCTTTTCTAATAATCATCTCTCCAACATGTATATAATCTGGATCATTCCGCCTCTGGTCTCTTGATATCTTCATATACTCTGTCTTATCTTGGTTAAAGGTCAAGCCCACTTTCAATGCCACATCTTTCAGGTGTAAGCAGATATTGACGACTTCTTGCATAGTTTTCCCAACCAGGTCGATGTCATCAGCGTATCCTAATATTTTAGCCTGTTCTTCTGTACAGCTTTCTTCTTTTCATTTTTCTCATTACCTTTTCTAGTACTAGGTTGAATAGTAATGGAGATAATGTATCACCTTGTTTTAAACCTGTTCTTATATAGAAGGGTTCTGACTTTCTTCCTTTATATATTACTATATTTTGTGTATCCTCCATACATATTCTGGTCAGATTGATTAATTTATTAGGTATCTCAGATTCTTTCATATCTATGCTGTCATAAGCTTTCTTGAAGTCAATGATATATATATATATATAGTGTACATTATAATAATAGTAATATTTTCTTAAATATGATTTTTTCGTAGTTTGGAGTTTGAAATTTTAACTTCCTATCACGTTTCAAATAAACATCGCGTTATTTTCCAACTGAAAACGTCATGGCCGTGTTAATTATTAATTTTTTTCTTGTCTGGCTTTTTTTTTTTGGGGGGGGGGGGGATTTGGTCTTGCTTGAAAATATGAGGATAGTTTTGATATACTACCTGCTTTTAGAGAGTAACACAACTGTGTTGGTGAGACAAGAATGTGGTCCACCATAGCTGGCCAATGCAACGTCTCACCTACAAGAGATTCTTCCCAGAAAAGAAGGTCGTGTTGACGTTATAATTTATATCAGTATTTTTTTTTTAAACTTTAGCTTTTGGGATCCATTTAGATCACAGCCGGCCAGATTGGCCCTGTATCCCAGGGTGTCAGAATAGAACTCTAGGGGCCTGGGGGTAGTCGGTTGCATGAAAAGTCACAGTAGGATTTGGTTCGAAACCTTATCCATGTGTAAGCAGGCGGGCTTTGATGACTTTCGGTCAAGATAATTTGGATTCCAGCACAAAACGAAAAAAGTTTAAAACAGCATTGACTTAGACAGTGGAGTGACAACAGCATTGACTTAGACAGTGGAGTGACAACAGCATTGACTTAGACAGTGGAGTAACAACAGCATTGACTTAGACAGTGGAGTAACAACAGCATTGACTTAGACAGTGGAGTAACAACAGCACTGACTTAGACAGTGAAGTAACAGTCCATGCCAAGTTTTTTTGACGATAGACTTCGTTTCAAAGAACACCTGATGTTAGTTACAGAGGTTAAAGTTATCGTCAGCTACACCGCCCTCAACTACATATGATACCTATGTACAAAGAATCAGCTGCAGTTTCATATGCCCCTTCCCCCACGGACACACACACACCACAAACATGCATGCAACACCAACAACAACACATCACTTACATTCTGTCAATGTTCTCAAACAGCCTAGACAAGCCAACTTACCAAATCGAGACAAAATGTTATCGCGTCTACTTCTATATACGAATGGAGTTAACCCATTCAAGAGAGCTAATTCTGAGCTAAACATGCAGCAACATCTCTCAACAACTCTTCGTATCATGGCTTCCTTTCTCAAACTCAACCTTTATTTTGCTTCTGTGTTTACATATTCCTCCTGCTTTATCCTCCCACTTTTTCACTAACTGCATTTGCTCTCTTCCTCCCTTGTGTGTTGTGTTTACGTCAGTTTATAAAATTCACATTATTCTATTTATAAAATTCATATATTGTAAATTTCGTGTTAAAGACTATTACCATCATAAATTTTAAATTTTTGTACCAAGTTGGATCGTTCAAACTGATAAACTGCAACACACTGGAGGAGGAAGGCTACTCAAACAATGAACAAATCTTTTCTGCTGTTGTTGTTTTTGTTGTTATGCTGTTGCTGTTGTTGTGTTGTTGTTGTTTTGCTACTGTGCAGTTGGTGTTGTTTGTTGTTGTGCTGTTGTTGTTGTTGCTGTGCTGCTTTTGTTATTGTTGTTGTTTTTGTTGCCGTGCGCTGTTGTTTTGCTGCTATGCAGTTGTTGCTCTTGTGTTGTTGTTGTTGTTTTTGTTGTAGTGCTGTTGTCGTCATTTTTGTTGTTGTTATTGTTATTGCTCTTTTGTTGTTGTGCAGTTGTTGTTGTTTTGTTGTTGTGCTGTTGTCGTCATCTTTGTTGCTGTTGCTGCTGTTGTTTTCCTTGTTGTGCTGTCGTTGTCGTTCTTGTTGTTGTTGTTGCTCGTGCTGTTTATGCTACTTCATGGCTAGTGCTAGTGTTTGCAGTTATACATCTACTCTATGTCTAGTGCTAATGTTTCCAGCTATATGTCTAGTTTATGTACCCTTTGTAATAACCCCTTTAAAACATTTCTCAGCCAATCGTTGGCTTTCACTTTGTGCTCTACTTCGTTTATCTGGGTGCATTTTGTGCAGGACTTTCTTACAAGGAGGAGGCCGAAAAGCTAAGTCTATATATATATCGATTTTTCATGTTTTTATCTGTTGTGTGGTTTTTATATGTATTCCTTGTAAAAAAGCTTTTGTTGAAATATTGGATTGTTGTATGTTCTTCATTTATATGTACGCATCTTGCTTTCTGCCATTCTTGTTTATGCCTACTTTTCTCACTCTTTCTATCTTTTTATAAAACTGAACCATACATCCAAATATTTTCATTAATAGAACCAGTTTTACCGCAGTTGGCATTTCTTTTATGACTGCGTTATGTCTAGTGCTAGTGTTTCCAGCTACACATCTACTTTATGTCCAGTCCTAGTGTTTCCAGCTATACATCTACTTTATGTCTGTTGCTAGTGTTTCCAGCAACACGTCTACTTTATGTCTAGTGTTAATGTTTCCAGCTATACGTCTACTTTATGTCTAGTGCTAATGTTTCCAGCTACACGTCTACATTATGTCTAGTGCTAGTGATTTCAGCTACAAGCCTACTTTATGTTTAGTGTTAGTCTTTCCAGCTACACATCTACTTTATGTCTAGTGCTAATGATTCCAGCTACACATCTACTTTATGTCTACTGCTAATTTCCAAAAACATTTTCTGTTTCCCTAGTGTTTTTAGTTTCCTAAAAAAAAAACATCTACTTTATGTCTAAAGCTAACATTCCCAGTTACACTCCAGTTTATGCCTAGTGTTGAATGGCTCCTCTTGCATGTCTTTAACTTTGCCTCGGTGACCTGACACACGGTAATTCCAGAGTTATTTTGACCTGATGTTGCTTTTTTTTCCAGTATATTCTTAACTGCCATGGAAAACATGAAAAAATTCCACCGCGGAAAAAGTATTTAACGTTAAAATAGGAAAAGAATACTTGATTATTTTTTTCTTCTCTAAAAACCCACAGGAACCAATTCCCCTGCCGACCTGTGCTTCTGACAACAGCGTTTGTAATATTGTTGAGAAGAACGAAACAATGAAATCTCCCACAATCTCGCGCCAATGCTCATGTCCTGGCGACAAGACATGCCCTACAGCGACCAGTGATGAACGTGCAGCTCTACTTATTGAGGACAAGTTGTAAGTTTTGATCGTGCTATATTTAGTCCATTGGAAAGTCCAGTTTAATACATTCAAAGTTCCCAATTTCTATCTATCTATCTATCTATCTATCTATCTATCTATCTATCTATCTGTCTGTCTGTCTGTCTGTCTGTCTGTCTGTCTCATCCATTCACTACATTTAGTCCATCTTTCTATGTCTTTTATTTGTTCGTTTGTTACTTTATAACTTCATCTATAGCCTTGTCTATTTCAGGTTGCCTGTTATTTCAGCCATCCAGCTCTTTGCTGTATCAGTTTATCTGTTATTTTATCTATCCAGTTTTTTGCCTGTATCAGCTTATCTGTTATTTTATCTATCCAGCACTTTGCCTGTTTCAGCTTATTTGTTATTTTATCTATCCAGCTTTTTGCCTGTATAAGCTTGTCTGTTATTTTATCTAACCAGCTCTTGCCTGTATCAGTTTGTTATTTTATCTATCCAGCTCTTGCCTGCATCAGTTTGTTATTTTAGCTATCCAGCTCTTGCCTGTATCAGTTTGTTATTTTATCTATCCAGCCTGGTTGTATCAGCTAGTCTGTTATTTATCACTTCCCTCCATTCATTTGTCTGCAGTCCCTTCCCTATTTGTCTATTCGTCCATCAATCTTGTCTGTCTGTTCGTCCATCAATTTGCCTGTCTGTTCGTCCATCACTTTGCTTGTCTATTCGTCTTCTTCTATTTATACTTCTCTATCCTTTATAGATACGTAAGAAAAAAGTGTAGTACGCCTTTTCCATTTTTGTTTTTATCTTTATATTTGTAGCCTTAAATTTTACCTTTCTACATGTTTCTTATATGTTGATTTTCCCTGTTTGTGAATAGATGATCAAATCCGTAATGTTATATTAGAAATTTGTGTAGCAAAACAAAAACAGTTAAGGTATTTCTCGGTATCACCACGATCCGGTTAAGGTATTTCACTTCAGAATTTTGAAGAGATTTTGTTTGATAAATTGTGTGCACTCTGTTCCAGGTATCTGTCAATTTGTGTTAACGATATTTCACACAACGTTAATTTTGCATCCACTGTGCCCCGGATAGTGTTAATTTTACAAAAGAGCTTAAGACTTTCCGGTAGTCTTTTTTTTCTGCAAGAGTCAATTTTTGCTTTTCAATCAACAACTTGCAAATACTGTTGATTAAATTAGAAAAAAAAAGTGGATTTTAACGTAATGTATGCGTGTGTTTGTATGCGTTGTGTTTGTATGTGTTGTGGAATGTGTATGTGTGTGTTTATTTAATTTTTCAATAAATAGAGCGCCTTACCCGCGATAATAAACCGAAAGTAAAGAAGAACGTTAATTGTTTGTACTGTTCCATTTATTAACCATGCTAATTGTTTATATTGCTTTGTTTATTAACCACGTTAATTGTATTATTCCATTTATTAACCATAGTTTCTACGCCGTCACATCTCTTATTTGGTTTTGGTTTTTTAACTTGATTTTGCTGTGTTCTCTCTCTCTCTCTCTCTCTCTCTCTCTCTCTCTCTCTCTTACCCTCCCTCCCTCTTGGGATATAGAATATCTAGAAAAGAGTGAAAGTTGATTGACAAAGGGCAGAATGTCCGATCCGCCTGCGAGCCCAATACTTCAGCCTTTTAAAATGAAGTTCGTTTCTTCGTTCGCACTCTCTCTCTCTCTCTGTCTCTTTCTCTCTCTCTCTCTCTCTCACTCTCTCTCTTTCTCTCTCTCTCTCTCTCACTCTTCTGTTTATATACTCTGTTTTGTTCACATGGAAGTTTCACTCATTCACTTTAACTGTATTGATTTGAAACTGTTATATCACTTAGGTTCTTTACCTGTGCTGGAGTGGCAGCCTTACCTGTATGCACACCTGGACAAGTGAGCTTGCACTCCAAGTCCGGGATGGTGGAGCGTCTAGAGAACTTGGAGGTGTGTAAAAATATGTTCAGTCGCATACATAACACACCTCTCGTTATGTAGTGAAATACGAATATTTGATTTGCTGTTATCATTATCATCACATCCTAGAAGTCGCGGTTGTCGTCATTTTTTTTTTCATCAAAACCAACATCTTATTCCCGCATCGGATCTCCAGCATACTTTGGTCTTTGCTATTAAGTTCCACACATTCGTCTGATGATGACGATAATGATGATGATGATGATGATGATGTTAGTGGTGGTGGTGGTGGTGATGGTGGTTATGGTGGTGGTGGTGTCGTATATGATGATGTGGTATATAATTGAAAAGTCCCTGAGCAGAAGTCTTAATATTACATAAAATTTACGGAAGAAAGTTACAGGAGAGACTGCACTGCAAGATCTTCAGACACCAGTAACTGTTATTGATAAAAGACACAGATATCTTATATATCTATTTGCACAAATCAAAAGATTTGCTGGCATAACGAACCTATCAAATGGAGATTATCGATTCTCCTATTGAACATCACTGACTGCTGGTCTCCGCCACGTTTCTGAGCCACTCTATCCACCCATGTAGTGGGTTGTGGGACGACCCAGCAAATCATTGTCCTGCGCGCCTTGAGGCGTTAAACATGCCAGCAATAAATTTGATCCACTTTTCACGGTCTGCAGCCAGCACGTATAGCATGCCTCGGTTATGTTGAATAGTGCCCCTCGTAGTTTGACATGTTCTTTGTTTGATCAGCATCTCTTTTGTTTTTACTTCAAGAGTCTATGTCCTTTGTTGAGATAATGTTTGTGGTTTTTTTAACGTTAGGATTAAATCTACACAGCCATTTCCCACTGTAATTATATGCAGGTTTTCTTGTCTGCGTAGACCAAGCAAATCTCTGGTTTTTGCTGTCTATGATCACAAGATTGTTCAGGGGTTGGTTTTGCTGTTATGTGGAATAGGACATTTCTGGTCACTTTTAAGATTTCCTGCTCGAGTCTTGTAGACTGTCATCCGAAGAATCAGGAGTTATCTTAGAAAACAGAAATATTTTCAGTGCAATGTTTTTTTTTTTAATTTTGATGAACTACAGTGTTGGTACATTGATACTCCACAAAACAACATTGGATACTTCTTTGAAAATGTCCCTGTTTGTCTGTTTATTTGTTTGTTTGTTTGCTTGTTTGTTTTTAACGTCCATACTACCATAAACATAGATCTTTGACTTGATAGAACGCGCCTCAATCGAAAGCGGACCTGCACACAACGAGGATAATTTGGGGAACTTGTCTTCCGGTCTCTGCTGATGCCGTGACATTATTTCGTTTATGTGTCACGTTGGTATTTAGCAGCGCAGTTAAAACATGTATGTGTCACGTTGGTATTTATCAGCGCAGTTAAAACATGTATTTGTCACGTTGATATTTAGCAGCGCAGTTAAAACATGTATGTGTCACGTTGGTATTTAGCAGCACAGTTAAAACATGTATGTGTCACGTTGATATTTAGCAGCACAGTTAAAACGAAAGAGCTAAGCTCTCAGTGTTTTACCTCCGTGCTTGTGCTTTATATTTTTCGATGTGTAAGTTCTTCTTCGCCTTCTTCATTTTTCTCTCTGGAACTGGCTGGTGCACTTTGAAGGTAATGAAACACAACATCGTATCGGATTGGGAGTGGGTTATGCCGGCTATTTTTGCACTCCCTGAATGTAGCTAAAAAGTAAGGAGGTGTGCAGTACTTCTTTAGCAGACTCCACCCTCAAGGGAACTACGACGGTCCCATCAAACCCTGTTATAAGGGACACTAACGGAGAAGTGGGTCAGAAAAGTAATCAGTTCATGGCTGGCCAACCCTGGCGATAAATACGTCAGTTATGGATCGATAATTGCCGCCAAACCGGACAGCCCCCCCTCTCCTACTGTTTATGCAGACTGACATACACGTTGATATGCATGGCCATCACGTGACATGGAATTTTCGTACACGTGACAGAAACAATTCCTCTCTACAACGCGGACTCATGTAAATTTAAGTCCAGTGTTTGTTTGTTCCCCTCCCCACCCCCCTTATTTAGAGCGTTATATCCAGTAACTGGTGTTACTTAATAACTGAAATGATTCTTAGAATTCCCATAACAGTTTGGTTTGTTAGTTAACTTAGCTTTGTTGGTAAAAAAAAAAATGGCGGTAATGGGTATAGGTCAAGTAGATTGTTGAAGTTTTGTGTAGCGTAGAAAGATTACTAAAGAAATAGACAAGAAATTAGACTCTTTCGAAAACAAATGCCTAAGGAAAATACTCGGTATCAAGTGGAATGAATTCAAGAGCAACGCAGATATCAGACAGATGAGCAAACAACAACCTGTCTCATGGCTGATCAGAAAAAGAAGATGGACATATTATGTGATGAGAAGAAACAATCAGAGGATCCCCTAACAAGCTATCAAATGGAACACAACAGGCCGAAGAAAAAGAGGTTGACCACGTGAAACTCTAAAGAGGACATTGATAAGAGAAGCCAATTCAATGGGCATAACATCCCTTAATGAGATTGAAAAACTCGCCGAAGACAGGACATCTTGGCGAACTACCATGCGGGCTCTATGTGACGTTTAACGGCACAGGAAGGATGTAAAAACAAATATAAAAAACAAAAAATAACAAATATAAAAGAGTACAGAACTGGACAGACTAAAATTATGATGATGCCAGGGTTAACGAACCATAGCTAAGTGTCAGGATTGAAAAACCATAGCCGACTGTCAGGATTGACGAACCATAACCGACCGTCAGAGCTGACGAACCATAACCAACAGTCAAGGTCGACGAAACATAGCCGATTGTCAGGGCTGACGAACCATAACCAACAGTCAAGGTCGACGAACCATAGCCGATTGTCAGGGCTGACGAACCATAACCAACAGTCAAGGTCGACGAACCATAGCCGATTGTCAGGGCTGACGAACCATAACCGACTGTCAGGACTGACGAACCACAGCCGACCAAGACCCTCTTCCATCTCCACTTACTTCCCCCTTGTAACTGACGATAGTCGACAGAGTGAACAGGGATCAAAATGGAACTGCAAACCCGATCCTAAAAATAGGCCATGTTCAAGCCCGGTGTGTCGGGGAGAAAAGTGCAGATATCGCAGCCTGACTACAGAACTGTGACACGACGTAGCCTCCCCGCTTTGAAGGCGGGTGCAGAAGATGGACATTCTCATGAACCAAAACCAGAGGGGAATTTGTGAACTGTGACCTGTTTTTGTTTATGTTTTTTTATTGTCGGTTGTTCCGAGGGAGATTTTGGACAAAAACGTGATTATTTCTAGTTGTATCTTCTTTTTCGTTTCTTTATCAACCCTCTCAAATTTCCCTTGATCACAACAGGTCCTTTGCGCATGTACTTCAGGGTATAACTTTTATGGTCCAGAAACGACGATAATGAAGGACAATATAGTGTCTCGGGTCTTCTGTAAAGGTAAGAGTCACGGAGAATGTAAATATTTGAAAGATAAAACGATCTAGTGTGTGTCTTTTTGTCTTCTCTCTCTCTCTCTCTCTCTCTCTCTCTCTCTCTCTCACTGTCTCTCTCACACACACATACTCTCATTCTCTTCTCATTTCTAAAACATAGTTAACGCTAAGTGATTATTTCACACATAATCTGTACACAAAAGATTACACTGATCACTTGATTAATTCTATTGTGGGCTTTTAGAACATCCCTTCGTG
Source organism: Achatina immaculata (assembly GCA_009760885.1). NCBI lineage: Eukaryota > Metazoa > Mollusca > Gastropoda > Stylommatophora > Achatinidae > Lissachatina > Lissachatina immaculata. The sequence goes on along the minus strand of CM019707.1, from coordinate 33,008,624 downwards.
TCACAGAGACTAACGTTTCTTGTTTATTATTACTATTACCACATAGTGAATGCTGCGGCTGAAATATCAACATTTGCCTTGCTAAATCTCCCACATTTTGTTTTGTGCTTAAACTTTAAAGGTTTAAATTAAATTCAAAGATTAATTTTCACATTGTTTCACCCACAAGTTTAATGGGCGCGCTTAAGTGGGCAGCAATGTCTTAAATTTATTATGTGCCAGAAAGTCTGTCTTAAGCAGCTCTATGGGCCCAGGGTTGACTGAGTTAGTGTGATGGTACAGTTTTCAAGGCTGACGAACTAACAGTGATAACGATCCTATCCCACCTTCCTTCATGCACCAGGTTCAACCTGAACAAAGGGTCAGGGCTTGCCCTATCACCATGGCGGGACTTCTCCCAGTCTTCAAATCGAGACTCCCGGTCTACAAGAACGCCATGGTAACCCACACCCAGTTTTCAAATAAGTCACAGTAACCCATGCCTACCTTTCAAACAAGCTACAGTAACCCACGCTCAGTCTTCAAATAAGCCACAGTAACCCACTCCTGGCCTTCAAAGCAAACCACAGTAATCCATTCCCAACCTTCAAGCAAACCACAGTAACCCCCTCTAAGCCCTTTAGCAAACCATAGTAACCCACTCCCAGCCCTCTAGCAAACCATAATAAACCACTCCCAACCTTCAAGCAAACCACAGTAACCTACTCCCAGCCCTCTAGAAAACCACATTAACCCACTTCAAGCTTTCAAGCAAACCACAGTAACCCACTGCCAGCCTTCATGCACACCACAATAACCCACTCCTGTCCTTCAGTCAAACCACAATAAGCCACTCACTGTCCAGACCACAATAACCCAAGCCCAGCCTTCAAACAAACCACAGCGACCCACTCCCAGTCTTCGAGCCACGGTAACCCACTCTCAGCCTTCAGTCAAACCACAATAACCCACTCTCAGCCTTCAGTCAAACCACAATAACCCACTCTCAGCCTTCAGTCAAACCACAATAACCCACTCTCAGCCTTCAGTCAAACCACAATAACCCACTCCCAGCCTTCAGTCAAACCACAATAACCCACTCCCAGCCTTCAGTCAAACCACAAAACCCGCTCCTAGCCTTTGGTCTAACCATAGTAATGCACCCTTATCTCAATTCACCTCTTGTGCGTCAACATCTTCACTGCATCATCTGCCAAGAACATCACTTTTTCACAGTTCCAGCAACGTAGAGCAAACAACAGCAAACACTTATTTTGTGATTATCTTGTCAGTTCTCACATCTAAAATGTCTGTTCTTTCAGGAGACTGGGCAAAAACAGCCGACGAGGTCCCTAGCACACAAGCTTTTACTGAAGAGGCGGAGCATAGCCTTGACGAACATGACACGTCTGATGACTACGAAGAAGGGGAGGAGAAAAGAAGCCGCGGTCAAAGTGCATTCTACAAAAGGAGCGGTCTTAGTGGTTTCTACAAGCGTGGACCGGATTCTGCATTCTACAAAAGAGCACCTTTCTATAAACGGGCCGCTTTTTATAAGAGAGAGCCAGCTGTATCTAAGCGATCAGCCAGTAACTTAAATGATGAACATGCTTCAAATGAAGATCCAGCAGAATTCTACGAAGGAGATGACCATATGAGCGAAAGCTTTGACTATGAGAAGAAAGACCCTCAAATTAGTTCGTTTTACAAGCGAGCTTTCGACAAGAATAGAAGCGCCTTCTATAAGAGGAGCAGGGAAGGACTGCTCTCGTTCTACAAGAAAGCACCAGCTGACTCTAACGTCGCTGACGATGATGCCGGGGCTATACAACCTGAAGAAGATGATGGAGATGAAATGTCTGCAGAGAAGAAAAGTCATGGAGTGAATTCGTTTTACAAGAGATCACTTTTCAACTTCTACAAACGAAATCCTTGGTATAGCAGCTCAGGTACGAGCTCCTTCTACAAGAAACGTGGCATAGGAACAGGTCTCAGTGCTTTCTACAAAAGAGGATACACTTCTGACCTAAGCTCATTCTATAAAAGAGGAATAAACGATGGTCTCAGCTCTTTTTACAAAAGAAACGGAGATAACCTTGGACTTTTCGGCCCCTACAAAAAAGACTTTAGCGGAGGTAAATTTCGGTTCTACAAGAGAAGCGCAGAAAATGTACCTGCTGAATACACCGAAAATCAGCAGAAAGCAGACCATGTGACAGATGTCCAGAAGAGGAGTACTTCTGTCAGAACTTCCGGCAAAAACAACGAGCATAAACGAACAGTTCGCAGCACCAGCAGTTTTTACAAAAGGGATTTGAATGGTAACAGCGCTTTCTATAAGCGAGGCCCTACTATGAGCAATTTCTACAAGCGAGGCAATGATCTGAGCAACTTCTACAAGCGAAGTGATGACTGGAGCAATTTCTACAAGAGAGGCTATGACTGGAGCAATTTCTACAAGCGAGGCAATGATTTAAGCAATTTCTACAAGCGAAGTGATGACTGGAGCAATTTCTACAAGAGAGGCGATGATTGGAGCAATTTCTACAAGCGAGGCAATGATCTGAGCAATTTCTACAAGAGAGGCGATGATTGGAACAATTTCTACAAGAGAGGCGATGATTTAAGCAATTTCTACAAGCGAGGCAGTGATTTGAGTAATTTCTACAAGCGAGGCAATGATCTGAGCAATTTCTATAAGCGAGAAACGGACTCCCTGAGCTCATTCTATAAAAGAGCACCAACAGCGAGCAGATTTTATAAAAGATACGATAACGATTTAAACGCATTCTACAAACGGTCACCAAACAACCACAGCTTCTTTTATAAACGCTCAAAACAGGATCTGCTAGACTTTCTGAAAGCTTGGCGGGAGGAGGATCTCAGTAGGCTGTACAAGAGCGATGATGCCAGTGATAATGGTGACGATTATATATCTGGCGTAGATGATGAAAACGCTTCAACCGAGTCCATAAGTTCTCAAAAACGAGCAAGTCCCGACCTTTCGTCTTTTTACAAACGCAAATACCAGAGTGCATTTTATTAATATTCATGAGTTGAAAGTGTTAGAGACATTTTGAAAGTTAAAACTAATTTTAACATCAACAACACTGACCAGACACATTAAAGATAAAAAAAAACAGATAAATTTTTGCTGAGTTTTATTACTGCTGCTTTAGATTGGAGAGGTTATAGTTTATGGAAAGTTTGGAAAATGGTTTGATTAAAACAAGGGTTTTGAAGTCATTTCTTACAGGCTGCATTTGATGTAATTTAATCTTTGACCGACTACAGATTGATGTTGTGTATTGAGAGTGACTGAATGAATTTACTAATGGAAAGAAAAAGGTTACAAAGTAATTATAAATTTAACATATGAACGGTTTGCTGTAATTTAATCTGTGCTTTCAATCTCTTTCCTTAAAAGAAAAAAATGCTGAAAATATCACAGAAGCTGCTGACTATATTATGAGATGAGAATCTAAATGTTGTTCGCGAACTCCGTTGTGCCATTCCCGGCCTACAACGTCATGTTGGTGCTGCTGGTAACTATGTGACGCAAACTGCCTCTTTCTCATCCACGTCATCAATGTCGTTCATAAAATAACACGAGTATTGTATATGAATATCCCTTTCTGTGTCAGTGGTATGATAATCTCATATTTATCCACGTAGACTCGGGGATTGGTCATGTTCTTTATATGGAATAAACAGACGCCGAACATCTCTTTCTGTATGAGTAGAAGTCCGCAGACAAACACAAACTCTGGTGGTGGTTCATCGTATCATTTTCTTGCCAGTTTTTCTCAGTCAGCAAATATTTCAAGACTTCGTTTATGTAAACTAAATCCCTCATTCTTACACTAAGCTCCAGGACATTGGCAAGAGACCTCCAGCAAGCACGGAGAACACAATCCCAGGAACTGCTTATTTATATCTGTCTTTACTGCCCTTGCTCTGACGTTAATAAAAAAAAAAAAAAAACTCCTGGAAAACAGGGATCTAGGTGGGCGTACAGGTGCTTCGAGAAACTTATTATAGGCTTTAAAGTTGAGACTACAGCTAAAACTACATGGATATTTGTAAAGTCCTTCACGCGCACTCTTCACTTTTGCGCTGAAATTAGGATGAGATCTATAAAAATTTATGACACAGTTTTCAAACGAGGAAGTTTTTGATAATGAACGCTCCGACATAGTTTTCACATAAAAAGGTAGGAGGTTGTTTTCTTGTTTGTTTTTCTTTTTAATAATGAACGCCGTCTTCCGATCTAGTTCGCTGTAGTCTGCGCATTCGATATTCACATGGGAAATATGTGTCAATTTGAAAAAAAAGAAAAAGAGAATTTTTTTTTAATTAAAATATTTTTTTTGTCTGTTACCCCGGTCTCTCCAACCCCCAACCCCACCACCTCCACCACCGATCGTCAAACTCATTCAGGCCCCGAGATGTACGTTAACCTGTGTGCCCTTGTCAATATGGCCTCCCTGGCATAATCAACACCACCGTGAATAGAAACATCATTCTCGAAACCGTAAGGCCACGTGGAAGAAGATCTGTCCAAACACGATTTCTTCCTCTTCTTTGAACAGTTCTGCCAAAAGAGGACGCAGACATACATTATCCGAAACAAGGTAAAGGATAAAATGATTAGGGCGTTTCAGTTTAACGTCGACAGGGTCAATATGGATGGAGCTTAGTTTTTTAGTAGCTGGAGATAAAACCATTTTCAATATGGCTTCCTTGCCTGACTCCTAAATCTTGTTAGCTCTCTCCTTGACATTCAGAAGCACAACTACAGAACAGGTTTTACAAACATCTAAGGTCGTTCATCTCATTTACAGGCCACGGGAGAGTTTTAATAATTCCGTTTCGATAACTTGTTCTCACCAAACCAAATTCTCCAACGCCTACATATCTGGACTAAAGTCTTTCAGATATGGTCGTGTGGTAGAATATCTGCTCGAAGAATTGCTACATGTCAGCTTGTTACTGCTTCCGGCTTCATAAATAAAGATGTAATAAGATTACAGATGCAAGAAATATGAAATTTTGAAATTTTGCTTTCACACTTTCTGCATTATCACCAGAAAGTTTCACTGAGAATGATAAAACTTTAAAGAGATGATATAAGTCCTTTGTAGTCTAGCGATAATAATAGCAAAAGAAAAAAAAAAACTTCAGGAACAAAAATGATATTATCGTGTGTATATGCTGTGTGTACTGTAATAATAGTACATAAATGAGTAATAATAATAATAATATATTTTAATACTTATTTTTAGAAGCTAGTTAACATTATTAAAAGATTACTCAACTTTCATCGGAAACGAAACAAAGACAGCACGAAAAACTAAAATCCTGGACACAGATCAGCAGTGACGTACCAGCATATGTGGGCCAACCGGCAAGTAACGAAGAAATGGAATCGGAATCAAATATCTCAAACTTAACCCAAAAATGGATAAGCTGGATAATCCCGCAACTATCGACATGGCGTGTGAGAACCATGATTATTGTATTAAAATAATCTTCATGTGTTTTACTGAGTATTTGCCTACAGATGAGTACAATTACTTCTGTTTCACAATTTCATGGATGATGTTTCGACTTGGAAAATCATGTCTTTTCATCCAATACAAAACAAAAACATAATGTTCAATATTCCCGTTTTATCTAACTTCTATACACATATAACTATTCAGTTTATACGACATATTATTTGAAATATGGAAACATTAATGTATTACATTCTACTTTTCAAATGTCATTTCCTAACCTGCAGAGCCTTGCATATACGCAGTTGTTGGCTGTCGGCCTTCCATACAACTGAAACACTTGCACTTCAAGCACTACCGTCGTTAAAACATGTGTTTGGTATTTAATTCTGTGAAAGTTCATGAAAGACATTAATCTACATTAGGGACTCCCAACCGTTGGGGATGGGAAGAGGGGGTAGGTGGGATTAGGACCACATATTGACATACTGTTAGAATATTGATCAACATTGATGAAAGATCAGAATTTCAAGTCAATCTGTGATTCCAGTTCTTGCCTCTCCTTTCCTCACCGAAACCCTAAAATTTCTCAGGGGGGTGGGGGTGTTATTCCTTACTGCATGAGAACCTCTGCTGTAAATCTACTTCTTTTGGTTTGTTTTCCTTTCATCTTTGATACAGTTTTATGTCTCTTAAGTCTGGTCCTATTCTTTATCTCGAGGGGCTTGATATTTTCTAGTGCACGAACATTTATAGCTTCACGTGATTAAAATCTTTGAGAAACAACAAATTCCCAGCAAATATATACACACATACTGGCACAACATACATACATATTAACAAAACATACACCAACACAAGATACACGTACACAGATATAGCATTAACATATTTTGCTAGACTGTTCAGGAGCTACAGGAAGACTCGGGTCATAAATCAACCTGATGCAGCACCTCTAGGTCAAAGACTACTCTTCAGCAGGCAACTGTAACATGCTTCCCACTAAAAGCTCGTCATGCCAAGTCAACTGTGACATGATTCCCACTAAAAACTAGTCATGCAATGTCAGCTGTGACATGATTCCCACTAAAAACTCGTCATGCCAAGTCAACTGTGACATGATTCCCATTAAAAACTCGTCATGCCAAGGCAACTGTGACGTAATTCCCACTAAAAGCCATCTTGCCAAGGCAATTGTGACATAATTTTTCCTAAAAGCCATCTTGCCAAGGCAACTGTGACATGATTCCCACTAAAAACTCGTCAAGCCAAGGCAACTGTGATATAATTCCTCCTAAAAGCCCATCTTGCCAAGGCAACTGTGACATGACTCCCACTAAAAACCCATCTTGCCAAGGCAACTGTGACATGATTCCCACTAAAAACCCATCTTGCCAAGGCAACTGTTACATGATTCCCACTAAAAACACATCTTGCCAAGGCAACTGTGACATGATTCCCACTAAAAGCCGTCTTGTCAAGGCAACTGTGACATAATTCCTCCTAAAACCCATCTTGCCAAGGCAACTGTGACATAATTCCTCCTAAAACCCATCTTGCCAAGGCAACTGTGACATAATTCCTCCTAAAACCCATCTTGCCAAGGCAACTGTGACATGATTCCCCCTAAAAACCCATCTTGCCAAGGCACTGTGACATCTTTCTCTCTCTCTCTGAACCGTAAGTGCCCAGGGCACATGGGGCTTCCGCAAGGGTTTTCCACAAATGCCTGTCCTTCGCCTTTTTTTTTACTCTTGCCCAGGTGAGCCCTCTATTGTTCAACATCCTTAACTGTGACATAATTCCTCCTAAAAACCCATCTTGCCAAGGCAACTGTGACATAATTCCTCCTAAAAACCCATCTTGCCAAGGCAACTGTGACATAATTCCTCCTAAAAACCCATCTTGCCAAGGCAACTGTGACATAATTCCTCCTAAAAACCCATCTTGCCAAGGCAACTGTGACATGATTCCCCCTAAAAACCCATCTTGCCAAGGCAACTGTGACATAATTCCCCCTAAAAACCCATCTTGCCAAGGCAACTGTGAGATGATCCCCCATAAAAACCCATCTTGCCAAGGCAACTGATAGATGATTCCTCCTAAACACCCATCTTGTCACCAAATCAGTGCCTGCGGTGAACTTCTATTATGACGCTTACTGAAAGATCTAACCCGAGTAAGGTAGATCGCAGCTTTGGATTCAAAGATCATGTAGATCACATCTAAAGCCATATTCCCATAAAAGATAACTAACTAATAACTGACTAACTGATAATTAATTCTTATATCTTATATCCTTCCCGTGCCGTTAGACGTCACATAGGGCTCGCAAAGTAGTTCGCCAATTTTTCCTGTCTTCGGCGAGTCTTTCAACCTCATCAAAGGATGTTATGCCTGTTAACTTGGCCTCTCTTAATAATGTCCTCTTTAGAGTTTCACGCGGTCTGCCCCTTTTTCTTCGGCCTGTTGTGTTCCACTTGATAGCTTGTTTTGGGATTCTCTGATCATTTCTTCTCATCAAGTGACCAACATATGTCCATCTCCTTTTCCTGATCACCCGTGAGACTGGTTGTTGTTCAGTCATCTGTCTTATCTCTGCATTGTTCTTGAATTCATTCCACTTGATGCCGAGTATTTTCCTTAGGCATTTGTTTTCAAAAGAGTCTAATTTCTTTTCTATTTCTTTAGTTGTTTTCCAGCTTTCGCATGCATAAATGAGGGTGGATATTACATTTGAATTGAATAGTCTTAACTTGGTTTTTGTGCTTATAACTTTTGAATTCCATATGTTCTCAAGATTCTTGAAGATTGATGCTGCTTTTGCAATTCTGATCCTAACTTCCTTTCTAGTGTCACCATCCTGGTCTATGTAGCTGCCAAGGTATGCAAATTGATTGACTTCTTCAATATCTGTCCCTTCTATGTGTATTTTTCCATTTTGATTGATGGGAATTTTCATTATCTTTGTTTTGTCCTTGTTAATTTCAAGTCCTATTTTGCTAGCCAGTGAAGATAGGCTATCTGTTTTTTCTTGCATGGAATTCACATTATTACTGATAAGAGTTATGTCATCAGCAAAATCAAGATCTTCTAGTTGGGTCCCATGTACCCAGTCAATACCTGTGTTACCTGTGCAGCATTTTGTCATTATGAAGTCTATTGTAATCCCAAAAAGTAAAGGAGACAGTATACATCCTTGTTTCACGCCTGTTTCAATCTGGAACCATTCACTCATCCTTCTTCTGTCTTGACTGCACAACCATATCCATTGTATAAGTCCTTAATGATGTTGACAATTTTAGATGGTATTCCATATAGACATAAAATTCTCCATAATGAATCTCTGTGTATGCTATCAAATGCCTTCTTAAAATCTATGAAATTCAGTATTAATGGTTTCTGCTTTTCAATATGTTCTTCAAGTATTATTCTGAGAGTAAAGATCTGGTCGAGACAGCTTCTCCCTTTTCGAAATCCTGCTTGTTCTTCTCTCATTGCAGTATCCACTATATCTTTAAGTCTATTCAAAACGACCTTGCAAAATACTTTTGACACAACTGATATTAAGGTTACTCCTCTCCAGTTGTTACAGTCACTAAGGTTGCCCTTTTTTGGTAATTAATTAACTAACTAATAACTAACTGAATAACTAGCTAATAACTTAGTAACTAGCTAGCTAGCTAACTGACTAACTAACTAATAACTAACTAACTAGATAGCTAACTAATTAACTAATAACTACCTAACTAGCTAGCTAACTAACTAATAATTAACTAAGTAGCTAACTCGCAATCTAATACCTAGCTAACTATTTATCCAACTAACAACTAACTAATAACTAACTGATTAACTAACTAACAACTTAAATAGCTAGCTAACTAACTACATAAACTCAACATACATAAACATAAAGAAAACATATATACATACATACAGATAGACATATTATTATACACATATGCATGCATATACATACATACACACATACAATCTAGATACATACATACACAAATACGCATATGCGTACAAACTAACACAGCATACAGATACATAAACACAACATACATACACACTACACACCATACATACACATAAATATGTCAGAGTCAGAACTGAGTTGATGAATTTTGATGGTGACTGGGCCAAATACTCCATGTGACATCAAAATTGAAGATTCCACAAATTTCGGTCATATTTATGAAGAAGAGGACCTTTTAAATATAACCATAAAAACTTCTATCTCTCTCTCTCTCACTTTTTCTCTTACTCTTAGTCTCTCTCAGTCTCTCTCTCACTTTCTCTCAGTTTCTCTCTCACTCTCTCTCAGTTTCACTCTCACTCTTACTCTCTCAGTCTCTCTCACTCTCTCTCTGTTTCTCTCTCACTCTTACTCTTTCAGTCTCTCTCACTCTCACTCACTCTCTCACTCTCACTCACTCTCTCACTCTCTCTCACTCTCACTCACTCTCTCACACTCACACTCTCACTCACTCTCTCACTTTCTCTCTCTCACTTTTTCTCTTACTCTTAGTCTCTCTCATTCTCTCTCACTCTCTCTCTCTCGCTTTCTCTCTCTCTCTCACTCCCATTCACTCTCTCACACTCACACTCTCACTCACCCTCTCTCACTCTCTCTCACCCTCTCTCATTCTCTCTCACTCTCTCTCACTCACTTTCTCTCTCCTGCCTATTCCCCCCTCAGAAATATCCCCAGACTTGGTGCCAATGATGCATGCCCCACTTTCCTTATCTTAGCCCCGCCAATGGAGACTGTACGCTCACAGAAACCACGGGAACAACATCAATATCCTCAGACGTTTAAAAACATCAATATCCTCAGACGTTTAAAAACATCAATATCCTCAGACGTTTAAAAACATCAATATCCTCAGACGTTTAGAAACTGCAGAGAACACATCAAGAATTTAGAGCACATCCTCAGACATATCAAGAGAAGTAAAGCGGAAACTACGTTGAAGGTACATGAACCAGAGAATGACAGCAGTACAGTACAGACAATCTGAACAGACCGCTCACCTCTGGCAGACACGATATCAAGACAAGAATTAGCTGGAGATCTATCAGAGCTTTCTCTAGGAAAGACACAGCAAGATGCTGATTATGATAAATTAAACAGCCGCCTTTGTTTATTCATTTCTATCACATTTGTTTGAGAAATCAGTCAGTCATTTGCATGACCCTTGCGGAAATTTGCCTCCTTAACAGCTCTCCTGCAGGCCTCTCGGTTGTAAGCAAGATGCCCTGCTGCTGATGGATCCATTTGCAGATCATCAACGATGTCTTGCAGCCATCTTCGCCTTGGTCTTCCTCTCTTTCTTTTTCCCATTATGTACCCTTCCAAGACTTTCTTCTCTAAATTCTCGTGACGTTTAATATGTCTAAAATATTTATGTTTTCTCTGTTTAATCCTCTTTATTAGCCAGCCTTCTTCAATATTAAGTTCTTGTAGTATGGATATGTTTCTCTTCTGTAGCATTTACATTCAAAGACATTTATGTGTTTCTCAGCTGTTTTCTTAAATGTCCAGGTCTCACAGGCATATGCTGCGATGGGAAATGTGCATTCATTCATTCATTCATTTCCATGTCCCTTGTCGAACTTTGCCTCCCAAACAGCACTCCTGTAGGCCTCTCGGTTGTGAGCAAGATGGCCTGCTGCTGTTGCATCCATTTCCAGATCGTCAACGATGTCTTGCAGCCATCTTCGTCTTGGTCTTCCTCTTTTTCTTTTTCCCATTATGTATCCTTCCAATACGGTCTTCTCTAAATTATCATGACGTTTAATGTGTCCAAAATATTTCAGTTTTCTCTCTTTAATCCTCTTCACTAGCCAGCCTTCTTCAATATTAAGCTCTTGTAGTATAGATATATTTGTTCTTTTTTGTGTCCACGATATTTGTAGAACTCTTCTGTAGCATTTACATTCAAAGGCATTTATGTGTTTCTCAGCTGTTTTGTTGGAAAGGTGCATACCCTTAAAAATATTATTTTTATTTGAGAAAGGAGGTGAAAAAATGGAATGTGAAGAAAGACTACTCCGACACGATAGTTCTGTCTTCTTCTTCAGCTTTCCCAGCCATTAAGGCTCACTGTTGCAGATAAAGTTCGCCTCCATTCCTCTCTATTTCATTTCCTTTTCTATGTTGTCTTTCCATCTCTGTCTTGGTCTACCCCCCTTGGTCTTGTTTCCTTCATCTCTTGTACATACATCATTTTCCTTTGTCTGTTCTCTTCCATTCTTTCTACATGCCCCGGCCAGCATAGTCTGTTCAGTTTCAAGACATTTATAATTTGCAGGGATTTAAATAATCTGTTCAGTTTCAGGACATTTATAATTTGCAGGGATTTAAATAATCTGTTCAGTTTCAGGACATTTATAATTTGCAGGGATTTAAATAATCTGTTCAGTTTCAAGACATTTATAATTGCAGGGATTTAAATAATCTGTTCAGTTTCAGGACATTTATAATTTGCAGGGATTTAAATAATCTGTTCAGTTTCAGGACATTTATAATTTGCAGGGATTTAAATAATCTGTTCAGTTTCAGGACATTTATAATTTGCAGGGATTTAAATAATCTGTTCAGTTTCAAGACATTTATAATTTGCAGGGATTTAAATAATCTGTTCAGTTTCAGGACATTTATAATTTGCAGGGATTTAAATAATCTGTTCAGTTTCAGGACATTTATAATTTGCAGGGATTTAAATAATCTGTTCAGTTTCAAGACATTTATAATTTGCAGGGATTTAAATAATCTGTTCAGTTTCAGGACATTTATAATTTGCAGGGATTTAAATAATCTGTTCAGTTTCAGGACATTTATAATTTGCAGGGATTTAAATAATCTGTTCAGTTTCAGGACATTTATAATTTGCAGGGATTTAAATAATCTGTTCAGTTTCAAGACATTTATAATTTGCAGGGATTTAAATAATCTGTTCAGTTTCAAGACATTTATAATTTGCAGGGATTTAAATAAGCTGTTCAGTTTCAAGACATTTATAATTTGCAGGGATTTAAATAAGCTGTTCAGTTTCAAGACATTTATAATTTGCAGGGATTTAAATAAGCTGTTCAGTTTCAAGACATTTATAATTTGCAGGGATTTAAATAATCTGTTCAGTTTCAAGACATTTATAATTTACAGGGATTTAAATAATCTGTTCAGTTTCAAGACATTTATAATTTGTAGGGATTTAAATAATCTGTTCAGTTTCAAGACATTTATAATTTGTAGGGATTTAAATAAGCTGTTCAGTTTCAAGACATTTATAATTTGCAGGGATTTAAATAAGCTGTTCAGTTCAGTGTTCTTTCTAACTCTTCATTCTCCACTGCTGGCATCCTTTGTTGGCCCAAAGATTCTTCTTAGAATTTTGTTCTCAAAGATCTGTAATTGTTGTTCATTTTTCTTTGTTGTACTCCACGTTTCTGATCCATACATGACGGCTGCTAGCCTTATTATTTCTAACTACCAAATAAAATCGAATGCAGAAAAGTAGAAATCAGGAAAATGAAAAACAGATCATACGGATTCTTAATTTACGGGAGTCATCTTCATTTGCAGTTTTTTACATAATATCTGCGACATAACAAGTACAACAAGAATGAACTTCAAAATAGCTGCAGGACACAAAGAGAAAAGTAAACTTTGTTACAAAAGTAACAAGAAAAAGCTACATCTGTAGCCAGGGCAGCCTCTGCTAAGTTGATGAGATGAACAGATGTCACGTGGGCACAGACGCGTGACCTGGGCAGCTTGCCCAGACGCCGAGGAGACTCCAGCCAGAAACAAAGTACACCAGCCCAAGAGAAAGTCCGGCAGCCCAAGACAAAGAAACAAGTCTGACCAAATTAGAATACATTGTTATTGGTCGTTTTGTCCTACACAACACTGCTGCATAATAAACAGGCTTCAAGCTGAAAATGCTGTTGTTGTTGTTGTTGTTGCTGTTATTTTTGTACAAGAGAGATGCTATCAGTGGGAGTAGTGAAAATTATATGTCTGGTGTAGATTACCCTTTTTGCGACCAAAAGCTTAGATGCAAGCGCCAGGTTTGGCGAATTATAGCTGACCAAGACCCTGTCCTACCTCTCCCCTCTGATAACAGGCCTAGACTAAGGAGGCAGGGATCACCATAGTCCCCCATGGTGGTGGATTAGGCTAAAGAAGTACTGACACACACCATGCATGTTAGCTCCATTTAAGGACTGAAAAATTAGCCACCTCAACACACTCACATTCCGACACGACGCTGTCCTTCAAAACCTTCCAGGTATCAGTTGCAAAATAACATAAGCTCACAGTTCCAGGGACAAAGAAGAAGAAGAAGAAGAAGAAGAAGAAGAAGAAGAAGAAGAAGAAGAAGAAGAAGCAGCAGCCTCGTAAGAGTCCACAGTTTGTTCGGAAACGACTCCGTCGTACTCAGGGCATTCCCATATAGAATTATTGTAATAATATTTCCCATCAACATCACAACATCTCGAAAGTTTCGCGGCTTATCTAGCAATTCTCGCGGCACACCTAGCAAATCTCGCCGTCCACATAGCAAATCTCGCGCCCTACCGATCAAATCTCGTGCCCTGCCTATAATCCTCGCGCCCCACCTAGCAAATCTCGAGGCAAACCTAGCAAATCTTGCGCCCCACGTAGAATCCTCGGGACCCACCTAGCAAATCTCGCGGCACACCTAGTAAATCTCGCGGTCCACATAGCAAATCTCGCGGTTCACCTAGCACATCTCAAGGTACACCTAGCAAATCTCGCGGTTCATCTAGCACATCTCAAAGCAAACCTAGCAAATCTCGCGCCCCACATAGAATCTTCGCGCCCCGCATAACAAATCTCGCGGCACACCTGGCAAATCTCGCGGCACACTTAGCAAAATCTCGCGGCTCTCCTAGCAAATCTCGCGGCACACCTAGCAAATCTCGAGGCCCACCTAGCAAATCTCGCTGCACGCCTACAGTATCTCATTGCTACCACTGGTCTAGAACAAAAGCGACGGGTTATATCTAGGACCTTTTTTCTCCCATGAAGTTAGTGTGGAAGATAAAGTCTACAGCCAGAAAGTACACTGGAAAAACTGAAGCAACGAATTCTGAGCGTGTCTGACAGAAGAAGGACTTCTGGTTTCATGCATACAGAGTCACAGAAAGAGATCCAATTTTGTGTATACAGAGTCACAGAAAGAGATCCAATTTTGTGTATACAGAGTCACAGAAAGAGTTCCAATTTTGTGTATACAGAGTCACAGAAAGAGTTCCAATTGTGTATATACAGTCACAGAAAGAGATCCAATTTTGTGTATACAGAGTCACAGAAAGAGTTCCAATTTTGTGTAAACAGAGTCACAGAAAGAGATCCAGTTTTGTATAATACAGAGTCACAGAAAGTGATCCAGTTTTATGTATACAGAGTCACAGAAAGAGATCCAGTTTTGTCTATACAGAGTCACAGAAAGAGATTCAGTTTGTATTTACAGAGTCACATAAAGACTTCTGGTTTTGTGTATACAGAATCACTTGGTGCTCATATAAAGTGTAATAAAAAAAATAAATAAAACGAATAATCCACTTGTTTTAAAGATCAAATTTTTAAAAAATATAATACTTTTAAAATACAAGGTTTATTTTCGTGGTAACCATACATAATCTAATCTTGTATTGGTATCCAGGTTGCCTTAGATACCTAAGTTTATGTTGGATAGAAAATGAAAATAAAAAATATTTGGAGAACGACTGATGTAGACAAAAATTCAGACAAAAAAAAAACGGAGAAAAGATAAAGGAAAGCATGAATTATTAACCAAAATAACACACAGAATGTCCAGCAGCGGCAAGATAGTAGTCCTGCATACGCAATAAAATGTCCCACAATTAGATCACAGAATACACCTTGCCTGTGTTAGGAAAAAAATAAATAAAAACAATCAATCGTTAAAAACAATTGACTTATAGCCATGTTTTAGCAAATCTCGCGGCACACCTAGCAAATCTCGCGGCACACCTAGCAAATCTCGCGGCACACCTAGCAAATCTCGCGGCACACCTAGCAAATCTCGCGGCACACCTAGCAAATCTCGCGGCACACCTAGCAAATCTCGCGGCACACCTAGCAAATCTCGCGGCACACCTAGCAAATCTCGCGGCACACCTAGCAAATCTCGCGGCACACCTAGCAAATCTCGCGGCACACCTAGCAAATCTCGCGGCACACCTAGCAAATCTCGCGGCACACCTAGCAAATCTCGCGGCACACCTAGCAAATCTCGCGGCACACCTAGCAAATCTCGCGGCACACCTAGCAAATCTCGCGGCACACCTAGCAAATCTCGCGGCACACCTAGCAAATCTCGCGGCACACCTAGCAAATCTCGCGGCACACCTAGCAAATCTCGCGGCACACCTAGCAAATCTCGCGGCACACCTAGCAAATCTCGCGGCACACCTAGCAAATCTCGCGGCACACCTAGCAAATCTCGCGGCACACCTAGCAAATCTCGCGGCACACCTAGCAAATCTCGCGGCACACCTAGCAAATCTCCCGGCACACCTAGCAAATCTCGCGGCACACCTAGCAAATCTCGCGGCACACCTAGCAAATCTCGCGGCACACCTAGCAAATCTCGCGGCACACCTAGCAAATCTCGCGGCACACCTAGCAAATCTCCCGGCACACCTAGCAAATCTCGCGGCACACCTAGCAAATCTCGCGGCACACCTAGCAAATCTCGCGGCACACCTAGCAAATCTCGCGGCACACCTAGCAAATCTCGCGGCACACCTAGCAAATCTCGCGGCACACCTAGCAAATCTCGCGGCACACCTAGCAAATCTCGCGGCACACCTAGCAAATCTCGCGGCACACCTAGCAAATCTCGCGGCACACCTAGCAAATCTCGCGGCACACCTAGCAAATCTCGCGGCACACCTAGCAAATCTCGCGGCACACCTAGCAAATCTCGCGGCACACCTAGCAAATCTCGCGGCACACCTAGCAAATCTCGCGGCACACCTAGCAAATCTCGCGGCACACCTAGCAAATCTCGCGGCACACCTAGCAAATCTCCCGGCACACCTAGCAAATCTCGCGGCACACCTAGCAAATCTCGCGGCACACCTAGCAAATCTCGCGGCACACCTAGCAAATCTCGCGGCACACCTAGCAAATCTCGCGGCACACCTAGCAAATCTCGCGGCACACCTAGCAAATCTCGCGGCACACCTAGCAAATCTCGCGGCACACCTAGCAAATCTCCCGGCACACCTAGCAAATCTCCCGGCACACCTAGCAAATCTCGCGGCACACCTAGCAAATCTCGCGGCACACCTAGCAAATCTCGCGGCACACCTAGCAAATCTCGCGGCACACCTAGCAAATCTCGCGGCACACCTAGCAAATCTCGCGGCACACCTAGCAAATCTCGCGGCACACCTAGCAAATCTCCCGGCACACCTAGCAAATCTCGCGGCA
>CM019707.1:32137601-32329044 GCA_009760885.1 Achatina immaculata | reverse complement strand
AAACAAGAAAGTCTGAGGTCCATATAAATAAAAAAGTCTGAGGTTCATATAAATAAGAAAGTCTGAGGTTCATATAAATAAGAAAGTCTGAGGTCCATATAAATAAGAAACCCTGAGGTTCGTACAAACAAGAAAGTCTGAAGTCTACACAAATAATATAAGCTCGACATTTTACACAAACAATTTTGAGAGAAAATGTGAGACCTGTTTACCAAACTCAGAGGGAAGAAAAGAGTTTTATGTCAAATATAACCAAAAAAAATTAAGCTAAAACTAATATAAAAAGTTTTTGAGACATATAAACTACTGAATATTTAAATATTTGACCACCTAACAACCAAAAACTTTCACAAGAAAGTAGGGTTTACTGCGGCGAGAGGTCGGGGGGGGGGGTGGCATGGGGTTGGGGGTGGGCTTTGCAAAACCGGAAGTCTGATGGTAGTTAAAACCAACCGCGAAGACGACGAAGATGATGTACAATTGACTTAATGAAATTTTATTCAGCATCTGGTCGTCCCGACAGGAAATAACAAAAAGTATATAATAACAGCCGAATAGTCCGGACTTTCAAATAGTCTAAGACTGGCATAGACTTGGGGGAAAGTGTGGCGGAGGGGGCATTCAAAGCAGATAAAATAGACGGTACAGTACTAGAGCAGGACTTGGATTGTACAGAACACTTATCTCCAGGCTGGGAACAAAGGAGATTTTTTTCTTTTTTTCAGCGTGTAGCAAATTCTGCACAAAAATCATTGGAAGCAGCAGGAATGTGGTTTATTAGAAGAATGTTGCGAATTCCCTGGACAGCAAAAATAACTAATGAAGAGTGTATGAGAAGAGCTGGAGAGACACACAAAAAAACCTTGTCAAAAACATAAAAAAGAGACAATGTACTTTCATAGGACATGCAATGAGAAGAAGGGGCATTGAAAATATTATAACAACAGGAAAAATAGAAGGAAGAAGATCCAGCAGAAGACGAAGAGAAATGATACTGGACAGTCTGACGGGATGGTGTGAGAGGAAATCACCAACTGAGCTGATGGCCTGCATGAAGAATCGTGTACTCTGGAGAAGCATAATAGCCAACGCCAGTCGGCACGGCACATGATGATGATGATTAGCAAAGTAAGACAGGATAAAATAATAACTTTCTCGGAATTACTTAACCTTAACCTGGGGAGCAACATAACTATTTTAAAAGACAGTCACGTGACACAGATTGGTATAATTTTGGTCTGGATCATGGATAGAGGACAACCAACCGTCCATTGCGATGTTGCTGGACGGCCAGAATGTGAACTGCCACGAAAAAGATGTTTCAAAATGTAAAAATGAGTAAATACAAATATAAACGTCACATACTATAAGCTGATTTTCATCTTATTTAACATGAAAGTATTTCTCTTAATTCACTGTTAATTCATGGATTTAGTCTCATTCGTTGTTGATTCACAGGCTGACTTACATTAACTCATTGTTGACTGATAACAAGTAACGGTAGTCTGTTTTATGTCACGGTGGCACCTATGGTGTTAGGTGCCCGTATCTTTCTTGACCTGTCAGCACATCTGAAGATGATGTGGTCAGCGTCACGGCCTGGCCGTCTTTCCCTCTCCAGGTCCAGAAGAAACCAGGTATTCGTTTCTACAGCATGGTTGACAGGGCTGTCTGCAACCGGATCAGAATTTTAATTCGTAAAGTTCGGTTCAGTTCCTTGTTAATTCATAGTTCTGTGAGTGGATAGATACATGTTAAGTAATATCGCTATTGCTAGTTTTGTTCCTAGTTTATACATTTAGGACAGATGCTCGACGTACTCCGCTTATCCTTCGTTATCTGCAGATTAAGACCGTTGTGGCCAGGAAAATGATCACATTTGTGTGCAAATCAGGTAGATAATTATAGAGGCACATATAACTCTCTGCCAATCTAAAATGTGTGGCAATGCAGAAAAAAAAGAGTGAATGAAAGAAAACACAGACGAATAATATACAGAAACATACTGACAACATTAACAGTACAGAAACATATTGAAAACATTAACAGTACAGAAACATATTGAAAACATTAACAGTACAGAAACATTATGAAAACACTAACAGTACAGAAACATATTGGAAACATTAAACGTACAGAAGCTTATTGAAAACACGAACAGTACAGAAACATATTGAAAACATTAACAGTACAGAAACATTAAAAACATTAACAGTGCAGAAACATATTGAAAGCATTATTAGTACAGAAACATATTGAAAACACTAACAGTACAGAAACATATTGAAAACACTAACAGTACAGAAACATACTGAAAACACTAACAGTACAGAAACATACTGAAAACATGAACAGTACAGAAACACATTGAAAACACTAATAGTACAGAAACATATTGAAAACACAAATAGTACAGAAACATACTGAAAACACTAACAGTACAGAAACATATTGAAAACACTAACAGTACAGAAACATATTGAAAACACGAACAGCACAGAAACATATTGAAAACATTAACAGTACAGAAACACATTGAAAACACTAATAGTACAGAAACATATTGAAAAGAACAAATAGTACAGAAACATATTCAAAACATTAGCAGTACATAAACATACTGAAAGCATGAACACTTTACACACACACACCCACATATAAATATGAGTCTGGCAGGACGTTGCGCTTCGTATTAATGCGCCCAATAACTGGACGGTTCGTCTTCTCTCGCATGTGTCAAGGATTAGCCGCGCCTGTCGGAGAAAGGTGGTAGAACTGGCTGCCATAGACGATAAATATTTGCGAACACGCGTCAAGACAACTAATTAAATTTATTGAGATAAATGAGTTCCCAACTCCCACTCCCTTGCGCTGTCTTTCAGAATATTTCTCTTTTACATTTATTTCTTTCCCCGTTTTTTTTAAAAGGGTGTTTCGGTTACTATTTTTATGTGCGTATGTGTGTGTGTGCGCGCGCGCGTGCGTGTGCGTTTTTTTTTTTTAACTGAAGGTAGGATTTCGTTAACGAGTGTCAGAAATTCCATCATGGAGACGAAATCGAGTGCTCGAGGGAATGCCAGGTGGTATCGGAAGTTACGGGCAAACTAAGGCTGTGTATACATTCACGGTGATTTGTAGCTTGAAGGAAGCTAAAGCTTTTCTGGCATATGCAGAATTACATAGTCACGTACAGGGCCAGTGAAATGCAGCAGTTTTGAGCCTGCCTTGAAAAAAATAAAAGCACAAAAAAAAAAAATTATTGTCTCACCATTTGTAACGATGCATAAATAATTTTCTTTGCGTTTTAGTTGTTTCATATTTTTTTTTTATTTACAAATTTGCTTCCTCGATAAATTCTGTCTGCCTATATACTCATATTGCGTCTCTTAGTTGAAGTCAGGAGAATCGTTTTAATTCAGTCTCTGATAATGTCCTGGCATTTTCTGACTTTCTTTTTTCCGAGCCAAGTTTTAATCAAATTTTTTATCGTTCATTGAGGAGGACTTCAAATCTTTGATTTTTTTCTGACTCAGAGAGTAAAATATTTGATTTTCTTCTTCGAGTTTATCTAGAATATTTGATTCCCTTCCTTTAGCTAGTTTGGAAACATGTGATTTACATTTTTGGTGAAGTTTGAAATATTTGGTTTCCTTCTCGAGGCGAGGAATGACATATTTGGTTTCCTTGTCGAGGCAGGGAATGAAATATTTGGTTTCCTTCTCGAGGCGAGGAATGACATATTTGGTTTCCTTGTCGAGGCAGGGAATGAAATATTTGGTTTCCTTCTCGAGGCGAGGAATGAAATATTTGGTTTCCTTGTCGAGGCAGGGAATGAAATATTTGGTTTCCTTCTCGAGGCGAGGAATGACATATTTGGTTTCCTTGTCGAGGCAGGGAATGAAATATTTGATTTCCTTGTCGAGGCGAGGAATGAAATATTTGGTTTCCTTGTCGAGGCGAGGTTTGCTATAAACATTTTTTTGGTAAACTGAGTCTGCTTTGAATTATTTTATCGGTCGCTATTCCTTCCTACATTGGTACATTGGTGAATACATCACATTTTTTGTGTGTCTAAGGTCTTGGAAATACAGCTGCAGGCCTAACACCGTATCCCCAGTGTGCCTTAATAGCATGGAAACGGGAATTTTACCTTTACACTGGTGAAAAATACTACAACTCTCACTTCAGTTTTCATTGTTTTTTTACTGGCACATTCACCAGAACTTTTACTGGAACTTTCATTGCAACCTTCACTGTCTTTTACTGAACTCGCACTTGAACTATCACTGGAACTTTCGCTGTAACGTTTACGGGAACTTTCGCTGAAATTGTCACTAGAACTTTCACCAAATAAATAAATGCCTTTGAATGTAAATGCAACAGAAGAGTTCTTCAGATATCATGGACATAAAATAGAACAAATGTATCCATACTACAAGACTTTAATATTGAAGAAGGTTGGCTAGTAAAGAGGATTAAAGAGAGAAAACTTAAATATTTTGGACACTCATGAGAATTTAGTGAAGACCGTCTTGGAAGGGGATAAATGGGGTGTAGTAATGGGAGAAAAAAAAAGTGAGGACGACCAAGGCAAAGATGATCGCAAGACATCATTGATAATCTGCGAATGGATGTATCAGAAGTGGGGTATCTTGCTTAAAACCAACAGCCTTACAGGAGAACAGATCAGGGAGATAAAGTTCCGCAAGGGACAGGCAAATGACTGACTGACTCTCACCAAAATGTTCACATAAACTCTCAATGGAACTCTTCACTTTCTCTCGTGTCTAAAATGTTTTACCCAGAATTTGTAGAGGGCAACCTTGTATGCTGGATCTACAGCATAAATCTTTCATTCGATCTCTTTTCTAATCATTATTTGTTTGTATGTGGATCAAATAAAGAAGTTGTAAAGACATCAGTAAGCTCAATAACTCAGTGAGAGTGCAGACTAGGAATGAGAAGGAGTGGAAAGTAGCAGGAATCATCGTAACAGTAGGTGTAATAGTAATAGCAGGTGTAGTAGCAATACCAGGTTTAGTAGTAATAGCTGATGTAGTAGTAATAGTTGGTGAGTAATAGTAGTAGGTGTAGTAGTAATACCAGGTTTAGTAGTAATAGTTGGTGTAGTAGTAATAGTTGGTGTAGTAGTAATACCAGGTTTAGAATAATAGTTAGTTGGTGTTTTAGTAATAGTTGGTGAGTAGTAGTAGTAGGTGTAATCACAAAGGCTTAAAGAAAAAGTTTTAAATAATTATGCACAAAAAGTCAAGGAAGTGAAGGAATCATGCCATCAAGATAAACGTCAATACTATGACAACTTAGCAGAAGCAGCAGAGAAAGCAGCATATGCAAATGACATGAAAACCATATACAAAATCACAAAGCAGATGACAGGTAACTTCAGCACAAGATGTGAGAGTGCAATAAGGACACATAAGGGACAACTGGTCAGTGGAGAAAGAGAAAAAATTGAAAGATGGAGGGAACACTTTAACACCCTACTAAACAGAACACAAGCAGCATAAACAATAGACATACCTGAAGCAAAAACGGAACTAAACATCAATACAGGACCAATAACAATAAGTGAAGTAAAGGAGGCAATAAAGAAGCTGAAATTAGACAGGGCACCAGGTGAAGATGAAGTGACTGGTGAGATGTTGAAAACAGAAGAAACAGAAACACCAAAACAACTTTGCCGGATATTACAACAAATTTGGGATCTAGAAAAAGCTCCAGAGGAGTGGAAAACTGGCCTTATTGTAAAACTACCAAAGAAGGGTGACATCAGAGACTGCGGGAACTGGAGAGGCATCACTCTACTGCCACTCACCAGTAAAGTATTTTGCAGAATAATCATCAACAGAATTGTACCAGCACTTGAGGGAAAACTTCGGAAAGAGCAGGCAGGATTTAGGAAAGGAAGATCATGCATAGACCACATATTTATACTTAGACAAATACTAGAACAGGCATATGAGTGGCATAGCACAACATATGCATTGTTTATAGATTTTGAGAAAGCCTTTGATAGTGTCAACAGAGATGCACTGTGGAAAATCCTAAGATGGCATGGCCTCCCCCATAAGATAGTGAATGTAATCAAAGCCCTACACGAGGGTTTTCAGTGCAAAGTGATCTGTGGAGAACATACCTCCAGCAGCTTTAGGGTACAAACAGGAGTGAAGCAGGGATGTGTACTATCACCAACATTATTTAATTGGCAGTAGACTGGTTAATGAAGGAGGCAACATCAGACAAACACAGAGGATTACAATGGACCCTTGACACAGTGCTGGAGGACCTTGACTTTGCGGACGACATTTGTCCACTATCAAGCAGCCACAAAGATATGCAAGATAAAATAAACAAGCTAACTCAGAATGCAAACAACATAGGACTAAAGATTAACGTAGGAAAGACAAAGTTAATGAAGCAAAATGTGAACAACAGAAATGTACTCAGAGCAGATAGTAGTTAGTGGAGGAAGTCAATGAATTTGTATACCTTGGCAGTAGAGTAGTAGAAAATGGAGACAGCACAGAGGACATCAACAGCAGACTTACTAGAGCAAACCAGACTTTTGCAGTGTTGCAGACTATATGGAAATCTAAAAAACTAAGCATAAATATGAAAATCAGGATATTTAAGAGTAATGTTCTAAGTGTACTACTCTATGGAAGTGAATGCTAGAAAATCACCAAAACCATAGAAAACAAGTTGAATTCTTTCCAGACTAAATGTTTACGAAGAATTAGAAAAATATTTTCGCCAACCACCATAAGAAATAACATCTTATTAGCAGAAATGCAGATGAATTCACTGATAACAATTATTGAGGAAAGACCCTGGCGATGGTTGGGACATGTGCTCCGAATGACTAACAACTCACTACCAAAAATAGCACTAAGATGGACACCACAAGGGAAAAGAAGTAAGGGTAGATCAAAAGAGACATGGAGAAGAACAACAGAAAGGATGTTGAGCAATAGAGAGCTCACTTGGGCAAGAGCAGAAAAAAAGGCAAAGGACAGGCATTTGTGGAAAACCCTTCCGGAAGCCCCATGTGCCCTGGGCACTTAAGGTTCAGAGAGAGAGAGAGAGAGAGAGAGAGAGAGAGAGAGAGAGAGATTAGTAGGTGTAGTAGTAATTGTAGTAATAATAGTAGATGTAGCAGTAATAATTGGTGTAGTAGTAATACCAGGTTTAGTAGTAATAGTTGGTGTAGTAGTAATAGTTGGTGTAGTAGTAATACCAGGTTTAGTAGTAATAGTTGGTGTACTAGTAATAGTTGGTGTAGTAGTAATAACGGGTTTAGTAGTAATAGTTGGTGTAGTAGTAATTGTAGTAATAATAGTAAGTGTAGCAGTAATAATTGGTGTAGTAGTAATAGTAGATGTGGTAGTAATAGTTGGTGTAGTAGTAGTAGTAGTAGGTGTAGTAGTAATAGTTGGTGTAATAGTAATAGCTGGTGTAGTAGTAATAATAGGTGTAGTAGTAGTAAGCGTAGTAGTAATAGTAGGTGTAGTATTAAAAGCAAAATGTGAACAATAGAAATGTACTCAGAGCAGATAACAAGTTAGTGGAGGAGGTCAACGAATTTGTATACCTTGGCAGCAGAGTAGTAGAAAATGGAGACAGCACAGAGGACATCAACAGCAGACTTACTAAAGCAAACCAGGCTTTTGCAATGCTGCAGACTATATGGAAAAAAAAAACTAAGCATAAATATGAAAATCAGGATATTTAAGAGTAATGTTCTAAGTGTACTACTCTATGGAAGTGAATGCTAGAAAATCACCAAAACCATAGAAAACAAGTTGAATTCTTTCCAGACTAAATGTTTACGAAGAATTAGAAAAATATTTTCGCCAACCACCATAAGAAATAACATCTTATTAGCAGAAATGCAGATGAAACCACTGACAACAATTATTGAGGAAAGACCCTGGCGATGGTTGGGACATGTGCTCCGAATGACTGACAACTCACTACCAAAAATAGCACTAAGATGGACACCACAGGGGAACAGAAGTAAGAGTAGACCAAAAGAGACATGGAGAAGAACAACAGAAAGGATGTTGAGCAATAGAGGGCTCACCTGGGCAAGAACAGAAAAAAAGGCAAAGGACAGGCATTTGTGGAAAACCCTTGCGGAAGCCCCATGTGACCTGGGCACTTAAGGTTCAGAGAGAGAGAGAGAGAGAGAGAGAGAGAGAGAGAGAGAGAGAGAGAGAGAGAGATTAGTAGGTGTAGTATTAATTGTAGTAATAATAGATGTAGCAGTAATAATTGGTGTAGTAGTAATACCAGGTTTAGTAGTAATAGTTGGTGTAGTAGTAATAGTTGGTGTAGTAGTAATACCAGGTTTAGTAGTAATAGTTGGTGTAGTAGTAATAGTTGGTAAGTAGTTGTAGTAGGTGTAGTAGTAATTGTAGTAATAATAGTAAATGTAGCAGTAATAATTGGTGTAGTAGTAATAGTAGATGTGGTAGTAATAGTTGGTGTAGTAGTATTAGTAGGTGTAGTAGCAATAGTTGGTGTAGTAGTAATAGCTGGTGTAGTAGTAATAGTAGGTGTAGTAGTAGTAAGCATAGTAGTAATAGTAGGTGTAGTATTAATAGTAGATGTAGTAGTAATAGTAGGTGTAGTATTAATAGTAGATGTAGGAATAGTTGGTGTAGTAGTAATAGTAGGCGTGGTAGTAATAGTGGGTGCAGAAGTAATAGTAGTAGACTACTGAGGAAAGACGGTGACGATGGGTGGGATATGTACTCTGGGTGATTGGTAACTCGTTACTAAAAATAGGCAGTACCTTAGGGAAGTAAGAGAAAGGACAGGCCAAGGGAAACATGAAGAAGCAAAACAGAGAGGATGCTGAGTAATACAAGGCTCACCTGGGCAAGAGCAGAAAAAAAGCGAAGAAGAAGAAGAAGAAGTTATTGTAATAGCAGTAGTGGGAATAATAATAGCAGTGGTATTAGTAAGCTAGGACAGGTGCTGGCATCCCTAACTCAAATGCTGTAGTGGCCAAGAAATATGAAGGCACTAACACTTCACACCCCAACTGCATGCAAACGCTACGGGGCATAGAGAGAAATCAGCAAATAGAAGTAATAGTAGCAGTAGTAGCTGTTGTTACTGTAAGTGTGGTTATAACATCTGTAGCAACAGTAAAAAAGTATGGCCTGCTGTCTTAGTAGAAGAAACTATAATATCAGACTTGCCTGTACTGAGATGTGTTCTTGTATATTGCTTCTAAAGATGCCAGCAGATAGAGGAGTGAAGTACACGAAGGCACAAAGAACGAAAGGACGAGCGCACATATACTTACAGCCATTTGACAGCGACGCATCTTTCAGCACACAGGAGCACCACCAATAACAGCCGCAGTAAACCGCATAAATTAGGAAGCCTCATACTTGATTGGCTGGCCAAAATATGAATCCACTGGTCACATGACAGTCTCTGTTAGACTCTTGCTTGGGAGTCATAAAAACTGGTGAAGCACATATTCGAAAGTAATTCGGGTTCACTTTCGTTGAATGGTCAAGAATTAATGAGTCCCTTTATGGAACTCTAATCCAGTAATAGAATACGGGATTTTACGTATAATTTATAACCATGAAATATCTAAAGATTTTCTGGTGAAATTCTTTAGTCGCTTTATTGGCATGGGCAGAATAGTTCCAAGATGTGTTCTATCATGCACGTACATCTTTCGTCAAGCAGAAAAGGTATTAGTACCGTAGGATGTTTGTGAATTCTCCAGAACTGTCAACATTTATAGAACTTCCTAAATAGGAGATTTCTGTGTCCATTCAAATCCTCAAAGTTGATGCAATTCTGTAACTGTGACATGAAAGAATAAAGAAAAAGAAATTATATTTATAATATATATAATTATATGCAACATATACAATTATATACACATTTATTTA
Organism: Achatina immaculata; assembly: GCA_009760885.1. Lineage (NCBI taxonomy): Eukaryota > Metazoa > Mollusca > Gastropoda > Stylommatophora > Achatinidae > Lissachatina > Lissachatina immaculata. The sequence continues at coordinate 32,319,100 of CM019707.1, read as the reverse complement.
CCAATGGGGGAACATCCTGTCACATTTTGAACAACATTCTGAACTTGGTTGGGGGAAACGAACTACAGTTTTTCAGATAATTCCAGCATTCACTTGTTTTATTGGTGCCTTTTTTCTGGAAAGTGGAAAAAAGCTAAGAATTATGGGTTCAGTCAATGGGTTGTATTAGGTGTTTGGTCTCTCTGCCGTCTTTGCTTGCTAGCTTATTTAATCTAGCATTGTGTCCTGACATGCGCAAGCCCAAACATCGCTCTAAGCATTGATTCGTTGATTCTCATGGTTGTGCCAGGTCTATCAACGCTGTTGTTTTAGAGTGAAAGGGTTAATAAAATATACCTCTGGGACCTCGGTCGTAAATACCAACGGCCATAACTCAGTGGATATGTCGGCGCCTGACTGTATTATATAGGCTTCCAAATAACAATATGATTACGTAGCAAATAACGTGGGGGTGTGTTTCCACGCGAACGGAAAACTTACTTTTTTTCCTATTTGAAAAGTTGAAAATCAGGAGATGGTTCACTTAGGTAGAAACAGATCAATCCGAGCTTTCCTAACTTCTGGTCCAAGTTTGCATACCGTGGGAAAACAAGGTTTTTTTTTTTTTTACAGAAAGAGCAACTGATGAAGCTCCTACAATCTAGAGAGAGAGAAAGAGAGAGAGAGAAAGAGAGAGAGAGAGTCTTGCCGCTTTTAGAGAACACTTTCTCCAGGCTAGAGTCATAGTCCCAGACAGCATCCAGCCTTTGTCAGAACAAATCTGGATCTTAAACCATAAAATCTTGTTTACAACTTCCGGATCATGTACACATTCCCTGCAATGTCCGAATGGCGATGACTGCCCAGATGTTTGCTGAACTCCTCGAACAAACAGAGAGGTGCACGAACAGACCCAGTATTTATTGTCCTGGGTTTCAGAATGTTGCTAAGACAAACCATGTCGGTAACTATGACAAACAGAAAGGTGGTGATCCTTGCTTTCTTTCATGGTCTGGTGTAGCCATGGCATAACTTGGCGGAACTACTTGTGGAGGTTCGGACAAGGAGAAGGAAAATAAATCAGGACAGCTGAAATGGAAAACTGCATATCTTGTACTATTTTAAGGTATAGTATTTCAAATTATGTGCCGCGGTACAGTGGTGTACCGTGAGAGACATAGAGGGTAAATATTGTTCACCAAATTACAGAGCATTTTCACTTATTTACATATGGAGAGAACTGAAAGTGGACTGAGAAGATTTGAAGGTAGATGCCTGAGAAAAATTTTAAGAATACACTGAGCAATACACGTGACAAACGAGGAGAAAAAAAAACAAAACAAACGAACAGGCACTGAGGCCATTACTAAAGAGGTCAAATGACGAAGATGGAAATAGCTGGGCCACATACTGCGAATGGAAAGAACAAGACACCCCTATACCGCCTTGACTTGGACACCCCTATACCGCCCTGACTTGGACACCCCTATACCGCCTTGACTTGGACACCCCTATACCGCCCTGACTTGGACACCCCTATACCGCCCTGACTTGGACACCCCAAGGGAAAAGAAAGAAGGGCAGGCCATTGGGGACATGGAGACGTACAATACAGGAAGAACTAAAGGAAGCCGGAAAGACATGGTTTGAGGTATCCCGACTTATTCAAAATAGGACTGGCTTTGTTGATGGTTTATGCTCCATTGGAAGTACAGAGGACTGATAATGATGATATGATAAATTCCTCCCAGGTGGAGAATAAGCAACAATAAACATCATACTCTCGCAAAGAGTTTTAGTCAGAGTCCAGCGCCAACTGAAAGGGTCAGAGATCTACGTCTCTAAATAGGCTCACGCATCACATTGAAAAGACTGACTTGTAATATAACAGACAGAAAATTTGATTATAGTCAGCGTCGTGTATAAACTTTGAAAAATGCTAAAAATATATATATTGTTAACAGCATAAGAGTCCAGTGTTACGAACTCAAAGTGTATTGCGACAGAAATTTTCCTTACAAAGTGCGTTGCAGTATTAAAAAGTTTGAGAATCGCTGTTCTGAAGTACGAAAAAGTGTATATACAGTTCTAAAGTATGAAAACTATAAATCACACGGAGCTATACTAAGGTAGGAAAACTATATCATGTACTATTCTAATTTCGAAAAATATATATGATGTAGTGTAGAGCTACGAAACCATATATTCAGTACTTGGTTATCCGAGTTCTTTAACAAAGTGATGTTGGTGTTCTGTTCCTATATAAAATGTTGAAATGTAAGCAACTCCTTGAAAAATATAGTTGTTTATAGAGGAAAAAATATGATTAAACTTTCGTTGTAAATTTATTTATTTTCCAGTAAGTGAATTCTTTTTACAGAGAGCTGGCGTGGTTGAATATACGACGACTTGGTTTCTCGGAATAAAAGGTAGTGGTTATATTACTGCTGGCAGAACTCTCTTGTCGAACCAGCTGAAAACAAAGACGGGCCTCATTGGATGATGAAAACTGTCCAAGAAAGTGGAGAATTTGAGTTGAATAGATCATTGGAGAATATGAGTTGAATAGATCCGTGGAGAATATGAGCTGGATATATCACTGGAGAATATGCGTTGGATAGATCACTGAAGAATATGAGTTGGATAGATCACTGGATTACACAGCGTTTCATAGCTTTTCGGTGGATGACAGAACATTACACAGGTTCATTTCTCTAGGCATTTGTTCTAATCTTGTCTATCTCTTCTTGCCTGTATGATCTAATAATGGCCATCATCATCATCATATTACTTTTAGCGTATGGTGATTAAAGACACCAATAATGATGATGGTGAGGATTATGATGATGATTACGTTGATGATGTTGATGATTATGAGTATGATGAATTTAAGTTAACCGTTTACACAGGAGACTTGCCAATAGACATTGTCGGTTTTTGTATATTTGATAATTCCTGTCAGATTGCTTGATTATTTTCTATCGGTAGATCACGGGTTGTTAGCCCTTTTTGCGACTACAGATCCTCGATGAAGTGCCCAATGAGTTCCCACACCCTCTGTGTCAGACTGTTCAGATCATTATCATTACCTGGTCTATTAGGTCACAGTATAAAGATGAGTATATATTTTTAAATATATGGATAGCTAGAAAAAGAAAAGATGAAAGATAATTCGTATCTAACTACAATTTAAAGAAAGAAAATTATTCAAAGATCCACTCCTATATCCTCATCATTTGATGATCCAATACCACCCCCTCCCCCCTCATTAACACTGTCGTCATCGTCAGTCTTCATTTTGTTACAGCGCTAACAAAGATTTCCGGCGCTGCAAGTGAGTCCGCGGGCAACGTTTCTGAGAGCGCTTTTATATCAACGTTTATCCGGGACAGTAAACTGATTTACCTCCCTTGAGGTTTGGTTCGGCTGTGGCAAAATCAGAACCCCTCGCTCATGGTGTAACTGTTAAGTTGTTCAGCTGGAGCAAAAGTGACGGTGCAAGATTTGTAATAATGTTACTAGAGACATTTAACACCACACAGTATGTCCCTTCTCCTTGAGTTTCCCCTAGCAAAATCTTCTTGGTCTTATTCATTCCAGCTAAGGACGTCGAGCGTTTACACTTTCCGCATGCTGGTGGACGCTTTGCTGGGCCACCTTCTTGTGTCTGGTCTGGGCTTCTAACCAAAGCTTCTGTAATCCACTTCGCATCCGATACGATACTTGTGACTCGAGATCATCACCACGAGAGTGGCATATAAGCGTCTATAATATATTGTCGTTTATGCGAAATGATATTATCCGGATGGATCATTATGTGCCTGGTTGTTTGGTACTTAACTTTATCCGGTTAGTTACTTATAACATGATCTGGTCTGTTCATTATATCTTTGGCTGTAGTACTTATATTGTTTTTTCTTTTCCGGGGAGAATTTTTCTTTATTCTCTTATACTAAATTATCCAGGATGAGCGTCATGATTTTGATTGTTGTACTAAATTATCAGGAGATGACCGTCATGATTTTGAGTGTTGTACTAAATTATCCTGGGATGACCGTCATGATTTTGAGTGTTGTACTAAATTATCCTGGGATGACCGTCATGATTTTTGAGTGTTGTACTAAATTATCCTGGGATGACCGTCATGATTTTGAGTGTTGTACTAAATTATCCTGGGATGACCGTCATGATTTTTGAGTGTTGTACTAAATTATCCAGCGATGATCGTCATGATTTTGGTTGTTGTACTAAATTATCCGGGGATGACCGTCATGATTTTGAGTGTTGTACTAAACTATCCTGGGGGGGGGGGGGGGGTCTATCGAGGAATCATTTGGATCTTATGAACTCTTCAGAAAACTTGCGTGGGCATCATACCACAGTAGACTGCTCGTGGCTTGAAGAGTTATCTGTTCCTTAAAAGGAAATGTTTGCCCAGGCGCTTGGGCTTGAGACGAGCTGACCACAAAAGCCCGACCTCTTTACCTTGTACACTTCCTGAGAACTATCAGAGTTCCTCGTCCTGGTGGTGGAACATTCTGAGAAGCGCAGATTTACAGCCCCGCTAGGAAGGGAACACACCCTAGGAAAAAAAAAAATTAAATCCACGAGAACTTCGATAACTGCCGTCAATAATCATCATCAAATTATCATCACAGATAGACAGAACGCACAGCCACGGAACAAGAACAAATGAAATACTGAGCCTGGGTCTACCAGTGAGATAATACAGCAGGAAAAAAAATGAATAGCCATTGAAAAATAATCACTAAATTTAGAATATCTCACTTGTGTTCTTTTCCTTTTCCTTTCCAACCAGTCGACTATCGTCAGTCTTAATCACTGTAATCACATGTTGCCCATAAGTGTAAAAATACACCGGAAAACTATACTAGGTGAAAAAAAAAACACATGAACAGTCGGCAGAGACAAAGGTTTCAGTAATAAAATATATGCACTACATACTTCGGTGTATCAAATACATCAGTATCAGGCGAGTGATAACAGAAGTGGGAATATGAGCCTTCAGGTAATCACTTATCAGACGGTGTTGATATCATGTTTTCTACCTGCCCAAAACTTCAGATTTCATAGACAGAGCATTTTTTTTTCCTAATAAATGTGTTTAGGTTAAAATAGACATACTAGTTTTTGTTATCTAATAATGTATCGCTGGTTGTATGAGACAAATTACTTTTTGTCCTCTTAGTAATGTTTCAATGTTTTCAAAAGACAAATCAGTTTTCTCCATCTTCATCATGTGTCAAAGTTTATAAAAGACAAATTAGTTTAAGTCATGTGAGTCACGTGTCACAGTCTATAAAAGAACAATCCATTTAGTCATCTTCAATATGTGCAAAGGTCTATAACAGACAAATCAGTTTAAGTTATGTGCCACAGTTTACTATAATAACATTAGTTTTTGTCGTCTTAATCATGCGTCAACGTTTATTATAGAACATCAGCTTTTATCTTTAATCATGTGTAAAAGTTTATAAAAGACAAACCAATTATGTCATTTTAATCATGGGTAAGGTATTTTTACAAAAACAATTTATTTGTACATTTAACCGAGTATCAAAGTATGCTCGGATAAGAAGAAGTTTATATATTGTAAAAATCATCTCTATCAGCATTCAGAGAATACTTGAAACATCTAAATGTTCTTGTGGGGGGTTTTTTCCACAAATTTCTTTAAACAAAATATGAGAAAGCTGAAACAAGAAAAATACACCTGGATCATAAAAAAGACGTGCACAAAATAGCATATATAATTTATTCTCCAATAAGCGAGTCTTCATTTCTGTTTAATAATGGATATGAAAGTGTTCTGAAATGATACTGCCACGAGAGGCCCGCGCTCTAACTGCTCGACCACAAAAAGCAGCGAAGTATAATAGCATATTCCTTGGAAAACCAAGAAAGAAATATATTCAGCTAAATTTTTAACAAATGATGTAAATATAGAAGATTTTCCAGTAATATTATTTATGATATATTTTTAAAAATAACGTTAGTGACACAGTCATAACAGAAGAAAGGAAAATACATAACTGAAATAAACTGTAGAGAAAGGGAAGGGAAATGACAGCTTTCATATGGCATGAAGAAGATAAGTAACAAATGCTGGTATGTTCTTTTTCGTGAGGGGAAAAAGATTTCACAGTTATATTGTAATATCAATGTATCTCTAATATCACGGATACTTTAACAATAAATAATGAGGAAAAGAGTTTCACATCTCTAAATAGTGTCAGTGTAACTCTAATATCACGGATACTTTAACAATAAATAATGAGGAAAAGAGTTTCACTGTTCTAAATAGTGTCAGTGTAACTCTAATATCACGGATACTTTAACAATAAATAATGAGGAAAAGAGTTTCACATCTCTAAATAGTGTCAGTGTAACTCTAATATCACGGATACTTTAACAATAAACAATGAGGAAAAGAGTTTCACATCTCTAAATAGTGTCAGTGTAACTCTAATATCACGGATACTTTAACAATAAACAATGAGGAAAAGAGTTTCACAACTCTAAATAGTGTCAGTGTAACTCTAATATCACGGATACTTTAACAATAAACAATGAGGAAAAGAGTTTCACAACTCTAAATAGTGTCAGTGTAACTCTAATATCACGGATACTTTAACAATAAACAATGAGGAAAAGAGCTTCACAGTTCTATACAGTGTCCGTGTAACTCTAATATCACTGATACTTTACCAATAAACAATGAGGAAAAGAATTGATGATAATGATAGTTACTGTGATGATGATGATGATGACTGTTTTTTTTCAGTCAGGATAACTATAAAGTTGGCCAGCAGACAGATAATCTTTAATCTGGATGATTATTATAAGAACCGGCCAGTGCGGAATAATCGCTGAGAAAAGCAGAGAGCAGAAAAAAAAATGAATGTAGTACTTACACACAGAAACCATTCACTTTACATGTGACATGAAACTATCACATTCTCGCTGTATTAAGAACTAACCGAGAAGAGAACGTGTATTTATATACTCGCGGCAGTATTCTCTACGACATATCCAGTGATTACAAAGTTGAAAAACAGGAATAAATCGTTAAATTACATCCGGTTTCATAAAAATAGCGGCATTAATGTGTTAACTGGTTTATGAAAACAAACAAAAGAAACGTTTTGTTTGTTCCCATGCTTCAAGTATACGATAATACATTAAACTAAAACACAATTTCCTGGAAGGAAACTAACAAGTTAATCAAATTTTCTTGTATGAAAAGTAATAGTAATTTATTTACATTTTCTTGTGGGGAGACTAATATTATATCCTAGTTTCTTATAATAGAATTGTTGTTAATGTAACCACAATTTATTATTCGGAAACTAACATAAATTCAAGTGGAAGTTTAAAAATTAATATTACTGTTATCAACCGATCCACAAATGTTGTAATCATTCACGGTTAATGCACATTATTTGTCCCAACAATTATTTGTATTAGTTCATCTCCCAGGTATTAATTTTCTATAAAATGTTACCGAAATCTCCAGTGTCTCCAAAGGAAAGCGCACTCCCATCTGTTAAAACAGTCAGTGCATACGCTCGATCATAAAGCAATAAATACCAGCAGACCATAAACCAAATACTTTGGTCGCTTTTGTTTTAAAGCGAAAGGAAACCTACCTCAGTGCCCGGACCTCCGCTTAAGCTTAGGAAAAGGTAATCATTTTCTAACTAAACAAAACAATACACCAGAGTGAGCGAGGAAACATTCTAAATCCACCTACGTTCCTCCACCACACAAAAAAAAAAACAACACCTGGACTTTTTCGGTTATTGACTATTAAAACAAAGCCTAGAACATCAAAGACGTGAGGGGTTGTGATATAAAACCCGAGCCTTAGTTTGGTCAAGAAACACTGCTGAGTCTGAGCGAGAAGAGAATTAATCGTGAAACAATAGACGAGGCGATTCAATCCTCCTTTGTTGTACAGTCACCCCTTGAAATGGGGGGAACGAAGAAGTAGAACCCCTTTGTGAAAGTCGATTTCAGACGGTAGATCAAGGTCTGCAGTTCAAACTGATCGTTTCATTAGCGTTTCATTAGTGTTCTAGCCAGTCAGAGACTGAATTGATAAAAAGAGAATGAATGATTAATAACCAGAACGAATGAGTCTTATGTTTAATTAATATCCCGCACCGTACATCCATTCCTCTGTTCGTGAGTGTAATTTGGTAGTGAACTAAGTCTCACTGTGAAGGAAGTGGGTTCAAATCTTACTCCGTCGATTCAGGTGGTAAAAGTGGGTACCTGACATTTTTTGTAATGAAGAAGAACTGTCCCCCAGGGTGGCTGTAATGCAAAGAAACCCACCAAAATATGGGGAGCACGTTGATTACGCTCTCGTTCGCATGGGCTTCTGTGACACGGTCTGTACCAAGAGAGGGCGCTGCCTATAAATGAGGCAGATCTTGGCTCGTGTGTTCTAATCCCGGTGGTCTAAAAGAAGTCGTCTGCTCCACATTTGTGGTGGCAGGAATATTATAGTTACAATGCTTCAACAGTGATGACCTGCGTGTATATAATTTACTGCGTCTGTGAGTCGACCTGTATCTCCGCTCATTTAATGTCACAGATCTTTTAAACAGAAAAGGGCGCCATTATTTTGTCACTGGTAACCAATTGCAGATGACGATTATAATAATTGTGTGATAAATCATTTTCTGAGCGATAACTGTCAGTGAAAATAAGTGTGACAAATTTTCCTTGTAGAATGTGTTTGATTATAACATGTGCTAACATGGCTACATTAAGCTACCATTAAGCACATTAGGCAACATTCTAGGGTGCAGACTTCAGAGGAGCGTGGTGCTGACCTTTGAGGAATCTAGGGTACAAAATATCTTGACATAAAAGATTAATGATCAGACCATACTGGTTGGGGGGTAGGGGGTGGGGGGGGGGGGAGCGGAAAGTCGGTGCATCACTCTGGGGCCTGGAGGATTTTTCTCGTTTGAAGGGTGGGCCTGGAGGAATTTATCCTGTTTTAAGGGTGGGCCTGGAGGAATTTATCCTGTTTTAAGGGTGGGCCTGGAGGAATTTATCCTGTTTTAAGGGTGGGCCTGGAGGAATTTATCCTGTTTTAAGGGTGAGCCTGGAGGAATTTATCCTGCTTTAAGGGTGAGCCTGGAGGAATTTATCCTGCTTTAAGGGTGGGGCTGGAGGAATTTATCCTGTTTTAGGGGTGGGCCTGGAGGAATTTATCCTGTTTTAAGGGTTGGCCCGCAGGAATTTATCCTGTTTTATGTGTGGGGTTGAAGGATTTTTCCTGTTTTAAAGGTGGGTCCGCAGTGGATTAAGCAAATAAGCAGGTGGAGGAGGGTTTAAACGGTTTAGAAATATTCTCTTGTGGGCTCTGTTAATGTGGACCCTGTTAATGATCTTTTCTAGACAGGTCGGCCTATTGAAGTGCTATGTGGTCGACATTAATCTTTACTCGAAAAATATACATACAAGGAACAGCTGCTGCAAAAGTAAACCTAATTTGCATATCTCGGCAGCTAAATAGACCAGGATGGTGACACCAGAAAAAAAGTTAGGATTGCAAAGGCACCACTGACCTTTAAAAATCATGAGAAATTACGGCAGTCAAAAGTTATAATCACGAAACTAAAACTGTTCATTTCAAATGAAATATACGTCCTTGTTTATGCGTGGGAAAGCTGGAAAACAACTAAATAAATGGAAAACAAATTAGACACATATGCAAACAAATATCTAAGTAAAATATTTTGTAGACAACGGAGCAAATTCAAGACCAACGCAGAAATAATGGAAAATGAGCACACAACAATCAGTGATTAAAAAAAGAAAAGAGATGGGCATATGTCGGTCACGTGATGAGAAGAAACGCTCAGAGAATAAAAAAAAAGTGGAACACAACAGATCAAAGAAAAAGAGGTAGACCACTCTAAAGTGAACATTGTCATTAATTAGCATAAGGTCCTTTGACAAGGTTGAAAAACTCGCAGTAAACGAAAACACACACACAGAGACACAGTCACACATACACACATGGCGAACTACAATGCGAGCCCTAGGTGACATTTAACAGCGCGAGAAGGGTATAAGGTGGTCAGCATGGGAGGTCCTTTAGCTCTTGCTTTCACAAGAGCAGACAAGTGGCCGTTTGTACATATGGGTTGCCTAGAGCGCACCGGGCAGGGGATGAAACCACGATCAACACCAGAGGCAAGTCCGGTAACAATTGTGGTTTTCAGGTCAGCCAGTCAGTCAGTCATTTGCATGTCTCTTGCCCAACTTTGGCTTCCTAACAGCTCTCCTGCAGGCCTCTCGGTTGTAAGCAAGATGCCTTGATGCTGATGCGTCCATTAGCAGATTATCAACGATGTCTTGCAGCTATCTTTGCCTTGGTCTTCCTCTCTTTCTTTTTCCCATTATGTACCCTTCCAATACGGTCTTCTCTAAATTATCATGACGTTTAATGTGCCCAAAATATTTAAGCTTTCTTTTATTTGGAAACCTTCTTCAATATTAAGTACTTGTAGTATGGATATATTTGTTCTTTTTGTGTCCATGATAGTTGAAGGACTCTTCTGTAGCATTTACACTCAAAGGTAGTTATGTGGTTCTCAGCTGTTGTGTTAAGTGTTCAGGTCTCACAGGCACATGTGTCTTAGGGGTGCCTTCTAAAATTATGTCACTCGTTGTATGCCGTGCCAGTAAGCACTGGTGATCAATCAATCAATCAATCAATCAATCAATCAATCAATCAATGCTCACAGCCCTTCCTCCAGGGCATAAGCCACAGAGAACGGGCTTTGCAGTCATTTCTATCTTTGGCCTTGTTCTCCAATTCACTTCATGTGAGTCTCTCTGTCTTTAGAACCGTCATTGTATCTTCTCCATGTATTCTTTGATCTTCTCTGGTTTGGCTTCCCTAAAGGGTTCCATGTCAAAGCGAGCCTTGCTGTGCTGTCTCCAGTTTTCTCAGTGTGGGGATCAGGCCTCTGTTTTATCCTCTCCTTGATGTTTCCAGTCAGTTGCCTGTCTTTTCCTGTGGCGCTTGCTTAGTTTGTCCATTTAATTTTCTCTTCCTCTCCCTTTCTTTCTTTTTTCCTTTGAGTTTTCCTGTGTTTCAAAGGTAGCCCTGTTATACCATGTAGGCGTCTAAGGGATATGACGCTAGTGCCTTGTTCTGTTGACACATTACAGGCTGTTGTGGGAGTATCACATCAGGCCGGGTCTCCTTCTCCCAGCTCCAGACAAAGCTGCGTACCCATGCTGGGTGGCTGGGGCTCCTCCAGCTGGATTCAAACCACGACCTTCGCCATGGGAGACCAGGGCACAAACCATCTGCTACTCAGGCGTCCTTGTCCATTTTTCTTCGGTTCCATATCTTCTGTCTGCTCGTGATATGTACAAGGGATTTCGAGGACCTTTTCCTTCCTTTTTTAGACAGTTTTCCAGCCTCTCTGAGGTCCATTTAGTTTTTTTTTAAATATATACATATATTACAAGAGAATGAAATAAAACCTTCACATTCACAACTACTCAGATATTGACATTAATGATTAATACCAGGACACAGACAGTAATAATTCTCACAGAGAGGAATGAAATAAATATGTTAACAATGATGTTTTTGATCATACCTGACTGCCATGCCTATACAAGAATTGCAATGAAATCTGCCAGACCAGAGTAAGACAATTTTAAAAAAAATTAAAAAGCGATGGTTTCAAAGCGAACGTAAAGCGAGACTTGAAGAAACGGCTCTATTGTAGACTTTTGCTTCAACGTCCCAGGCAAGGAGCGCATCTATTGTCGACTTTTTTTTTCGACGCCCCTGGTACAGAAAGTGATTATGAAACGGCCGAGTGTCTTTTCGTGGTTAGGCGGCAGCTGGTTCTGCTGGAGCCCTTGGTTCGAATCACAGTCCATTCTCTCGCTGCTTTTCTTTCTCTCCTATCTAAAGTATTGTATATATTATTTTCAAAGGCTAATCATACAACGTTGTATTAAATCACTTTACTGTGCGAAAACCTAGATGTTTTTTGTTTGTTTGTTTGTTGTTATTTGTCAGGTTGGTTTAACAGTACGTGAAGGATGTAAGAGAACTCTTTTGGCGACTTTTATTTCGACGTCCCGTATAAGGGAAGAAATACCTATATTTTAGACATTTGTCACTACGTCCAAGGTAAGGGAAGACTCACCTCTATTTTAGGCTTTTATTTTTACGCCCCATGTAAGGGAAGAATCACCTCTATTTTAGACTTTTGTTTCTACGGCCAAGGTAAGGGAAAAATCACCTCTATTTTAGAATTTTGTTTCTACGGCCAAGGTAAGGGAAGAATCATCTCTATTTTAGACTTTTGTTCCTACGCCACAGGTAAGGGAAGAATCACCTCTATTTTAGACTTTCGTTTCTGCGCCCCCATGTAAGGGAAGAATCACCTCTATTTTAGACTTTCGTTTCTACGCCCCAGGTAAGGGAAGAATCACCTTTATTTTAGACTTTCGTTTCTACGCCCCAGGTAAGAGAAGACGCACCTCTATTTAGACTTTTATTTCTACGCCATAGGTAAAGGAAGACTCACCTCTATTTTAGACTTTTGTTTCTACGCCCCAGGTAAGGGAAGATTCATCTTTAGACTTGTATTTCTACGCCCCGGGTAACAGAAGAATCACCTCTATTTTAGACTTTTATTTCTACGCCCAAGGTAAGGGAAGACTCCATCTATTTTAGATTTTTATTTCGACGCCCCGGGTAAGGGAAGAATTACCTCTATTTTAGACTTGTGTTTCTACGCCCCGAATAAGATAAGGAACGTTCCTGTTAGAGGCGTTTGTTGCGACATCCTTGACGTAAGCGGTAAACAATTTACAGATTTCAGAACGAGTATATGGTTTAATAAAACAACCATGTGGCTAGCTGATCTTATAATGGTATTTATCCCTTATTACCTCTTAAAATATGTGAACTGTACTGAGCTCTCTGGTGTGATCTCGTTACATTTCCACTCCGGTTCACGCCCTTAGAACAAAATGTACACTCTCACGTGAGTGTTCCAAAAATTAATAGAACATTTGAACTGTCTTTTGTGAACCGATATGACTTAAATTATACTGGACATTTTTTTTTTTTTTTTAGTGAATAAGTACCCGGGCCAGTCCGATTCGGGTCTCGGCACTTCCGTTTGAAAATCTCACGTCTTCAAATCAATTACCACACTTCAGTTTCTACCCACACAGCACCTGCGATTTTCCTGAGCCGGCGTTGGTGCTGTTTTAACGTGCGCTTGTGTCTATAATAAACAGAGCTGGCTTAACGCGTTAAATTTATCAGGGACTTCGCTAACGCGAAACAAATCACGTATTCATGTCCATCATGAGGATCAAGGATCCTAATCAAGGATCCTAAACTATACGAGGTTTACTTGTAGGTTTTCGAGTACCAAGCGGTACAACGGGAGCGTGATTGATGAATCAAGATCATGCAGTTGTAGGATCAAAATCGACGGGTTCTGTTCCTGCTGCTATCAAATACTTCCAACTCGCTGAAAAAGTAGGTACACAGCACCACAATGTTGAGAAATGTGCCGCCGAGAACTCCTTGCACAGCTTGTTGTACTGGATTACACCTAAATTTCTGTTTCGTGCGATAACTCTGTTTTCCCACAATTTCTCGTATAAGGTAAAGGTAAAATTCAATTCAAATGTAATATTCACCTTCATTTATGCACGCGAAAGCTGGAAAACAACTAAAGAAATAGACAAGAGTGTACTCTTTTTTTTAAACAAATGCCTAAGGAAAATACTTGGTATAAAGTGGAACGAATTTCAATAACAACGGTGAGATAAAGCAGATGAACAACCGCCTGTCTCATGGGTGATCAGAAAAAGGGGATGGACATACGTATGTTGGTTACGTGATGAGAAGAAACAGAGAATCCCAAAACAAGCTATCAAATGGAACACAACAGGCCGAAGAAAAAAAGGTCGACCACGTGAAACTCTAAAGAGGACATTGTTAAGAGAGGCCAAATTAGTAGGCATAAAATCCCAATGATAAGGTTGAAAAGCTCGCCGAAAACAGGAAAACTTGGCGAACTACCATGCGAGCCCTATGAGATGTTTAACAGTACGTGAAGGATGTTTTCTTCTTCCTACGCACGTGAAGGATGTAAGATTGGTAAAATCCCCGTTTCCATACCAATAAGGCACATTGGGCATATTATGTTAAGTTCGTATTTCCACGACCATCGACATGAAAGTGTGAAGTGGTCAGTATCACGCCTGGCCCCATTTACCTTCCCAGATTTCTCTGGTACTCACTTTTAGAGGCCGGGTGGACCTCGGGGCCCTTTTGGTGTGTAGAAGAAAAATAAAAATCTCCTATGGTGCCACCGGACTAGTAAACCGAAAGCCTAACCACTCAGCTACCCAGTTTGTTGTGTACCAGATTGAAATAGTCTTTTTTTTTTCATGAACATAGTGCTATACCAGTATAATACTGGCATAAGGTGAGAAGAGTTTTAACTCCCTAAGGTGGAGAAGTTAATAATACTTCTAGAACTTTCAGTAATGTTTACGAGTCTTGTCTGTAGTCAAACTGACTTAATAGGCTGAACTAGCACAGTACGGAAAGTCTGATTAATGTTGTAGGGAAATTTAGCATAGGACATTGAAATGAGGCAGATGACAATGTAATGGCGTTTTGCATGGAAAATGAGCTAATGATTGCTAACACACTTTTTAGACAACATCCAAGAAGACTTTACACATGGATATCACCTGATGGGAAAACCATGAATCAAATAGATTACATGTTAGTGCAAATAAGGTGGAGATGAAGTATAACAGCAAAAACTTTTACCAGGTGCTGATTGTGACACGGACCATGAGTTATTAATAGTAGACATGAAGATAAAGATAAAAAGACAGTTACGGGATCAAGACCACTCCGCTTTGATCTTACAAAAATACCAGAACAATACAGTATAGAAATGAAGAACCGTTTCAAAATCCTGATGGCTGTACAGGAAGAGATGACACCAGATGGCTACGCAGGCCAGAGATATCTTAATAACAACAGCTAAAGACGTGGTTCCAGTAAAGAGAACACAAAAGAATGGATGGATTACAGCAGGCACACTAGAACTGATAAAACAACGTAGAGAAATGACGCAATGGAAAGTGACAAACAACAACAAAGAGGAATATAAATCTTTAATAAAAGAAGTACGAAGAAACATAAGAAAAGACAAAAAACAATACATACAAGATGTGAAAGAATAGAAGGACATCAGAAGTGTGGAAGAGATAGTGAAATGTTTAAAGACATGAAGACATTGACGAGAAGTGTCACACCTAAGCTAAATGTAATTTGTGATGAGATGGGGGAATTCCTTGACAGAGACAGAGGAAATTCTAGGAAGATGGAAGGAATATTGCAGAGGAATGTATGAAACAACTGACTGTGAAAGCAGAAATCAACAGTGTGAATTATTATTGGAGGAGAAAGAACCCGAACCAACAATAGAAGAAGTTTTATGAGCAATAAAGAATCTGAAAAATGGTAAATCACCAGCATGTGATGAGATAACAGCCGAACTTATTAAAGCAGGAGGAAAGGAATGTACAGCAATCTATCATGCACTATGTAAAAAGATATGGCATTCAGGTATTTGGCCAAAAGAATGAAAAGAACTGTATTCATACCACTGCCAAAAAATGGTAACCTGAAATTATGCACAAACTACAGAACTGCTGCCCTGATTAGTCATGCCAGCAAAATTCTGTTAAAATCATAATTGTTGGACTTCGTAAGAAAATAGAAGAAGTCAATATGGTCCAAGCTGGTTTCAGGCAAGGAAGAGGATCATGAGATCACATATTCAATATAAGATTAATAATAGAGAAGTGCAGAGAGTTTAATGTGAATCTATACTTATCTTTTATAGACTACTCAAAGGCGTTTGATTGTTACAACACCAGAAACTTTGGGAAATAATGGAAAAAATGGGATTTCCAACATATTTGATACATTTAACATCACTGCTGTATCTAGACCTTACTTATTTAACTTGTATACTGAAAATATAACTAGGAATGTTAGAGAAGATGTAGACAAAGAATATTACGATGCCATAACAATTGGAGGTTATGAAATACCAGGTTAGATATGCTGATGACGCAGTATTACTGCCCACAAATGCAAAAACTAATTATGTTAGTCTGTAAGAACAGCGAAGAGCAAAACTTCTATCTTAATGCGAAGAAAACTAAATTGATAACAAGTGATAAAACAAACAAGACAGTTGAAATATGTATAAATGAGGAAAACCTGGAAGAAGTGAAGAGTTTTGAATATCTGGGATCACTGCTAACTAATAATGGAGATACAATGAGGGAAATTAAAAGGACATCTATCGCTCTTCAGAAAATAAAACAACTAAAGAATCTGTGAAGAGGAGCAGATAGAACTACAGAAATAAGATTTTTAAGAGCATGCATCTTTCCCATCGCAACATATGCCTGTGAGACCTGGACACTTAACAAAACAGCTAATAAACGCATAGATGCCTTTGAATGTAAATGCTACAGAAGGGTACTTCAAATATCATGGATAAAAAAAAAGAACAAATATATCCACACTGAAAGAACTTAATACTGAAGAAAGCTGAAGAGGATTAAACAGAGAAAACTTAAATATTTTGGACACATTAAACGTCATTATAATCAAGAGAATACCGTCTCGAAGGATGCATAATGGGAAAAAGAAAGAGAGGAAGACCAAGGCTGCAAGACATTTCGTTAATGATCTGCAAATTGATACATCAGCAGCAGGCCATCTTGCTCACAACCAAGAGGCCTACAGGAGTGCTGTTAGGGAGGCAAAGTTCCGCAAGGGACATGCAAATGAATGAATGAATGAATGAATGAATATTAATGATGATAATAATAAAACTGATATGCAAATGAATGAATGAACAAAACCGTATACACGAAATATAAGAACACATCGCCATTTCTCGGTTTTAAAGAAAAGAACATATCAGTTATGTCTATTTCTAAATTCTTTAAAAGAACATATGTCTATTTCTAAATTCTTCGAAACAACATATCAGGTATGCCTTTTTCTTAAATTCTTTAAAAGAACATATGTCTATTTCTATATTCTTTAAAAGAACATACCAGATATGTCTATTTCTAAATTCTTTATGTCTATTTCTAAATTCTTTAAAAGAACATATCAGGTATGCCTATTTCTAAATTCTTTATGTCTATTTCTAAATTTTTTAAAGGAACATATCAGCTATGCTTATTTCCAAATTCTTTATGCGGACTTGAAATTTTTGGTAAGCTTTAGGAGATCAGACACAAAATATATCAGAATCTCTTGCAGAGAGAGAAGGAAAAAAGACGCTGGGCAACAATAAGACCAAACATTAAAAATAAAAGGTAAATTGTTGAATGCAGCAATGAAGAAAAGGAACAAAAACGAGATGTAAATCCATGGCAATCAATCTTTGACATAGAAATAATGGGAAATGGAAGGGGATCTGGGAATCCCATGGATATGATTATTTACATTTTGGGCATAGCAAGACAACCAGGCAGCTTGAATCTTATCTCAAGGCCATTGGCCCAATGAGTCTCGTAGTGGTTTTGAGAGTATAGAAAGAAACGAAAGAGGTTTTAGATAAGTGGGAGCGAACGAGCATCGGAGCTTTAGAAAAAAAAATTTCTGTTACAAAAGAAGAGAATCAACACGTGCTACGAATCAATCTTTGCCGAGTCAAAACGCCAAGTATAGACGTGAATTTATTTCACAAAGTCTCCCCTCTCCGGCGAGAAGGTATTTCAGCCAGGTAATCCTCGTTGTAAATTAAGTAACTCTGTTGTAAATTAGTTTTTAGCGAACATTCTGGTGGGTATTTTGCTGGTGTGTCTCCGGCACGGCAGATACGCAGATATTTAGCTGAAAGAAGTGATCATTCACAAGCATTTCAAGCAATGCAAAAATAATAATAATAATAATAATTTTTTTGCTCAAATTGTAAAAGTTTTTGTTCTAAGTATTGCAGATTTGTGAGTTTTATTCTACTGCTCATATAATAATAATAATAATAGAACAGCGAAAATGACAATATTGAAGGACTGCGTCAGTACCGCAGCGAAGACACATTCAAGTTTTGAAAATAACAAGAATTATAGTTATTCTTATCTCCCTTGTATACTGAACTTGGGGTTTTCCACGGCCGGTGTCGTGAGGATGGCGAGGCATCGCGTATCATGGTCTTTACAGAGTGGATTATGGTGGCTTTCTGAGTGACTGGGTGGACCGTGGCTGGTTTCTCAAAGACCTTGGAGGGATTATAGTGTGTATCTTAAAGAGTCTCGTGACTTTCTGAAAGATCTGGAGTGGATTATCTTGGCTTTCTGAATGATCTCTAATAGGTTTTGGCGGCTTTCTAAAAGTTTCTGAGTGGATTATCTTGGCTTTCTGAAAGATTTATAACGGGTTTTGCTGGCTTTCTAAAAGTTTTTGAGTGGATTATCTTGGCTTTCTGAAAGATCTCTAATGGGTGGCTTTCTGAAAGTTTCTGAGTGGATTATCTTGGCTTTCTGAAAGATCTCTAAGGTTTTTGGTGGCTTTCTGAAAGTTTCTGAGTGGATTATCTTGGCTTTCTGAAAGATCTCTAATGGGTTTTTGGTGGCTTTCTGAAATTTTCAGAGTGGATTATCTTGGCTTTCTGAAAGATCTCTAATGGGTTTTGGTGGCTTTCTGAAAGTTTCTAAGTGGATTATGGTGGCTTTCTGAAAGTTTCTGAGTGGATTATGGTGGCTTTCTGAAAGATCTCTAATGCGTTTGTGGTGGTTTTCTGAACGTTTCTGAGTGGATTATCTTGGCTTTCTGAAATACCTTCAGTAAAATAACAAACGAGCTTTTCCGTTATGAGGTTTTTCTGCAGTGGCTTCCTGTGTAGTTATATACTCAGTTTTGTATACTTACACACTAATTATTAGTGTGTTACGCTATGATGAAGATCCAGTCTTCCAGTTATCCTATCTGAAGATATATCTGTTACGATCACCATAAAGTCTATGGTCCTGGACAGCTGTTGTTTGTCACTCCTGCAAAGATACAACCATCCTAGCGGAGTCATCGAATCACTGATTGTGAAAAAAAAATTGTTTTAAATAAAAGGGAACAAGAAAAGAAAAGAAAAGAAAAAAAGTTGTATTTGGAAATTCGACACTCCCAGGCAGAAGTAGGTCAAGTCTTTGTCTGTCCGTATAAGAAAATTAAGACACGAATATTGAAAGATAAAAGAAAAAAAAATCGACCCTTTTTAAAGGGTCGATTTTTTTTTCTTTTATCTTTCAATATTCGTGTCTTAATTTTCTTATAGATATGAAAACAGCAGACGAATATTGCTACAAATAAGTTAGAGTGAAAAATAATAAAATAAATTGCATACGGACAGCAAGAGCACGCTTTTGATTATCTTTTAGCTAAGGAAAATATAATATTCTTTTAAAGTCTGTCTTCTAATTTGTTTTTTAAAAATGTACTTTTTAAAATGTCTTCAAAACAGAACATCACTTATCTTAAAATTTAGTTTTATAATGTATAAAAATAAAATAGAACATAGCTTTTTAATAAAAACCTGCCATTCGATTATATATATGTATTCTTTCCATTTATCAGCTATGAGCATTCTGTACACTGTAATGCCTCTACGGTGTACGTTTTATAACAAAAATATGTGGTATATTGAGGGTATAATCAGTCTAAATAAAAAAAGAAATAATGAAGAGTTGAATATACGGTTGGGGTGGGAGGGGAGAGGGGGGATGTCTTACTGAAAGACAGACAGACATACAGACAGACAGACATACAAACAGACAGACGGACATACAAGCAGATAGATAGATAGATAGATAGATAGATAGATAGATAGATAGATAGATAGATAGATAGATAGATAGATAGATAGATAGATAGAGTGTACAACAATCTGACAGCACACCGTCTCCTGACCTACAGTGTCAAGTCTGATTTCGGCGTGTCTCCCGGTGTCATACAGACGCTTGGCATTCCCGGTAACCATACAATTAAGTAATCAGTAGATTTACTACTTGGCTGACAACCCTAAAGTAATCTAGGAGTTTTCTCTGTTATTTACGACCTCGTTAGAGAAAAAAAATGAAGAGTTGATCCAAGAAATGTATGTAAAGAGCAATGAGTAGACAACGAATATGGCTGGCCTAAAAAGATAGTTAACAGAGCATTTGAAACGCAAAATAAATCAAAATGGAAAATAATTTTGGTACTGAATGTTTGTGACTAGAACCACTGTCTGCTTAAGAATTCTCTTTAAACTGAACAGGTCACGCTGCTTGGGCAAGATGAAGGAAACAAGGCCAAGGGGAAGACCAACACAGAGATGGAGTCAGTCATCCAGTCAAGTCAGTCATTTGCATGTCCCTTGCGGAACTGTGCCTCCTTAGTAGCTCTCCTGTAGGTCTGTCGGTTCAGAGATGGAGAGACAGCTTAAAAGAGGATATAAAAGAAATTGGTGTCACCAACTGGCGAGAGAAGATCAGAAATAAAGAAGAATGGAGGCGAACTGTATCTGCAGCAGTGAGTCTTAGTGGCTTAGAAAGCTGAAGAAGAAGAAGAAGAAGAATCCCTGACTTCTGTTGGACGAGCAAACGCCTTTACTGGAGGACAACGCATTATCAATTTGACTGTTGAGATTGTGAGAGGTAGTCTTTGTGTTCTATTCTTGTTGAAAGTGCTAAAAGATAGTTAGTCTTTGTATTCTATTCTTGTTGAAAGTGCCAAAGATAGCTTAGTCTTTGTGTTCTATTCTTGTTGAAAATGCCAAAGATAGCTTAGTCTTTGTGTTCTATTCTTGTTGAAAATGCCAAAGATAGCTTAGTCTTTGTGTTTTATCTCTTGTTGAAAATGCCACAGATAGTCTTCGTGATGTATCTCTTGTTGACAATGTTAAAGATAGCCTTCGTGTTGCATCTATTATTGACAATGTTAAAGGTAGCCTTTGTGTTGCATCTTTTGTTGACAATGTTAGTCTTCATGTTGCATATCTTCTTGACAATGTTAAAGGTAGTCTTCGTGTTGCATATCTTGCTGACAATGTTAAAGGTAATCTTTGTGTTGCATATCTCGTTGACAGTGTTAAAGGTAGTCTTTGTGTTGCATCTCTTGTTGACAATGTTAAAGGTAGTCTTTTTATCCGTTAATGTGAAACATGGGGCTAAGGAAAACGGTTATCATTGTTGATTTAGGTTTTAAAAAAAAATGAACACTGTTCCTTGTCACTGAGACATGAAACTGTTAATTATGTTAATGCCAATTCCTTCCTTGTCGGCACACTAGAGGGCGACCTGATGAGTACCCTGCCGGGGAGCTGTTCCAGCTACGTTTAGGAAGAGCGAGGTACCCCACCTTTAACGCTGGTCTGACTGTTTAGCACCCCCCCCCCTCCACCCTTTCCAAAAGATGCTGTACCGCCCACATTCGCCATGAGAAATTAATGCACTAGCCACTTCGCTACTCCGGCGCCACATTTTTTTTAGAATTAACATAAAACCTTTTCTGTACAAGGGAACAGAGAGGCGAAAAAAATTATTAAAAAACAAAAATTAAGTATCACTGCAATCTTGGCTAACTGCGTATCAGCTTGGCTACATATCACAGAAGTTCTGCGTGCTTCCAGGATTTTGGCTACTCACCGCCAAAGGCTTGCGTCTATCTATGTACCACCAAAATCTCTGGCGAACAACCAGAATCTCGACTAACTGCGTAAAACCAGAGTTTTGGCTAGCTACGTCAGGGACTTTGTAAGCTACTTATCACCAGAGTATTGGCTAGCTATGTCGGGGACTTTGTAAGCTACTTATCACCAGAGTATTGGCTAGCTACGTCAGGGACTTTGTAAGCTACTTATCATCGGGATCTTGACTAGCTACGTTAGGCTAGCTATGTCGGAGACTTTGTAAGCTACTTATCACATGATTCTTGACTAGCTACGTCGGGGAGTTTGTAAGCTATTTATCACCGGAGTCTTGACTAGCTACGTCGGGGAGTTTGTAAGCTACTTATCACAGGAGTCTTGACTAGCTACATATCAACGACCCTGATAACTTTCGTGCCCCTGAGAATCTTCGCAGTTGGGGGATAAACCCCGATATTATCTTTATTGGCGTGAATACTTACAGAGTGTACCGGTCACCGGGTTCGAGAAATACCTGCCTATATTTTATCCTAGAATCTACGCGTGGGAGCAGATTGATTGACACGGGCAGGTGAAGAACACCGAGGGCCCACTCCAGCCCCACTCGACACCGTGCCATAAAATATCTTCTTCAGGTAATGACACAATTTGTAATTAACCTATTTGCCCTATCTCCCAGGCTGTAGATATGCCATGTCGACCATCTGACTTCGGTCGCGCCAAATGAAAGGTTATAAAAAAAAACCGGTGTCGTGAAACATTTTTGGACCAAGTTATTTTAACCTCATCCTCACCTATTCTGTTTTGTGCCGTTTATTTTTTAGTTTTGGCTTGGCTGGCATTTTAATCTTATAATTTCTACTTTTGTACGGTGGCTGATTGCTCTGCATCAAGATAACTCTTGTTTAAACTGCATCAAATGATCAAGCTATAGGAAAACTTTACAATTTGATCGTCTTTAGATTCATTTAAATCAGTGTTTCCCACGCTTGTTCGGGCTGCCGCACCCTTTTCTCCCAGGCCACATTCTCATCGCACCCCCCCCCCCTCCATGTACTACTCGTACAGTGACCTACTGAACTAGGATATGCATTCTCTCTTTCTCTGGTCCATGCCAGTCAGGCGTTGGTCGTCACTGACCTCCACAACCACCTATCCTTTTTTTTTCCCTTTCTATAAGATGTGTTTTGGACCGTGCTACGTCAAGTTTCTTGTTTCTTTGTCTTCCTCTGTCCCGTTTTCCCTCCAGTTTTCCTGTTGTCACTAGCTGTTCCAGTTTGTCTCTTCTTAAAACATGTTCTACAAATCTGGACTGTTGCATTCTGAATTTTGCGTTATTTTCTCTGTTGCGCAAGCTCCGTTAGAACCTTCTCGTTTGTTTTCTTGCCTATCCTTGGTATTATCATTTTTCTTAGGAACAAGATATGCATTACACAATTAAAAACTTCAGCTAACAAACTAGTTTATTAACAACAAGAAGGAGTACATTTATAACTCACCTACTGCATTATTTTCTCAGCTTTTAATGTGATGGATGAGTTTCATGTAGGGACACAAGTTTCTCAATATCAGGTTGAAAAGTTCTAAGAAGGGAGGTATTCCTGCCGACCTCTGCTTCGTTTTCCCTCAACACTCCCCATCCTCCCCCTTTTCTTCCACGCCTCCTACTGGCCCTTCTTCTTTCACCACCCCTCCCCCCCCCACCCCCGGGGCCTTTCCAACGCCGAGGGCGCGTTATCATCCAGTTTGGGAAACACTGATTTAAATAATGAGGATTTTAAAACAAGTGTTCTGTACTGTTCTTTTCCCTTTAGTATATTACTCAAAAATTCTGTATTTAAAAAAAAAAAAGCTGGAGGGGGGATGTTTAAACAAAACACATAAGAAAAAAATGCACCTATTAGTTTACTTAGCTTGTAAATCCATCATACGAAACTAAGCCAAAGGGGGAAAAATGAAAAAAAAAAAAAAAATCAGAGATAAAAAGGTACAGTTTCTGTACACAGGAAGTAATGCATTCTTCATTCCGGTAGGGGACATCACTCTAAGTTCTCAAATTCTCGTTCGTGTTGCTCTGCTATCATCACTTATTCTCGTGGGCATTTACCAGAGTTAAAAGCTAAACTGTGTCTGGGGTTAAAATTAGTTAACTGCGCCTGGAGTCAAAATCAGTTAACTGTATTTGTGGTTAAAATTAGTTAATTGTGTCTGAGGTTAAAATTAGTTAACCGTGTCCGGGGTTAAAATTAGTTAACCGTGTCCGGCGTTAAAATTAGTCAACTGTGTCTGGGGTTAAAATTAGCTAGCCGTGTCTGGGGTTAAAATTAATTAACTGTGTCTGGGGTTAAAATTAGTTAACTGTCCCTGAGGTTAATATTAGTTAACTGTGTCTGTGGTTAAAAGTAGTTAATGCTGTCTGAGGTTAAAGTTAAACTGAATAGTTTATCGATAAGCTAGTAGCTTCATAAATCCACTCTGGCTGTTAAAAAAGCCATCATAATACACTCCTCATCCGACATGATTCCTCGGTTTCAGCATAGTCACGCCGCCGACTGCAGAGAACAACAGTTGTCAGCTGCAAGGAGATCATGACAAGAACTTCTATAAATTGTTAAGATGGCTGCCAAAACTTCAGGAAGTTGAACACTGGGACTGAAAATACCATTTTTCTGTTGACAAACTAGGAACTTCTTCATTATGGGTACTCGGTTTTCATATTTAAAGAGGCGGGTCATTCCTAGTTTGAGAAGTATGAAACACCATCAACGTCAAATTAAAAAAAAAAGAAGCAAATGACTATTTCAGAAATGTGCTATCTATAACAAGATTAGAATAAACGTCCAAATGAAAAGCGCCGTATGTCTCAGTACTGCTAGTAGTTATGTCTGTCTAGATACGAGATATTAGCACCCTTTCTGTTCAAAATCGCTCCTTCCACTGCTGTGTTACTGATCTGTTACTGATTTGTTACTGATGACCGCTTCTATCCCACCCCACCCCACCCCTCC
The DNA here is from genome assembly GCA_009760885.1 of Achatina immaculata. Taxonomy (NCBI): domain Eukaryota; kingdom Metazoa; phylum Mollusca; class Gastropoda; order Stylommatophora; family Achatinidae; genus Lissachatina; species Lissachatina immaculata. The sequence continues at coordinate 32,294,331 of CM019707.1, read as the reverse complement.
CCCGCTCATCCTTTTATCCACCTCTTCCCACCCCCCACCCCCAGGGCAAAGTAATAATACTGACTCTGTGTAGGTGTTTATGTGTGTATGCGTGTGTGTGTGTGTGTGTGTGTGTGTGTGTGTGTGGGAGAAGGAGTGAGAGATATAAGGTGAAGATTGTCACTAAACACGTTTTTGAGAAAACTGATTTAAAATACAGAGGCATAATTAGGTTCAAGCAGGTGGCACATGTGCCCTGAGCGCCAAATTTGAAGCCAATCACTTTATGGTTAAAAATAGAAAAGTGCCAGTCCTGTTTTTATATAAAGTGCACGGATTTTTCGTATTAAAAAAAAAACAAACAAACAAACAAAAAACTTGGCTTGGGCGCCATCAACCCTATTTGTAACTCTGTTGAAATCATTCTTAGTTGATAAGATGGCGTGGCCTGCCTGATCCTTCCCTGTGTGCGTGCACAATTTATCAAAAATGTGTATTTCGTTCGCCATCTAATCTACGAAGTATTCATAATTTCTGTGCTCTGGCTTGAGTTATCTTGTCTCTATGTGCTGTCACACAGAGGGCCAAGCTCCCAGCATGACCACGTGTGTGGTAGGCACAAATATTTGTTTCAAGGTTACCCAGTACAACTCTGTCAAATGTACTCATTTGAAAAGGGGGGGGGGGAGGGAGGAAAGAGATAGGGAATTGTCTGCCCTTTTACTGTAATTCCTCAAAAAGTGGCTAATGATACAGACTGTTGTCTCCCCTTTTACTGTAATTCTTCAAAAAGTGGCTAATGATACATGCTGTTCCCTCCCCTTTTACTGTAATTCCTCAAAAAGTGGCCAATGATTTGATACCGTTTCCTACGTTTATGGCAGCAGCCGAGTAGAATGTTTCTTTGTTCGTCTGTAGGAATTACAACTGATTTCTGTAGATCTGCATGGGCCATTCTTGGGAATTAGAAACGTTGTTTGCCGTTGAGCCTGTACTGCTCTATGAAAGTGAGTCATGGACAAAGAACAAATCGATGAAAAAATCACTGGAGGCCATAGAGATGTGGTTGTTTACAACATTGTTAAGAGTACCACGGACAGTTAAGATGACAGGGAATGTCTAACAAAAACAAACGTAGATAGGAACCTAATTACAGTAAATCCATAAGAAAGCAAACAGTCATCATTCATTGGAGATAGAATAGGACTTGAAAATATCATAACAACAGGAAAGATAAATGGGAAGAGAAGCAAGGGAAGACCAGGAGAAAAAAAAATAGTGAACAATCTAACGTGAAGACGCAACAAAAACTCATTTGAGCTGGTGGAAAGTATCAAGGACCGAGATTTGTAGAGAAACATGATTGCGAACTCCTACTAGCACGACACCTGATGATGATGAGAAGGAATTGAAAGCGATCATGAGGAGAGAATGGTATGGGAACGCAAGATGTCTCTGTTCAGGATGAAAGAGTTTAGACTAAAATGAGAGATCCCAGGATTAATGCCTTGTTACCGGCAACGTATCACGAATCGTTGAAATGACTTTTCAAAAATATTACATATAAAATAAAAAATAATAGGTTATTTTTTTTATTGTGTTCCATAGTTGGGAGTTTATATTCTAAACTGTCGTCAACACTGTAAGTAGGTGCAGCGTCACTTCCTGGTGATTTTTTACAAAATTACACAAAACGTTCATTTGTCGTGGGTGCTGCTTGGTAGTTTGAGTTACAAGTACAGAATGAACTGTAAACCAACATAGAAGTGATGTCTCAACTCATTCTACATTGAGTGATATAAAGAACATATAGGATCATCTAGAGACTTGACTGAAGGGTATTTGGATCATCTATAGACTTGACTGAAGTGTAATAGGATCATGTGTAGACTTGACTGGAGTGTAATAGGATCATCTATAGACTTGACTGGAGTGCATTTGGATCATCTATAGACTTAACTGAAGTGTAATAGTATCATTATAGACTTGACTAGGAGTGTAATAGGATCATTATAGACATGACTGAAGTGTAATAGGATCATCTATAGAATTGACTGGAGTGTAATAACGATAATGCTAAGTAAGAGATCAGCAAATAACAAATCAAACTCGTAGTATTAACAGTTTAAAAAAACAAAAAGGAGAGAAAGGAAGAGATAAAAAATTAGTGGCAAAAGATTAAAAAAAAACAGACTGAAGAAAACGTTTCTCATCTTTTTCTTGCGACTACATGAAGCGCTACTGTAGCCGAAATAGATGCTACAAAATTTTACTTAGATTTAAAGTTATGTTACTTGAAATTTATTTCTTATCTTCTTCTTCTGTCTTCGAGCTCAGAAGGGCGTTGACCGTCACGGTCTGTAGCTATACTGATACTTTGTACCTTTCGGCCCCACGCATTCGACTTCGGCGTTGCCTATTTTCTGCACTCGGTTTGGTTTTCCCGTCTCGACTGCGATTCGCTTCGCCAGATTAATTTATGTTTCTGTGGGACACCGATAAGAGTCAGAATAGGGTCTTGATCGGTTGTGGGTCGCCATCCTTGACCCAGTCAGTGCACTATAGATTACTGACCACTACCTAGTCAGTGCACTATAGATTATTGATCACTACCTAGTCAGTGTACTATAGATTACTGACCTCTACCTTGTAAGTGTATTATAGATTAGTGACCACTACCTAGTCAGTGTACTATAGATCATTGACTACTACCCAGTCACTGTACTATAGATCATTGACTACTATCTCATTCTGCCCGAGTATTGAATATTCGGCGCTTCCCTCCCCTTCCCATAATGTTTTAGTAAAACTTTGTCATAGAAAAGGTTACGGCCTACATTCACAAACTTCAAAAGCAAATCCGCATAGTATACATCAATCAGTCAGTAAATCAGTCAGTAAGTCCATCAGCCAACCACCTTTGTCTGTTGGGATACATGGGGGTAAAGAACTCAGTCTCTGCTACCTTCCAGTCATGTCATAAGAGGCGACTCCATCCCCGGGGGGACAAGAGTAACACCAAAGAAACTGGAAGCTAGAACATAAGAACACTGAATCTTACGGGTAAACTGAGAGAAGTAACAAGAGAAATCAAGCTGTGCGACCGGACATAGTAGCAGCATATGAAACAGCAGAGATAGGGCAAGGGCAACGAGCAATACACGTGCAAGGATGGAAAGGGATCACGCTATGGTCAGGAATAGAAAACAACCACAAAGAAAGAGTAGCATTGACCATGAACCAAAAAGCCACTGAGCCACTAAGAGAATGGAAACCAGAAGATGGAAGAAAGCTTTATGCCAAAATTAAATCGCGATTCACAAATCTTTCAATAATGGCTGGCTACACTCCAACAGAAAAAGAAGCTAAAGGGAACTGTTATTACAGTCTGCAAACAACAATGCACAAAAAAAGAGAAGCTACAGGGACCTGTTATTACAGTCTGTAAACAACAATGCACAAAAAAAGAGAAGCTAAAGGGAACTGTTATTACAGTCTGCAAACAACAATGCACAAAAAAAGAGAAGCTAAAGGGAACTGTTATTATAGTCTGCAAAGAGAAGAAACCTTGAAAAAATGGACTAGTAAAACCACATGGGACAGCAATGAGCAAAGAAGAAACGTTGAAAAAATGGACTAGTAAAACCACATGGGACAGCACTGAGCAAAGAAGAAACCTTGAAAAAATGGACTAGTAAAACCACATGGGACAGCATTGAGCAAAGAAGAAACCTTGAAAAAATGGACTAGTAAAACCACATGGGACGGCATTGAGCAAAGAAGAAACCTTGACAGGAAAGCTACTAAATGCAACATCACAACTATTTAAAGAACAGGCAAGAGAAGCATATGTCAGAAAAAAAGACAAAGAACAAAGGTCATGTCGGCAAGACAGACGCAAGTTTTATGACGCAGTGGCAAAAGAGGTAGCAGCTGTACACAGCAATGACATGAGGACACTCCGCAAAACCATTAAAAGGACTGTCGGTAGTCTTAACGTAACCCAAGATGGGCCTCTAAAGCACATGATGGAAAACAAATAGAGGGAACAAAATGGAAAATTGAAAGATTGAAAGAATACATCAATCTACTAAACAGACCCCAGACTAAGTTATAGCAGATGTACCACCTGCACAAGAAGAATTTAAGATAAATACATGACCTGTAACAATAGAAGAGCTCAAGATAACAATAAAGAAGCTAAAAACTGGCAAAGCGCCAGGTTAAAACAGAACAAGTACTGAAATTCTGAAAGAAGGAGACAGTGAAACACCAAAGTATATGTGCAAGACACTGCAAAGGATTTGGAACAGTGAAAAACCCCAGAGAAATGGAAGATCAGATTTATAGTGAAATTACCCAAGAAATGATACCCGAGCATGTGAGAGAACCGGATAAGTACTACACTCCTCCCACTCATCAGCAAAGTTTTCGGCCGAACCATCCTAAACAGAATCATGACAGCGGTAGAAGACAGAATCATGACAGCGGTAGAAGACAGAATCATGACAGCGGTAGAAGACAGAATCATGCCAGCGGTAGAAGACAGAATCATGACAGCGGTAGAAGACAGAATCAAGAAAGAATAAACAAGCTTCAGGAAAAACAGATCCTGCATAGATCAAATCTTCACCCTGAGGCAGATACTAGAAGAATCCAATGAGTGGAATAGCCCACTGTATGCACTTTTCATAGACTATGAAAAGGCATTTGACAGAATGGAAAGAAATACTCTGTGTCAGGTGGCATGTATTCCCACAACAACAACAAATGTCAGTGTTACCATGACTCTGGAGTTATACTATCATTGAAGGATTCCACTACAACGTCATCTGCAGAAATCCTCCTTCAGAACCTTTCGATGTCCAAAGCGGGGTGAAACAGGGATGTGCTCTGTCGCCAGCACTCTTCATCCTTGCCTCTGATTGGATTATAAGGGAAACAATAGCAGACCGACACAGAGGCATCCCGCGGTCGTTAACATCAACACTTGAAGACCCGACTTCGCGGAGGCATAACATAGCTCTTAAACAGCCACAAGGGCATGCAAGAAAACAGGGGCTGACAGCAAAAGCAAACAGCACTGGACTACGAGAAGAACTACTGAAACAACATGCTGAAATGATTAGACTGATCAGAGTGACCAGTGGCAATCGAAGTCAAGGAATTCACACAGCTTTGCAGTAAGGTAACAGCAGATAGAGACAGTTCTAAGGAAGCTGAAACAACAATAATTAAAAGCCCGGCAAGCTTGGACCGCACTCAACCATATCTGGAGGTCCACAAAAAGATAAGTCTTATATATATATATATATATATATATATATATATATATATATATATATTCACAAGCAATGCTTTAAGTGGAAAATGGAAGCGAATACTGGCAAATGGCACAGACAACTGCAGGTGCACTTGACATCTTCCAAAACGTGTTTATAGGTAAGATCAAAGGAGTGTTCTGGTCAATACCATAAGTATCTTGTTAAGAGTGACACCACTGTGGAGTTGTCTGCAGTGACTGAAAGAAGAAGGTGGCAATGGATTGGCCACATGTGAACGAGACACGAACCCTTACCACGAACAGCTTTGATGTTGACTCCGCGGGGCAAACGATGCATGGGACGACCCAAAGAGACATGGGGACGTACAGCAGAGAAAATGCTGCTAAATAAAGAGACATGGGGACGTACAGCATAGAAAATGCTGCTAAACAAAGAGACATGGAGACGTACGGTAGAGAAAATGCTGCTAAACAAAGAGACATGGGGACGTACGGTAGAGAAAGTGCTGCTAAACAAAGAGATATGGAGACGTACAGCAGAGAAAATGCTGCTAAACAAAGAGACATGGGGACGTACGGTAGAGAAAATGCTGCTAAACAAAGAGACATGGGGACGTACGGTAGAGAAAATGCTGCTAAACAAAAGACAAACATGGGAGGCAGCCAAGAAGATAGCGAAGGACCAGCAAAAAGGTGGAAATCTCTTGCTACCAGTAGACGCATGTGTCTTGGGCACTAGTGGGACAAGATGAAGAATCAGCCAATAGATGAAATTCTTCTACTGGTTTGCTTCTATGCACTGTTTTAGTCTTTTACTTAAATTTCAGAATTTAAAAAAAATTGATATAAATGTTTCTCATACGTATTGTATTTTAATTTGTCTTGTAAATTTAATCGAGATTTACTATTATAATATTTCAGCTCAGACATTTACTATTACACTATTTCAGCTCAACAACAGAAAGGATGTTGAGCAATAGAGGACTCACCTGGGCAAGAGCAGAAAAAAAAGGCGAAGGACAGGCATTTGTGGAAAACCCTTGCGGAAGCCCCATGTGCCCTGGGCACTTAAGGTTCAGAGAGAGAGAGAGATTTCAGCTCAGACATTTACTATTATAATATTTCAGCTCAGACATTTACTATTATACTATTTCAGCTCAGACATTTACTAATATAATATTTCAGCTCAGACTGGTAGTATTAGTTTTTCCATTTTTTTGTTCATATATGTTACAGTGAGACCGACTAGCGTAGCGGTTAGAGCACTCGTCTAGCAAACGAATGGTCGAGGGTTCGAATCCCCAGCTGAGTGGGATTTTTTCCCGCCAATACAGCCCCCAGGTCGACCCAGCCTCGTAAAATGGGTACCAGAGAAAATCTGGGAAGGAAAGGAACTGGCCACCCTACCTCATACGCTGATGGTCCAGCATAATGAGGTCTCTAAAGCTTCATCACCTGCGGCATAACCAAAGACAAAAATAAAGGTCAGACAAGAATGAACTCGCATTGCGTTCGCATAATGAACGTCTTTACAGATACTCCGTCATTTTCTCAGAGATTATTCAGCGAACTACTACGGATCATTAACGGCGAAACAATCATATGCGCCCACCGCACCAGACTCTGTGCGCCACCACTGAGACAGTCACTTGCCGATAGAGTGATCTATTCCAGTTGTGCCCAACAGTTGTTCCCATTTGGTCTGCAGGGATTTATCACACGACCCGTGGTTATGTTATTAAACTGGTAGTAAAAGCCATCATCTGGTGAACACAAACAAATAAGGATTCGTGGTATTGCGTTGGTACATACAAGATAGTGGTCTCCAACAATGTATGTCGTTAGGAAAGCGGTTCTTGAATGTCAAAATGTATAAACGCAAAGAACGTTTTCAAATTGTCTGTGTACAAAGAACGTTTTCAAATTGTCTGTGTACAAAGAACGTTTTCACATTGTCTGTCTACAAAGAACGTTTTCACATTGTCTGTCTACAAAGAACGTTTTCAAATTGTCTGTCTACAAAGAACGTTTTCACATTGTCTGTCTACAAAAAACGTTTTCAAATTGTCTGTCTACAAAGAACGTTTTCAAATTGTCTGTCTACAAAAGAAAAAAGTTTTCAAATTGTCTGTCTGCAAAAAAACGTTTTCAAATTGTCTGTCTACAAAAAAACGTTTTCAAATTGTCTGTCAACAGAGAAACGTTCAGCCCTGAACACGAGTATGCAACAGGGGTTCTCACAGACGACTATACGAGGACCCCTACGGGTGGTAGGAAGACCCCGGGGTGTGGGGGGGGGGGGAAGAAGGAGGGGTCACTAGAAAACAGAAATATTTTAGAAAAAAAATGTTTTGCCGACGCTAGAGATGTGGCCTAGAAGACAAGGTGGCGGCTGAGAAAATGTTGGCCCTAAACTAATTAAAACCCTGTTGTTTCTATTTTCATTTTGACGTAAAAATTATATCTTTCCTAATTTTCAGTTCTTTGAAGTTCTGTTTGTTAATTCTGCAGGTAATTGCGTTCATAATCTGCCATCAGCAACTTCAGAGAGCGTGGCTAACTAAACACTGTAAAACAATAAGGAAAAGAGAACCACATTCTTCGGGCATTGGAGAAGACAGGAGTTATAGAACTTGACTACCATTTGAAATCTCAAGGAAAATGGAGGATAACCGACAGAAAAATACAAGATTTTGTGAATCACGTGATATATGAAATTAAGGCTTTAGATTTCGCGAGTAATACCAATGACCGGGCGAAGTGGAGTAGCATTACCAGCCACGTCTTCCAGGACTGAATATAAGGAATTAACGTTTCTTTAATAGTAGAAATACGAGGTCTAGACAAGGCATGCTCAGACTGCAGATTGAACCTAATTTATGCACGTCCACACAATCTCCTTGCGCGGTATCACTGCGCCCACGACGTACAATCTTAATGACTGGGTTCGGCTGACACACTGCTCTAAATATATATATCCCCAATATGTCAACACTTAACGCTGTTATTAAGTCTATCTATATCTGTCCCGGATTAGCCAGGTAGATGAACAGGCTTAGCCCAGAGGCCTGGAAGAGAAACAAAAAAAAAGTCTAGTGTCAAGGGGGGAAAACCCTGCAAATAAAGATTGTTTCATTTATCGCTTTTATTGCTGCATGTTTTCTTTACGTTATCTAAAAGGCGGCGACATATCAGCGTGTGTTTAGTCTGAGTAATACAAAGTCCTGGTAGTAATAATAGAGATCACAACTTGAGGGGGATCAGTGTATCAAAAGACTGGCATTAAAGGTTATAGGAATCTAGGGCCCTTCCTATGTTTAGCCTGGGTGCTGATTGACCCGTCATTTATCTATATCTCTTCTCTTTTTTTTCTGGTTTGTTCATTTTAATAACCATTTCTTCTACTATCTTGAAGTAAAAAATAAAACAAACAAATATATCCACACTACAATAATGTAATATTGAGGAAGGTTGGTTAGTAAAGAAGATTGAACAGAGTATTTCAGACATTAAACGTCTTGAAAGTTTGGAGAAAACGGTCTTGGAAAGGTAAAAAATGGGGGAAAGAAAGAGAGGAAGACCAAGGCGAAGATGGAAACAAGGCATTGTTAATGATTTGTGGATGGATGCATCAGCAGCGGGGCATCTTGGCAACAACTGAGAGGCTTTCAAGAGAGCTGTTAGGGAAGAAAAGTTCGGCAAGAAACATGCAAATGAATCTTGAAGTGTTGCTCTACTTCTGTCCCTGTAAGCAGCGTCTCTAGACAGCGTCTCCAGACCTACATGTACAGTATTTGAATCACAATCATTATTCACACTAATGACGTCCATTATTCACTGTAATTAATGGTGTCCTTCTCGGCATCGTTTATCAAAGTCATCTTTGCTCCTCCATTGTTATAAATAAAAAAGATAAATCTGAAATGGCTAATATTTAAAAGAAATAATTAAAATAATTTTGAACAAAGTTTTTATTCTAGGAATTGAAGACTCAGACATACATTGATAAAAAAAACTGACTGATCTTTAATAATATGAGAAATACTGATACTGAGAAATACCGACTCGTTTATAAAGATATGAGAAATACCAGCTATGCGAAATACTGACTGGTCTATGATTTCAGAAATACTTATGCTGTAAAACAGTGACTGATTTATAACGATATGAGAATGCCGATACTGCAAAATACTGGCTGGTTTATAAGAAAATGAGATATACCGGTACTGAGAAATACTGACTGGTTTATAGCTACATGAGTAATAATGAGTAATATTGCAAAATACTGACTGGTTTATAACAATATGAAAAATACGTATATTGCGAAATACTGACTGATTCACAACGATATGAGCAATACCGATATTCTGAAATACTGGCAGGTTTATAACGACATGATAAATATCGATTCTGCAGTTGGGGGGGGGGGGGGCAGGGGCCTAGGCGTTTTATCATGTTATAAAACGATAACATGAAACTGTGATAGGATATGGTAAAAAGCGAAGACTTAGACACAGTAAAACAAGGAAAACAATATAGCAATAGTTTCTGTCCTAATTCAGATGACGCCAAGCCTTTAAAATATGGTGACGTAGAGTGACTCTCCAGTGTGAACTAGAAGATATGCACGCCATAAATGATTGATCACGTGCTCCGAAGAGACCCCAGCAACATCGCTAAAACAACCGTGCAATGGACACCAAAAGGAAAAAGAAAGAGAGGCCGACCAAAGGCTACTTGGCGGAGAACTGTAGAAGCCGCAGACCGTTGCTGGCCTGCAAGACGCCACAGGTCGTGCGGGGCGGTGATTGCCTAGCCGATCGCCGACCAAGGACATGGATGGGTGGATGGATGGATGGATGGATGTTCTATCTGAAACAGGTCTAGGAACAATGTGAGGATACAAAACATTTGTATAAAAAGAACACCATAAGGAAGTGTCTTTTCATATAGTATCTACCGATTCTTGTATAAAATTAAGACTTTTCACCACAGTCGTTAAAACTGTGTTACTCTATGGCTCACAGATATGAACAGCACAGTACAAATTGCAGACATCTGTAAACAAGTGACTGAGAAAGTCCTTAAGATTAAATACAAGGACACGTTCTTTTGGCGAAAAAGCGCTCTCGAGTTCCGTGCGTGGGGAGACGGCGAGAGTTAAGGTGTTTCGATGCAGAAGCAAGTGGTTTGTCCGTCGAGCGAAGCATGTAAACGGCTAGCCAGCCAGGTTCGTGCTAACGATGTAGTACGGTTTTGTCGACCGATGGTCTCGAAATTGGCCCATCTCTCGCAAAGATCGGGTCTGCAGTATGTAATGTGCGTATGTTGTGGGTGGCTGGGCTCTCTTCTCGTTCGCTAGAGCAGAACACTGCTGGCGAGACTCTTCGAATGCCGAGCATGGAGTGAAGCTCCTCCCGGTCAAGGAAGAAAATGCGGAAAAGAAATAAAGGTTGCTGTGGGGCGCCGATGTGAAAAGGTGAAGGAAAGGATAAAGTGAAGTTTAATCGGTATGTCCATACCACGGCGCCTCTGCTCTAGAGGCCGGCCACGTCCGAAATACACCTACACTGGTGAAGTATGCCTAAACCGGCTCATACCAGGGGTGAATCTTGAAGGCTACGCATGTCACAGTACCTCTGCTCTAGAGGTCGGTCACGTCCCAAACACGCCCATACTGGGATAATATGCCTAAACCGGCTCAACCCAGGGGTGCAAGTCACTAGTGGCGAGGATTCGTACTCCTGGACAAAAGCTCCATCTTGGTCACAACTAGGAAGGGTAGCGGCCACGACCGCAAAATGCTGAAGTCGGAGACACTGGACCAGGTAAGTCTAGATAGGCAACCACCTCTCACCCGGCGGGGATGTTTGCGTATCCTAATCACGCTGAGGTTTTCTGGTGAGAAAGTCCAACTCTGGACTTGATGGACAACCACCTCTCACCCGGCAGTGATACACGGGTATCTCAAAACACGTTGAGGTCTTCCGGTGAGAAAGTCCAACTCTAGACTAAACTGGTGCAACGAAAACCACGGTGTCACGCAATCCGCTTCAGAGACCCACCAAGAATACAGGCTAAAGCCCTGCGATACTCTGAACCTCTTGTGGTCCTCTGGGGGACCACGGGACCTAATGAGGACCACAGGTGTAAATTCAGTAGGATCACAGTGCGGTCTTGGTGGTAGAAGCGAACGAATAAGAAGAAGAAGAAATACCAGGACACGATCTTTGGTTTGGAGTCAGATATAGCAAAAATCAATTAATGTATAGGTCACATCTAGAAACTGTAACTGTAGTCAGAGACTGGCATCCCTACCTCAGGGCATTGCCATATGTGCTCCGCCTTCTGTTCCAATGCCTACTGAACTGTGCGCCTGCTGACCGAGCCAGTCACAGACTAACACGCGCTAAACCACTTCTAGAAAATGGACGTGGATGGAACACATAAAGAAAGCAGATGCAGCAGAGCAAGACAGGCTGTGGCATGGAAGCCTCAAGGGAAGAGAAAATAGTGATCAAATAATACACAGAGAAGGGATACAATGTAGGTTCTTCAACGCAAAGGACATCACATGGAAGAGTGCCTTGAAAAGCAAGGCCAAAGTTAGAAATGACTGGAAAGCCTTTGTCTGCGGCTTATCTTCCGGTGGAGGGGTAAAGTCACTGATTAACTGAATGGTTGACTGAATGATTGATTCTGTTATAAATAGGTCAAGGGTCAGTATGAGGGATTACAAAGCACTGAACTACAGTAATAGTTTAAGAAAGAGTAGGGCAAGGTATCTTACTACATAGAAAAAAGTAGCGAGATAAAGATAGTACTTTGAAAAGATAATCTCTGATATCACTGGCACGTGATATTTGCGATGATAATTTGAAATATATTTACGACTGTTTTCCGTTTTGTTTTGTTCGGTTTTTTTTTCCCGTCAATTCAATTTTCTCACGAATGATTGCGTGACCCAGAAGTATTTGTCCGGCTGTTGAGTCTGTGATGGTTAAATTCAATTATCTCCAGAATGTTCCGTTATGCCGTCTTGGCATGCATGGTCATGGGACGAGAAAGATCTTAATATCTCAATGTTCCTGGCCTGCATGGTCAGGAGATGAGAAAGATCTTAATATCTCAGTGTTCCATTAGTGTCTCATTTACCCAACTAAAATGGATGTATTTCAAGAATAGCATTGTCATAAGGAACTACAGATGACACTGTCATTTTTGGGATAAGAAATGACATTCTCACCCGGAATTAGAAGTGACAGTGTCATTGTGGACCAGAGATGACACTGTCATTAAGGATTAGAAAAGACACTTTCATCAGGGATTTAGAAGTGAAAGTGTCACTGTAGACCGCCTTTATGGATCAAAGACGATTCTCTCATCAAGGACCAAAAATAACACCTTTCTCAGGGACCAAAAATGACACAACGGTCAGCGACCAAAAAATGACACAGTTGTCATGAAACCAAATATGAGAGTCTCCTTAGAGATCAGAAAGGGCTTTTTCATCAAGGACCAAAAATGACACTTGTTGGCGACCAAAAGTGGTACAGTTATGAGGAACATAGAATGAAAGCAGCCCAAGACACCTCCTTGTATTTTACATTTCTTCTGACCTAAGGCTTTGACAAAGACGTGGTGGTGAAGGAGTTAAAGTCAAGTAGGGAGACTGCCACAGTAAGTTCATTATTTTCTGAACTAAATTTCAGAAAGTGGTCTCTCAATGGCAGCAGCATCACTATATCATTTACTAATCCTGGTAGTCTCTGCGTCGCTTATCTTACGTAAGTTCTTGACAGTCTCTGCTGTGTTGGTCTTGATACTGTCTGACTCACTGGTTTTATGACAGAACTTGATAATCTGTGAGCCAACTGTTTCTTGACTGATAATCTCTGGGTTACTGGTTTTGTCACGGATCTTGATACTCTCCGAGTCACTGATTTTATGACAGATATTGATAATCTTTGAGTCAGTTGTTTTGTGACAGATCTTGATAATCTCCGAGTCACTTATCCTATGACATATCTTGATAATCTCTGAGTCAGTGGTTTTATGGCAGATCTTGATGATCTCTAAGTTATTTGTCGCTAAGTCGCAAGTCTTGTGATGGATCTGAACTATCTCTGGTTGGTTGATTTTATGACAGGTCATCGCCGAGACGTTTATCACAACTCTCAGTCAGTCTCCATATCCCATTTTACGTCCTATCTCTATGATATTCACTTTTTTTCCCCTCTTTTCTTTTCGTTCACTCATTTTTTGACTCAAGTGAAACCCTGTAAGACTAAACTTCACTTCATTCTTGGACAAATGTGTAGTTTCGGGTGTGCTTCACCCTGCAGACAGATATTTTTGTTACTCTCATCCACAGTATATATGACCGAAACAATAGACTATCGTTATGATCTTTCATTTTCACTAATGGACATAAGAGCTAACCATTATGACAAAACATGTTTTATTCATGGAAACCTAGGAGATACCACTTATCTGAGGCATCTCAAATATTATCAGTCTTTCTCTGGTCAAGGCAATGGTTCTAAAAACTTTGTGGACCGCCTCCTACCCCAAATACTTCACGGCTCTGAAAACGTTTTTTTTTCTTAGCTTTTTTCTGATGTTTTCTGCTGCTCACTATCAATCCACCCCACCCCTTTGCTCCCCGATCTTCTCAGAGCCTCATGGGCTTTCCCCTCAGGAAAACACTGGGTTATGGCATATACTACGACAGTTTTAGTAAACCGTGTCCTAGTCGGACATGAATCCTTCGTGTCTGTCAGCTTCCACTGTTCTGGACTGACTTCCCGATTGTTCGTACAAGGGGCGATAATCACATTACGAGCTAGAATACACAATGGAAATTTATTTCAGTTTTTCGTACTGCAATCAAGTGGCGCAGGCGAATGGTTGTTAGAGGAAGAGCAGCCTAGAAGACGCTGGAAGATGAAGATAAGGTGGCTGTTTGCCATGTTTTTAAAATACTCCTTCAATTCCCTTGTAGTTATATACATTCAGGGCACTGATTTTTTTGTTGATATTAAAGGATATATATTTTCTCTTGTCTGCTTCACTTAATATTATGATGCTTGCCTGTACTATTCATGCTGGTGCGCCTTGTCTTACAAGAAGATAATTTGTTACCTAGTGCGAAAGGGGAATTTAGTTTTACCAGCGCAAAGTGTCAGCTGACTGAAATGTGCCTAATATTCATTTAATCGTAGGCGAGAAGGCAAGTGACTAACACCAGCGCTTCACCTGGGATAAGTAAGGAAATGTGTATGTCTCTGTGCATGTGTGTGTGTGTATAAATTGCAATAAAGTAGTAGTAGTAGTAGTAGTAGCAGTAGTATTAGTAGTAGTAGTTGTTGTTGTTGAATTGGTGGCAATAGTAGTAGCTAAGTAATACTAGTAATATTAGTAGTAGTAATAATAGTAGTAGCAAAGTAGTATTAGTAATATTAGTAGTAGTAATAGTAGTAATAGTAGTAGTAATAATACTAGTAGTGGTAATAGTATTAGTAGTAGTAGTAGTAATAGTAATAGTAGTAATATTAGTAATAGTAGTAGTAGTTGTTGTTATGGTAGTAATAGTAGCAGTAACAGTAGTAGTAGTAGTAGTAGTAGTAGTAGTAGTAGTAGTAGTAGCAGTAGTAGTAGTAGAGGTAGTAGTAGCAGTAGTAGTAATAGTAGTAGTAGTAGTAGTAGTAGTAGTAGCAGCAGTAGTAGTAGTAGTAGTAGTGATAGTGGTAGTAGCAGTGGTAGTAGTAATAGTAGTAGTAGCAGTACCAGTCGTAGTAGTAATAGTAGTAGTACCAACAGTAGTAGTAGTAGTAACAGCAATAGTAGCAGTAGTTTTAGTAGTACTAGCAGTAGTAGTAGTAGTAATAGTAGTAGCAGCAGTAGTCATAGTAGTAATAGTAGTAGTAGCAGTAGCAGTTGTAGCAGTAGTAGTAGTAGTAGTGGCAGTAGTAGTAGTAGTAGTAGCAGTAGTAGTAGCAGTAGTAGTAGTAGTAGTAGTAATAGCAGAACTAGTATTAACAGTACTTGTAGTAGTAATAGTAGCAGTAGTAGTAATGGTGGTAGTAGTAGTTGTAGTGTTAATAGTAGTAGTAATAGTAATAGTAGTAGTAGCAGTAATAGTGGTAGTAATAGTAGCACTAGTAATAGTATTAGTAGTAGTATTTTAGTAGTAGTGGTATTACTAGTAGTTGTAGTGGTAGTAGTAGCAGAGTCAGCAGCAGTAGTTGCAATAATACCAGTAATAGTAGCTGTTGTAGCAGAGACAGCATTGTAAAATCTGATAGAGACAGAAATAGTAATACTGATTACAACAGCACTGAATGTAATACTAGTCATAAGAGAGTTGCGGTAACAGTAATAATAATAGCAGTGAAAGTTATATCAGAGTAGGTAGTCGTAGTGGTTGTGATAGTAGCAGTAGTAGTGGTTGTGGTGATGGTGGTGGTAGTAGTAGTAGTAGTAGTAGCAATAGTAGCAGTAGTAATACTAGCTGTAGCAGTAATACTAGTAGTAACATTACGATATAACGGTACGAGCAATAGTCAAAGTAGCACGTGTAACAGGAGCAGCAGTAGGTGTAGTAGTAGAAGTAATAGTAAAGTAGTAGTTATTACTTGTATAGTCGAAAAGAGGAAAAAAAGGTGGGGGGGGGGGGGGGGGAGTCATGAATGAACAAGAAAAAGGTACAAACTAGCGCACAAATTCTAACAGGCAAAAAAAAAAAAAAAATGTCTATGAGTAAGTATCCGTCAGTTTGGCCGTGTAGGTTTCTCTGTAAACGAGTTCTCATAAGTTGTAACGCGCCCTGGAAAAACGCCTCAAATCTTTTCGCTGTCAGAGGAGAAGCCAGCTCAATGAACGAGGCAACATCAAAAGTTAGCTACGCTATAATTAGTTGATGTCACGCAGGGAAAGGGGCCGAGACTTGTAAATAATTCACGCAGCAGGCGGAAGTTGAAGCGTTAAGTATGGGGTTTGGGGGAGGAAGGTTGGCGAGGGAAGATGAGGAGAGCGAGGGATGGCAGAAGACTATGAACGGATATGATGAGAAAGAGAGGGGGGGGAGAGGTGTTAGGATAATAGTAAAAACAGTAATAAAACATCAGATTTCTCTGATTAATGACAACAGCACTGTTGCTATATTGCTTCTGCTCATTTTCTGCTTGTATTGTGTTTGTACGTGCGGTTGTTACGTCAATGGGATAGCGAAGTGACTGGCGCACTCGCCTCTTTCCAGCGAGGTCTGTGATTCGAAAGTTGGCCAAAAGTACCCTAGTCCAGTGGTTCTCAACCTATGGCCTGCGACCCAAAGGTGGGCCGTGACAGGGAGTATTGTGGGCCGCGCTAAAGTCTCAAAGCAGCAAAAAAAAAAAAAATTATTACGCATTTTTTCACACAAAGCATAGGCCCTAAGAGCAGACTGCACGGATGCAAGCCGCAGAATTGTATATCGCTTTATTATTATGTCTGCAATGCGGCTATTGGAGAAAGGATGGTCCAGACAAGGTTTCTTCTAGCATCAAACAGAAATGTGACATACATAAAAAGACGGTATCGCTACTGAAGTGCGAAACCGGCGTCTTTCTGACCGTGTTGCTGAAACGTGCAGTTTTACAATGTCATTTTAAAGAACAGTCGGCGTAGATTCTGCGAGAGAGCAGAAGTGAAATATAATTCTCAGCAATTGTTTTATTCCAGCCAGAATAGACATGCTATCCAACCGGAAACAGTGCCATCTTTAGGTAAATGAAAGAACTTTTGAGTAGCAATGAAAATGCAGTTAAACGTGTACAGAAAATATTACATAATACTTTATCAAATTAGATTGATACCTTGCAAATATAAAGCACTTTATTAGTGGGCCGCAAAAAAGTTTTTTTTAATGTGGGCCGTGCAGCAAAAGGGTCTGAGAACCGCTGCACTAGTCATCCCGATATAGAAATGGTTGCCTGGCTCCTTCTGGGGTTGTGGAAGGAGAGACGGACAGACGTAATGTTGACTGTGTCACTCTCTATGTGCCGACAGGTGAATGAACATACATGGAACTAACACAATATCCTCAAAGTGGCATCCTGCATTTACATTTTACCAATATCTAAGATCTCTCTTCTTCTTCTTCTTCGTTCGGTTCTACCATCAAGACCGCCCCGTGATCTTACTGAATTTACTCCTGTGGTCCTCGATAGGTCCTGTGGCCCTCCTGTGGTTCCCGAAAGAAGAGATCCCTGAAAGGACCATACGAGATCCCCGAAAGAAACACAAGAGGTTCAGAGTATCTCAGGGCTTGAGCCTATATTCTTGGTGGGTCGCAGAAGCGAGATTGCGTGACACTGTGGTTTTCGGTGCACCAGTTTAATCTAGAGTTGGACTTTCTCACCGGAAAACCTCGACGTGGTTTGGATATCAGTATATCCTCGCTGGTTGAGAGGTGGTTGCCCATCCAGCCTAGAGTTGGACTTTCTCACTGAAAAACCTCGTCGTGTTTTGGGATACCCGTATATCCCCGCCGGGTGAGAGGTGGTCGCCCATCCAGTCCAGCGTAGGACCGTCTCACCGGAAAACCTCAGCGTGATTATGATATGCATACATCCCCGTCGAGTGAGAGGTGGTTGCCTATCTAGACTGCACTGGTCCAGTGTCTCCGACTTCAACAGTTTGTGGTCGTGGCCGCTACCCTTACTAGTCGTGACCAGGACGGAGCTTTTGTCCAGGAGGACAAATCCTCGCCACTAGTAGGTTTCATCCCTGGGTTAAGCCGGTATAAGCGTATTATCCCAGTATGGGCGTGTTTAGGACGTGACCGACCTCTAGAGCGGAGGTACCGTGACATGAGTAGTCATAATGTTTCACCCCTGGGTTAAGCCGGTTTAGGCATATTTCACCAATATGGGTGTACATCGGACGTGGCCGGCCTCTAGAGCAAAGGCGCCGTGGTATGAGTAGCTCTCGCCGCGAGACTACTGGACATACCGATTAAACTTCACTTTATCCTTTCTATTACCTTTTCACAGCGGCTCCGCCCGGCAACCCAAGTCGCATTTTCGCATTTTCTTCTTTGGCTGAGACGAGTTTCGCTCCACGCGCGGCAGCAATGCCTTAATTTAACCCCTGGTTTAAGCCGGTTTAGAACGGGGGGGGGGGGGGGAAGAGGGTGGAAATAACTGTTAAAATGGTGAAGGGTTGCCTACACTTCGGACATGTCGATATGTGTTCCGATATCACCCTGTTTAGGGCACAGTGCACGAACTCCCTAGCACTGACTAGAACCAACTTGATGAGTGGGATTTGATCCCAGACCCTAAAGTCAGGGGTTGTTAATCGGGGGGGGGGGGGTCTTAATTTCGGGGGTTCACGAAAGGTTTCTGGGGATCCAAAGCAAATGGATTATTTCGTTTATACAGTCTCAGCATAATCTGGGTTCTGTTTATTTTAATGATGGGGTCCACAACTCTTCTCAAGCTGGAAAGGGGGTCCACAGTCAAGAAAAGGGTAAGAACCACTAGTCCAGGATTGACTGAGAGGCCGTGTCCTTTACTCTTTGGCCAGTCCCTTCCCTCATGTATGGAAAAGGTAACTAAGAACAACGTACTAAAATATAAAAATAAATATGAGTAATATACTTAAACACAAAGACAAGTATGAGTAATATACTAAAATGTAAAGATAAATATGAGTAATATTTATCTAAAATACAAAGATAAGCAGGAATAGTAAAACAAAAGATCACCAGTACATGCACAGCATAATAAAGTCAGTGACAGAAATTTGTATCAAACTGGTGGATCCTTGTGTACGCTCGTCACACGATCCAGTGATAATCTCCCCCCTCCTCGGATTTGGCCTGAAGATCGGCTCTGGTGACCGAATACCTATTCTTCAAAAAGTTCACTGGTTTGTAAAATATCATTTGCTGGTTCTATTCAACTCTACACGTATTTGACCTGCTGATACATTTCTATCGCTGCTAGGCAAATATTATACCACGGCGTTTAGTTCCCAAGGAAAGAAGAGACGATGTGTTTTTGTTAGAAATTCTGTTTAAATGGAGTAAACCTGAAAGGTGAGATGGGAAGACTTTCCGTCAAGGGAGGCAAATATTTCTGGACTCACACGCACACGCAAGTTTTCTACATATGCAAGTAGCATTACGTATGTGGAACTAGGGTTTCTTAACGAATCATTATACAGGGCGGTATGACTATCTGTGCCAGTGGCTGGGGGATTATTTAGTTATCTGAGTGTGTATGTAACAATCAATTCAACCTTTCAAACGGTCAGTCAGTCATTTCATTACTCGGTCAATATATTCACGACGCAGTCATCATTCAGTCAGAAAATGTAACCATTTGTTCGTCTGTCCAACTGTCCGTCTGTTCCTGTGCTTATCTACATACCTATCTACTTACTTACCTACCTACCTACCTACTTACCTACCTACATACCTACTTCGCTATCTATCTATCTATCTATCTATCTATCTATCTATCTATCTATCTATCTATCTATCTATCTATCTATCTATCTATCTATCTATCTATGTCAGCAGGTCAATAAAAATATGACACAAAACTATATTACTAAGTAGATCACTCTCTAGTCTGCCAGCAGGTAAATAGAAATATAACACAAACACTATATTACTAAGCAGACTTTTACGTTCAACAAAACGAATATGATTACAAGTCAGCCCGTCATTTGCGTGTCCTTTGTGGAACTTTGCCTCCCTAACAACTCTCCTGTAGGGCTCTCGGTTTCAAACAAGATTATGAATACAAGTAGCTGGGTTTTTTTTTTTTTTTAGTCAGTTGAGATTTTGCATAATTCTTAGTTACCAGTCCATGATAATGGCCGCCTAGTTAGCTGAGTGGTTAGCAGGTCGGTTTACTAATCCGGTGGTACCGGGGTTCAAGACCAAGAAGGGAATTTTTCTGCTACACACCAAAAAAGGCCGGGGGTCCACCCTGCCTCTAAAAATAGGTACCAGAGAAATCTGGGAAGTCGAATGCGGCCAGGAGTGATACTGACCACATAAACACTTTCATGCGCCGAAGGTCGTGAAAATAGGGGCCTAACACCGTATCCTCAATAAGCCTTAATGGCATAGAAACGGGGATTTCACCTTATCTTTTCTTATATATCTTATATCCTTCCCGTGCCGTTAAGCGTCACATAGGGCTCGCAAGGTAGTTCGCCAATTTTTCCTGTCTTCGGCGAGCTTTTCAACCTCATCAAGAGATTTTATGCCTATTAATTTGGCCTCTCTTAACAATGTCCTCTTTAGTGTTTCATGTGGTCTGCCTCTTTTTCTTTGGCCTGTTGTGTTCCACTTGATAGCTTGTTTTGGGATTCTCTGATCGTTTCTTCTCATCACGTGATCAACATATGTCCATCTCCTTTTCCTGATCACCCATGAGACTGGTTGTTGTTCAGTCATCTGTCTTATCTCTGCATTGTTCTTGAATTCGTTCCACTTTATACCGAATATTTTCCTTAGGCATTTGTTTTCAAAAGATTCTAATTTCTTGTCTTTTCTTTAGTTGTTCTCCAGGTTTCGCATGCATAAATGAGGAAGCATATTACATTTGAATTGAATAGTTTAAACTTGGTTTTTGTGCTTGTAACTTTTGAATGCATATGTTCTCAAGATTCTTGAAGATCGATGCTGCTTTTGCAATTCTAACTTTCTTTCTGGTGTCACCATCCTGGTCTATATAGCTGCCAAGGTATGCAGATTAATTGACTTCTTCAACATCTGTCCCTTCTACGTGTATGTTTCCATTTTGATTAATGTGAAGTTTCATTATTTTTGTTTTGTCTTTGTTAATTTCAAGTCCTATTTTGCTAGCCAGTGAAGACAGGATATCTGTTTTTTCTTGCATGGAATTCACATTATTACTGATAAGAGTTATGTCATCAGCAAAATCAAGATCTTCTAGTTGGGTCCCATGTACCAATCAATGACTGTTACCCGCGCGGCATTTTTTCATTATGAAGTCTATTGCAATTAAAAAAAAACAAACAAAGGAGACAGTATACATCCTTGTTTCAATCTGGAACAATTCGCTCATTTCTTCTTCTGTTTTGACTGCACAGACATATCCATTGTAGAAGTCCTTAATGATATTGACAATTTTAGATGGTATTCCATATAGGGTTTAAATTCTCCACAATGAATCTCTGTATATGATATCAAATGCCTTTTTAAAGTCTATAAAGTTCAGTATTAATGGTTTCTGCTTTTCAATATGTTCTTCAAGTATTATTCTTAGAGTAAAGATCTGGTCGAGACAGCTTCTCCCTTTTCGAAGTCCTGCTTGTTCTTCTCTCATTGCGGTATCCACTATGTCTTTAAGTCTATTCAAAATGACCTTGCAAAATACTTTTGGCACAACTGATATTAAGGTTACTCCTCTCCAGTTGTTACAGTCACTAAGGTTGCCCTTTTTTGGTATTTTAACAATGATTCCCTTCTTCCAATTAGAAGGGATCTTTTCTTCTTTCCAAATCTTATTAAACATTCTCTGTAGTTGTCTCATGTTGTCACTATTGATAGCTTTTAACATTTCAGGTGTTATTTCATCTTCACCTGCAGCTTTGTTGTTAGCCATTAAATTCACTGCTGTTTGAATTTCATGCAGTGTAATTTCATCTAGGTTGACATTTAATTGTGGGGTTGGTAAGTCGGTTTCAAGGTTTAACAATTCTTTTGGGTGTGGTCGATTTAGGTATTTCTTGGAAGTCTTCAGTCCATCTTTGCTTGTGCTTTTTACATGATGTTAATAGAGTTCAAGTTTTGCTAAGGATTGGTCTTTCTTTAGATGTAATAGTACCTGTTAGCCTCTTTTGTATGTTATATAAATTTTTGCTGTCTCCTGTTTTTGCTGCTTTCTCTGCCTCTTTTGCCATATTGTCTTTGTATTTTCTTTTATCCCTTCTAGCTGAACTTTTTACTTCCTTGTCTATTTCTTTGTATGTTGCTTTCGCCAGATCTTTTCCAAGATCTGCCTCTACATTCAATATATTTAATTTGGCTGCTCGTCTTTCATGTATGTACTTCCATGTGTTTTCTAATATCCGTGGCTTTCTATTTGCTTTTTTTCAGTCCAGCGCTTGCTTTTGCTGCTGTGATTATGTCTGTGCCGTAAGGATTCTATAATTCATCTATACCTATCTCCTCTACTTCACTGAGTGTTTTGGAATGGTTGGCAAGTTCGAGATTGAAATTACTGTTAATATTCTCTTCTTGTAGGCTGTGGCTGTTTATCTTTCTGTGTACTGATTTCTTGTATTGGCTTTTCAGTTTTAGTTTTATTTTCCCTATACACAGGTTGTGATCACTGTTGACATCTGCACACTTATATGCTCTTACATCTATCAGAGATGTTCTGTATTGCTTTCTAATATAAAAATGATCTATCTGGTTTCTAGTTCTTATCATCTGGAGATATCCATGTTGTTTTATGTATCTATTTGTGCCTCCAATGACCATGCCCTCTGTTAGACATATTTCAATTAATCTTTCTCCGTTCTGATTAACCATGTCAGTTCCTTCTTTCCCCATTACTTTTTCAACGTCGGTGTTATCTTTCCCTACCTTAGCGTTGAAGTCCCCCATAGCAATTAGGATGTCGTGTTTAGAGACTTTGTTAATGATTTGTTGTAATTGATGATAGAAATCGTCTTTCACCTCATCATTTGCATCGTTTGTGGGTGCATAACATTGTATTATTGTCATTCTTCCGTGTCTTAGGTTGTGTTTCCTTATCTTTTACTTCACGATAATACTCACTCTTCAGGTTAATTAACCTTGAATTCTGTCTCTCCGGGAACTCTTCCATTCTGAGTGAAAACGATTCAAAACGTTAAAACAGTTTTACTTTCGGGTTATAAATAGCGTATTTAATTTCAATAACTGAGACTTCTGAGTTAATTTTGCCCCGTATGGTTCCGGCAAAACGATTCTTGCGAGTATTCAAACTTTATATTTTGACGAATATTCCAGTTTCATTATAATCTGGGCGAATGGAAACTCGAATCAAATGTTAGGTACCTCGTTAACTGAATGGTTTAAAAGTCCAATTTAAATGTTTATTTATTTGCATGTTCATCTTACTTAGTTGTTTGTATGTGTGTGTGTGTGTGTGTGTGCATTCTGTTTTGGCTGTGATTTTATTTAAAAATGAAAAAAAAGAAAAGGTTGAAAGAATGAACTGGCAGCCACCTTGGGGCGGCTGCTTGTCTTGCCAAGGTAACAAAAAAAAAATGCTCTCATTTTAAATCGTCTAATAAAATTGACACATGACTAGAATACAATGTTGTTTCTTCTTCTTCTTCTTCTTCTTCTTCTAATATTTCTCCTCTCCTTTTCTTCTTCTTCTTCCTTCTTCTACTTCTTCTTTTTCTATTTCTCTTCTTCTTCTTCTTCTTCTAATATTTCTCCTCTCCTTTTCTTCTTCTTCTTCATTTCCACTCCTCGTCTTCTTCTTTTTCTAATATTTCTCTTCTTCTTCTTTTTCCTATTCTTTGTTTCCATCATCTGCGTTTAGCTTCATACGCTCATCTTTCTGGATAAAGATAAAGACCAGCTTTTGAATCTTGTCGTCGTCAGTTCTTCCCGGTCTCTTCTCTGGTCTCTGTAGAGTTGTGCTCTGCAGGTTGTGCTCTGGAATCTGGATAGACCTGCACAGCCGAGCCTGGACACCCTTCACTATGTGTGTAAGTGAGCCTATAGTCCGTATTGTCCTGTATGGAGCCTCAAATCTAAGGCTCCCTGTGTTCTGTCCTAAACGACGGCCATAAAAGAGTTAATAGAGTTCCCAGAGCTGGCGTAAACATTAAAGGAGAGAAACCATTTCTGGTGGTGATGATGAGAGATAAACAGAGACTACATGGATAACATTATAGCAATAAGAGTATCATTTATAGAGAACACTTAGATATTCATTATATCATTCAGAGTATCATTTATAGAGAACACTTAGATATTCGTTATGTCATTCAGATTATCATTTATAGCTGATATTTAAGTATTCATTATATCATTCAGAGTATCATTTATAGAGAACACTTAGATATTCGTTATGTCATTCAGAGTATCATTTATAGAGAATATTTAAATATTCATTATATCATTCAGAGTATCATTTATAGAGAACACTTAGATATTCGTTATGTCATTTAGAGTATCATTTATAGAGAATATTTCAATATTCATTATATCGTTCAGAGTAGCATTTATAGAGAACACTTAGATATTCGTTATGTCATTCAGAGTATCATTTATAGAGAATATTTAAATATTCATTATATCGTTCAGAGTATCATTTAAGAGAACACTTAGATATTCATTATGTCATTAAGATTATCATTTAAAGAGAACACTCAGATATTCATTATGTCATTAATAGTATCATTTATAGAGAACACTTAGATATTCATTATGTCATTCAGAGTATCATTTATAGAGAACACTTAGACATTCATTATGTCATTCAGAGTATCATTTATAGAGAACACTTAGATATTCATTATGTCATTCAGAGTATCATTTATAGAGAAAACTTAGAAGTTCCTGATGTTGACTGGTCAAGGGAGAGAAGGAAAGAGGGAAGACCAAGCAGAAGAATAGATACAGAGAAGAAAGAGAAAAATTAACAGCAGTTAATATTACAGAGGGGGGGGGGGAGGTAGAAAAATAAGAGCAGTGACGACAGCGAAAAGAAAAATAAAGAAGAAAAAAATGAAGAGGATCAGAGGGAAAAGAAGAGTAGGGAGGAAGAAAAAGATGAAGGAACTAGACTGTGAATAAAAGCAAAAACAAAAATGAAAAAAAAAAGAAAAACTATAAGAAAGTATACAAAGTGAAGGTTTTATGATAAGTAGCCTAGTCAATAATGAATTGATATCTAATGCACAAGGTTATAAATTCACGCTCTACAGTATACTAAGCTATTTTTTTGAACCTATCAAGTGGAGCACAACAGGCCGAAGAAAAAGAGGTCGACCACGTGAAACTGCAAAGAGGACATTGTTAAGAGAAGCCAGTTTAGTAGGCATAACATCCCCTGATGAAGTTGAAAAACTCTCCGAAAACAGGAAAACTTGGCAAACAACTATGCGAGCCCTGTGTGACGTTTAACGGCACAGGAAGGATGTAAGATATAAGAAGTATACTAAGATTTGTTTTTAAACGTGTAGTCGTCTCACGTATTTGAGGAGAATAAATTTCGAAGAATATTTATCTTGCATGGACAGACGCTATTAACTGCAATGTATAAGCGACTGACATTAAACGAGGGGTAAACTAGATACCTCATAAAGCTAAGTTTCCGCTGAAAACAGACTTAGACTAAGCCGAGAAAAAAAAAGGAGGGATAGCTCGAAAAAAAAGATTTTGATAGTTTCTATGGCACAGACCAGCAAAGGAAAGAATGTTTCTCACGTGATCTTTTTTTTCCCCCTCACATGTGCAATACTCCCATAATCCACGCGCTCTCTAGAAGTATTATCCTGTATTTTGCGAGCGACAAGTGAATATCTTGAAAATACCAAGATTCTTAACTTAACGCGGTGAACTGAAGCAGAAAACTGTGTTTTCATGGTGTTTTTAGAGCCATGTTGCTGTTACTGATCCGATGGAAATCTACTGATCCAATGGTAATCTCCCCGCCTGTAATCGACTGATCCGGCAGTAATCGGCTGATTCCGGCAGTAATCGGCTGATTCCGGCAGTAATCAGCTGAATCCGTGATAAAACTCCCGTCGCCTTTTGTGTGCGTGTGTGTGTTGTAACTTGGTAACATTTGCTGTAATCTTTCAGCTGAAGCATTTGCTTCGTACATGGAGATGTATACCTGGGGAAGATGTAAAGCTTGTAAGAAGAGATGTCTAATCAAAGAGTTTAGGGGGATCATTTCAGATCTGTACCTGGAGAACGATTATACTACAACTCACGCCAGGTAGTCAGGTTGACCACGGTTTGTTTGTTGGCTGGTTAGACATTTAAAAAAATGTACGAAGAAAGAGATACCCTCGTATACATTTTTCTCTTTATCTGCTCTCCTGCACTCACTTCTGTACTCACCTAGAATTTAGTTTTATCTGCTATCCTACACTCACTTCTGTACTCACCTAGAATTTAGCTTTATCTGCTCTCCTGCACTCACTTCTGTACTCACCTAGAATTTAGCTTTATCTGCTCTCCTACACTCAGTTCTGTACTCACCTAGAATTTAGCTTTATCTGCTCTCCTACACTCAGTTCTGTACTCACCTAGAATTTAGCTTTATCTGCTCTCCTACACTCAGTTCTGTACTCACCTAGAATTTAGCTTTATCTGCTCTCCTACACTCAGTTCTGTACTCACCTAGAATTTAGCTTTATCTGCTCTCCTACACTCAGTTCTGTACTCACCTAGAATTTAGCTTTATCTGCTCTTCTGATCCAGTTTTTTTCTGTCCACGTCGACTTTAATATTACGATCCAGATCTAACGATCCAAGGGGTGACTGATAAGTTCTCGGCACAAGGTACAAATACTTGAAACCCATAGTTGATATTAAATGCGTTTGTAGATCAGGTTAATGTAAGATTAAACACCAAGTTTCAAGAAACTGACTGCAGCCATTTTTTTTTACAGGCTATTGAAGTGGTAATGGGTGGCAGAAATTGAGAAAATGGATAAAAATTTCTCATCGAGCAGTCACTCGCTACCTCTGCACCAAGGGCTTAACATCGAAGTAGACCCGTGAGGGTATGGTGGAGACTCATAGGGAGAATGCCTCTTCTTACAACACAGTGAAGAAATGGGCAGCTCAATTCAAACATGGAAGGGACAGTCTGGAAGATGATCTCTGTCCAGGAAGACCAAGAAAGGTAACCACCGGCAGTCCATGATATGATAATGGAGGATCGACGACTAACTGAGCGGTACATTGCTACTGAGTTGGGCATCTCCCAGGAACGTGTTCATGCCATTATTCACAATGATCTTCAAATGACAAAGGTCTCTGCTCGAAACTTCTTGGAGCTGATCACAAACGACAGCGTTTCAGCATGTCAAAAGACAATATTGGCCATTCTTCTGCAGATCCTGAAAAGTTTCTTCAGCAATTTGTGACTATAGATGAGACTTGGGTTTATCATTTCAACCAGAAACCAAAGAACAGTCAAAGCAGTGGAAACATCATGGATATCCACCTCCAAAGAAAGCAAGGGTGGTTCTGTCTGCAGGCAAAGTGATGGCTTCCATCTTTTGGTATTCAGAAGGTGTGCTATTGGTAGACTATCTTCAAAAGGGCAGAATGGTCACCAGGGCCTATTACGCTAATTTTGTGAAGCAACTGCGGGTCAAACTGAAGGAAAAGCGTGGAGGGAAATTGACGAGAGGAGTCATCTTTCATCAAGACAATGCTCCAGTTCACAAGCCGACAGTGGCAATGGCTGCCATTCATGAATGCGGCTTCCAGCTTCTTGGACATCCTCCTTATTCCCCAGATTTGGCCTCTTCGGAGTATTATCTGTTTATCAAACTCAAAAAGGAGCTCAGTGGTCGCAAATTTGCTTCAGATGATTGAGTCATTCATGCTGTAGACCACCTTCTACTGGCACAAGAAGGGATCTGTATGCTCCAGGATCGCTGGACTAAGTGCATAAACTTGCAAGGACACTATTGTTGAGAAATAACCCAAAAAGTGTCCACAAATAATCCGTTGTACCTTATGCCTAGAACTTATCAATTACTCCTCGTAGCTTTTCATTAAGTTTTTATACGCAAACTTAACTTTTGACCTAGTTTATATATATATATATATATATATATATAATATTATATATATATATATATATATATATATATTATATATATATAAACATAACTTTTTACCTAATTTTTAAATATGCATATATATTTCACTTTGACCTAGTTTTTAACTATACACATATATATGTAAACTTTTGACCTAGTTTTAACTACATACAAAATTAACTTTTGATGTAGTTTTTAACTATGGATGTATATTTAATTTTTGACCTAGTTTTTAACTATACATATATACATATATATTTAACTTTTGACCTTGTTTTAACTATGCATATCTATTTAAATTTTGACCTAGTTTTTAACTATATATAAAATTAACTTGTCACTTAGCTTTAACTATATGTAAAATTAACTTGTGACATAGTTTTAACTATATATTTATAGACAACTTTTGACCTAGTTTTAACTATAGATATTTATAAACTTACCTTTTGACCTAGTTTTTAACTATATATTTCCAGAATTAGCTTTGGTCCGAGCTTTTACTGCCCTCGCTAACCTCCAGCTTTGAGTATTGTTTGTAATATTCATTCTCCGGCTTACTTTTTCCAGTTTGTAGTAAAAAAGAAAAGGTTTGCTGCTACAGCTATTGAACATTCATTTGAAGGATAAATGTACATGTTTGCAGATTTTGTGTACAAGACTGAATGTAAAAGAGAAACAGCTGTAATCTAACAATGATATAACAAAGTTGAAAAAAAAAAGGTACTGTGTTATAGATGGCTTTTGGGCAACCTTCATTTGGGTGGATATATATTCTACAAGCGATCTATATTCTACAAGCTAGCTATATTCTACAAGCGACCTATGTTCTACAAGCGAGCCATATTCTACATGGGAACCATATTCTACAAGCGAGCCATATTCTACAAGTGAGCTATACTCTACAAGCGAGCTATATTCTACAGGCGAACTATATTCCACTAGCGAGCTATATTCTACAAGAGAGCTATATTCTACAAACGAGCTGCTATGTCAACTTTTGTTGTTTTTATTTTCATTAAACTCTACCGCGATGGCTTTCTTTGTGGATATCCGCCCAAAAAAAAAAAAAAGAGATCTTGTCAAGCTCCACCATGACAAGAGCCACATCGATCCCCTACTATTTTCACCAGGCTTTTGTGACTCAACCTGTTATCAGGAAAGCATTTTCTATGATGCAGCGCAGTGACTGGGTTGACTTTTTTTGGTTAGCTGGTCGAGGGTTAGGAGCCACGTCGCCAGATTTTTTCGGATGAGGACCACTCAGCTAGAACCGTGTTCCATAATCTCAGGGTCAGACGCGTCAAAAGCCACGGAGATCTTTGGTTTCGCTTTCACAAATTCACCGAGATAACCCTATTACTGAGAACACTGCGGGTCAAGCATATCAAAACCCCCTCTATTATAATATAAAGTAACGAAACATTGCGAGTACGACAAAGGTCAGGGGTGATATGTTACACTGAATTCTATTGGCTGTAACTGTCTTGGCAAGTGTTTCCCACACATTTGTAACACAGATTTCACAAAATAACAGTGAGTGACTTTTAAAACTCTGCAGTCTAGATCATAAACGAGTAAGACGACAACTGTTAGGATCTTGCTATGGTGATGTACGATGTAGTTTTACGAAAAAAAAAAAAAAAGATCAAGGGTTGAAGAGTGAAAATGAGTGTACTGTACATGACTCACTTGTTGAGCGCTTTCGTTGAGAACAGTAAAGTCTTATAGCAAAGTATACATGAACAGTAAAGTCTTATAGCAAAGTATACATGAACAGTAAAGTCTTATAGCAAAGTATACATGAACAGTAAAGTCTTATAGCAAAGTATACATGAACAGTAAAGTCTTATAGCAAAGTATACATGATTAGATCCAACAAAGTGTAGACCAAGAGAAATGATACTGGACAGTCTGACAGGATGGTGTGAGAGGAGATCACCAACTGAGCTGACTGCCTGCATGAAGGATCGAGTACTCTGGAGAAGCATAATAGCCAACGCCAGTTGGCACGGCACATGATGATGATGATGATGATGATGACGAACGCGTTTTCAGACCTGAGAGGAAGTGCGCCGTTCTCTCATGGCTGGCTGACTCCGGGGTTCAATTCACAACCATTTTCTTCCTAAATTTCTTTCTCTTACGTCTAAAGACTCTGTTTCTGATTTGCTAAATAGTCACCGTGTTCTCTGTTTCTGACTTGCTAAATATTCACTGTGTTCTGTGTTACTGGCTTGCTAAATATTCACTGTGTTCTCTGTTTCTGACTTGCTAAATATTCACTGTGTTTTGTGTTACTGGCTTGTTAAATATTCACTGTATTCTGTGTTACTGGCTTGCTAAATATTCACTGTGTTCTCTGTTTCTGACTTGCTAAATATTCACTGTGTTCTGTGTTACTGACTTGCTAAATATTCACTGTTCTTCGACAATCTGTGTAGAATTGACTCACGCCGCACAAAAAACAAAAAAAAACCCAGCTACGTTTCATTGGTCGAATTTTGACGTATCTAATCAGAAACCATCACATTCTGGCCATCCCACATGAGATAATACTAGGTAATTTTACACTACACGAACTGAAGGTTCCGCCTTAACACTTCGGTCTGCCCGCCACACTTTGAAAACATGGACATTATTACATACAGATCTCTGGCTCTTACATCTAAATAAAGGAAACCAATAAGAGAGTGGCTATTTCTTGCATGCTCTGCTGTTGTTACAACATCCAACAATATCAATGAAAGAAAGAGTACGACAAACAGAAAAGCCTTCTCTGCGAGGCGAGACACACTACAGAAAATAGATTGGTAATAACAATAGTACAGTGGATATTCCTTGGATATGAACGGATAATCTGAAGAAAAACAAAATTAGAATTATGTTTACAAAGTTTTTTTTTTTTTTTTTACAAATCACTATCTGCCATAACAGGAAAGTTATCAAACGTCAGCAGCCTTCGGGTAGATAACATGAAACTGTGCACGTACAAATATACCCAGGGATGAGTTTCGGGGTGTCAGGCTGTTTGTTGTTGTTATTTTCTTTCCAAGACATTTTTAGACAAGTCTGATGTTTTTTAAACACACACACACACACAAACACAAATAACAAAAGATTGTGTGTGTGTGGAGGAGGGGGGAGATGGGGACAGACAGACAGATAGACAGAAAAGAAGTGCTCAGGCTGAATAAAGTAGTAGTTAGAGACACATGAGATAATACTAGGTAATTTTACACTACACGAACTGAAGGTTCCGCCTTAACACTTCGGTCTGCCCGCCACACTTTGAAAACATGGACATTATTACATACAGATCTCTGGCTCTTACATCTAAATAAAGGAAACCAATATGATGACCACCGGACTGTCAGCCTCTCATGTCACATAACGGAGCTACTTCTGAGAATAATTATGAGAAGAACAAGGAAAAAGATACAAATGAAAATAGCAGATGAACAGTTTGGATTTGTTGAAGACATAGAGACACATAGCTGATTGTCTGCGTCAAATTAAGGGACATATAGCTTATTATCTGCGTCAGGTTTAGCGACATATAGTTTATTGTCTGTGTCAGTGTTAGCGACACATAGCCTATTGTCTGTGTCATGTTTAGCGACACATAGTTATTGTCTGCGTCAGTGTTAGCGACGCGTAACTTATTGTCTGTGTCAGGTTTAGCGACACATAGTTTAATGTTTGAGTTAAGGTTGACTAGAAATAGGTAATCAAGACACTCCACCTCAGTTCGGTGCGTTATGGTAACATGCAAGCCTGGCCGAACTGAGATCGACCAAGAAGGCAAACACAATTCAGCCCTAAAAGTAAACCATGCCGGTGACGGATTCGTCGGGCAGAAAAGCACAGATATAGCAGACTAGCTTTATACCAAAGACACACTACGACCACAGACAACAGAAAAACAATAAGCACGAAAATAAGACAGCGCTGGCGGTGATAATAAGAGGACCAAAGAAAACAACTGAATTAAGCGGAAGAAAGCAAGAGCATCATAAACAAAAATCAGCGCCGCCCATTAGTGAAATGGCTGACAATATTGATAACATAATGAACTGGCCTCTTGTGTAGCGAAGTGGTTAGCGCATGAGTTTATCATGATGAAGACTGGTGGTTCGAACCCAGCCAGAGGTACCTGCACCTGGAGTTGTAGAAATGGGTTCCTTGCGGACATGGAGGGTGGGGGGAGGGGAAGGGAAGAAAGGCTGCCAGGTGTGATGCTGCCTGCATCAGATTTTATTATGCCCACAGGTCATGCCAGATATGGGCTCTAACACCATCCCCTAGTCGGGCTTGATATATTAGGACTACGTTTTACATCCAGCGTCCTGGTTAAATGAGCAGTGCAGACAGATAGAGGACTCTCATAATAAAGACAGCAAAAACATGCACAAACGAATTAGTGAACTCATAGGCAGGAAGACAAAATATATCACAGGATGCCTGAAATCGAAAGAAGGTAAAACGTTAATGGGAAAAGAAGACATTATGGACAGGTGGACAGAGTATATCGGTGAGCTATATGGAAGAGAAAGACCAGAATTAACACCAGATACTGAAAACTGTGATGGACCACCAATACTTGAAGATGAAATCATAGATGCAATCAAACACATGAAGAAAGGATAACATTAGAAGAAATAGAGACACTAGAGGAGTCAGGAATAAAAATAATAACCAAGTTACTGAATAACATTTACAACAGTGGTTATATTCCCAGTGACCTGATTAAATCCACGTTTATAGCACTACCAAAGAAACCAGGTGCAAAGGAATGTGATGACCACCGGACTGTCAGCCTCTCATGTCACATAACGGAGCTACTTCTGAGAATAATTATGAGAAGAACAAGGAAAAAGATACAAATGAAAATAGCAGATGAACAGTTTGGATTTGTTGAAGGAAAAGGGAACACACAATGCCATTTATGCTTTACGAACACTAACAGAAAGAGCTTTAGAATTACAGAAAGATCTCTACTTATGCTTCATTGATTACACCAAGGCATTTGACAAGGTGAAACATAATGAAATTATTAAAATGCTTGAAGACATCAATATAGACGGCAAAGACTTGAGGATTGTAAAACATCTGTACTGGCAGCAAGAAGCAGCATTTCGAGTTGAAAATAGAATTGGAAAATATCAACTTATAAAACAAGGGGTGCGACAAGGATGTGTACTATCTCCAGACCTTTTTTTTCTGTATAGCGAGAATATTCTAAGAACAATCATCACAGAACCAGGCATAAAAATTGGAGGATACAATATTAACAACCTTCGGTATGCTGACGACACAGTACTGATAGCTGAGAACCAACAAGACTTGCAAAATCTCTTGGATAAAGTCGCCAAAGAAAGTGAACAGAAAGGCCTTACTTTGAACATCAAAAAGACAGAGACTATGGTTATATCTAAGAAACAGAATCCACCAGCATGCAGTATTAAATTTAACGGAACTATTCTAAAGCAAGTACAGAAATTCAAATACCTTGGAGCAGTAATAACTTCAGACGGGAAATGCAGAACAGAAATTAGGAACAGAATAGGCCAAGCAAAGACTGCATTTCAGAGAATGAGAAACATATTAGCTAACACATCTTTATCAATGAATGTTAGAAAACGAGTCCTAAAATGCTATATTGAACCTATCTTGTTATATAGAAGTGAATCATGGACAATAGGCAAGTCTGCACAAAAATCATTGGAAGCAGCAGAAATGTGGTTTATTAGAAGAATGTTGCGAATCCCCTGGACAGCAAAAATAACTAATGAAGAATGTATGAGAAGAGCTGGAGAGACAAAAAACCTTGTCAAAAAGATAAGAGAGAGACAATGTACTTTCATGGGACATGCAATGAGAAGAGGGGGCATTGAAAATATTATAACAACAGGAAAAATAGAAGGAAGAAGATCAAGAGGAAGACCAAGAGAAATGATGCTGGACAGTCTGACGGGATGGTGTGAGAGGAGATCACCAACTGAACTGATGGTCTGCATGAAGGATCGGGTACTCTGGAGAAGCATAATAGCCAACGCCAGTTGGCACGGCACCTGATGATGATGATGATGTCCTGGCTGGCTGAGTAGTTAGCTGCTCGGTTTACTAATCCGGTAGTACCGGATTCAAGTCCCAACAGTGGGGATTTTTTTCTGGTACACACCAGCCACAAAGCCTCTAAAAATGGGCACCAGAGAAATCTGGGAAAGGTAAATGCGGCCAGGTGTGACAATGACCACATCAAACACTTTCATGTGCCGATGGGTCTTGGATCACTGTATCCCGATGGGTCTTGGATCACTGTGTCCCCAAAATGCCTTAATGGCATGGAAACTAGAATTTTACCTTTTACTTTCACACCGGGTTTAATATGCCGACAGGTCAAGGAAACGTAGAGTCTAGCACCACACACTATATCATAATAGGCCTACCTTTACCGTTGCTATTTATATAATGAATGAATGAATGAGCGAGTTAAAGAATGAATATATGAATGAATGAAACTGCGCACTAAAATTGTGCCCCCTCCAATGATTTGTTGGGGAAAAGAATTAGAGGAAGTTCAAACTCGTATTTGCCGGTTAGGAGTCGTAAATTTTATTCGTAACCACAGATTTAACAGTCTGCTCTGTTCACTTAGAGAACCCCTGGCCTAGTCCGGAACTTGAGTTTTATTGTCACTTTATGGTGAGAAAGCCGTTTTTAATGGACTAGTTTCACCTGCTCCACGGCCTCAAGAGTTATCTCATTCATAGGACAGTCATTTACTGGGCTGGCAAAGGTCAAATGTGGGAATTAAAAGCCCAATAAAAGTTTTCGGAGATTTTCTTCCGAATGATCTTCGTCCTGTTTGTTCACTTCCTCTCTGTTTGAGGGTAATCAAATACACACCGGCCTGGTTTGTCTATCCAGTGTCCCTGAGTGTCATGCCTTTCCACGGTTCTCTATTCCGGTTGTTAATTATGAGCCGGGCTGGTGTTCTTTCCACGTGCCACTTCATCAATCCATATGTTACCTTCTCTCTTTGTCTGCCTCCGTCTCTTTTACCATCCCTGTGATCCACCTGCTCTTATGTCGTGACCTGTGAATTTGGACTGTCCCTTCCTTAATTTTGTCATTGCTTGCCTCTCTTCTTCTGCCTCTTTTAGGGCCTCTTCGTTTGATCTATTCCCTGTCCATGGATTTGTACGTGAATGTATACTTATTCCTGATTGCACTGACAGAATTATATTCTACTGTAACTAGTCTTGCTACGTTCTTCAGTTCAGTGGTAGTTTACTTAAAATAAGTGTGTCAGGCGATACTTTTTAACAATAAATTTGACCTGACGTACGTAAAAAAAGGAGGATCAAACTAGTGGATCCTAACCTGCGGTTCGCGGATCACAACTGACCCTCGGAACATTATCAGGCGGCCCGCAAACCACAACTGGCCCTCGGAACATTATTATATGCTCCATGGTTGTGTCATCGATTTGGTAATAAGTGCTATATGTTAAATAACAGCAATTAATGGTTCCTGGTATTGCGTTATTGCGTATAAAATAGTAGTCTACAACTTTTTTAAGGTTATTGCGTATAAAATAGTAGTCTACAACTTTTATGCAGTTTCAAAAGTAGTAAATGGTGGTAAAAAAGTTGAGAACCACTAGACTAGACCGCAGTATTTCGACTACGAACAGGACACGCGTATCTAAAAAATAACAGGCAGAATCAAGCCATGTCAACCTACATTTTTTGCCCATTGTGTGACCACCCATATGAAGCAGCATTACACCACTGCCCGTCTTTGCCGTACATGCATGGACACAGTCAAGAAATCCAAATTATAGAATTATGTATCACATATACTCCGACATATTTATGGTAAATTGTTTAAACAGAGTGCTAAACATAGTCAGCGTCTAAATAACTGCCTTCTCACAAAGCGTATGGCTGACTTGTACAAGAAATATCTCGCTTGCTCTGCTGATCACGTTTGCTATATCCTCCCAGAGTAATTAAATCAAATAAACAATTTGTTTTCTTACAATTTCAGATGTTTTCTTAACTTGGTTGAACTCGGATATACACCTCCCTTAAAACATCTACTTTTCTCGCAGTTTTAGAGTTGTCTAATAATCAGAATATTTTTACAGAATGGATCCAATAATTATATTAACTATATATTGTTGATTGTGTAGGTGCGTGTATTAACTTAAGGTTATATTGTTGAATGTGTAGATGCGTGTATTAACTTAAGGTTATATTGTTGAATGTGTAGATGCGTGTATTAACTTAAGGTTAAATTGTTGAATGTGTAGATGCGTGTATTAACTTAAGGTTATATTGTTGAATGTGTAGATGCGTGTATTAACTTAAGGTTATATTGTTGAATGTGTAGATGCGTGTATTAACTTAAGGTTATATCGTTGAATGTGTAGGTGCGTGTATTAACTTAAGGTTATGTTGTTCACTGTGTGCAGAAGAGGCTGAAAGTTAAAGGTTTTGCTATTTAAAATTACGTATGTTTGGTATGTATTTAGAACATTCTTTTTAAAAAACTAAACTGATGCTGATTGTTGGCGACAGGGTGAAAGTTGAGAGATGACGGTGAGAAGTTAGCTCACCTAACTCATCATACTTACAACCTTATTTCGTTTGTTACAGTCACCAAAATCAGAACCTTTTTTTTTGTTTAATACGGCAGTATGACAGATATCACAAATTACATCGAAGAATAAAGCAGTTGTATAACACAGCAAATATCACTACATGGTACTATTACAGATCCAGCCACATCTGTAATAATAATAAAAATGACTGCAGCGCGACTTATACGAATTTGTAAGTTATAATATTAGTCTGAAATGCAGTTTCCTAAGAACTGTAGTACACAGATGTTCAGAATGTTCCTCTTTGTTGAAAGAGGTTTATGAATAGTCGAATCGCCTTTTTTTAAACGTTTCAGTGAAGAATGAAGCGTTTCAGAATTTAGCAGATGTCGTGAAGAAAGAGCAGACTTGTATAACCGAGCACGGAAG
This sequence comes from Achatina immaculata, assembly GCA_009760885.1. Lineage (NCBI taxonomy): Eukaryota > Metazoa > Mollusca > Gastropoda > Stylommatophora > Achatinidae > Lissachatina > Lissachatina immaculata. Next base: position 32,257,201 of record CM019707.1, on the reverse strand, counting down.
CGAGGGAGACAAAAGAGGGTAGAAGCGCAATGAGGAAGGAATAGCTGCAGATCATATCTCAGTCAAGCATAAACAGGCAAACGATGGAGTGCTCTGAAAAGAGCAAAGAGCAGGGGCATCTCATCAGTACGTACAGACGGAGTGGCGACAACAGACAGATCAGAAATAAACTGATTGAAAGTCTTGACAACACGCGGGAGAAGGAGAAATAGAGAGCAGCCCTCGCAAAATTCGCTCGGGCAGTGCCTCTCTTATAAAGGGAACCTCGAGTCGGTGTCTATTTATATTCCATGAGAAACATTGTTACGTTTCCCTTTTAGGCAGTTCCGTTTTTTTTTTTCACTGGAAAATGTGAAATATTCCTTATATCTAAATCAAAACAGCATTGTACAACGGCCTATCAGGATAGGGGACCAACCGGCTTATCTCTCTAAATCCCGTTGTATGAGAGTCTTAGATTGGATATTATACTCAATAAACTTTTAACACTTTATAAGCAGTTGATTGGATATTATACTCAATAAATTTTTAACACTTTATAAGCAGTTGATTGGATATTATACTCAATAAACTTTTAACACTTTATAAGCAGTTGATTGGATATTATACTCAACAAACTTAACACTTTATAAGCAGTTGATTGGATATTATACTCAATAAACTTAACACTTTATAAACAGTTGATTGGATATTATACTCAACAAACTTAACACTTTATAAGCAGTTGATTGGATATTATACTCAATAAACTTTTAACACTTTATAAGCAGTTGATTGGATATTATACTCAATAAACTTAACACTTTATAAACAGTTGATCGGATTTTTCTCGTTTGTATAGCTGGATGGCGGTTTGGACGTTAATAGCAGATTCTCTTGTGCAAATTTGGAGTACTCTGCTAGGTAGTCTACCCTCGGTGCGTGTCTTGGTGGAAGAACGGGGCTTATCAGCAACTGGTGCCGGTGTTTATGAAAATTGGAGAAGAAAAATTCCAGAAGAAAACGAAACTATGTTCTCATTTTCAGTTTCAGCCAGTAAGCAATTTTGACCAATAGGGTACGACCTGTGCGGTAGACCAGTGTGTTTGTTAGTTTGCTTAGTGTCAACATGACCGACAAAATACAGGCCTAAAGGAGCCAGGGCAAATCCTGCTTGTCCTGGTACAGTACATATTTAGAATTTGTGTATGTTTAAAGACGCACTGCGTTTCATTCGTTCATTCATTCATTCATTCATTCATCATCATCATCATTCATCATCATCATCTGCAGCAGCAGCATATGTCCCGCCAACATGGAAGATGATCATTGTTTAAAGACATGTTACATTTAATGCTCTCTGTCACACAGCATGTCGCTTTCGGTAATCTAGCGCAGCGGTGGTGTAGTGGGTAGTGCACTCATCCGCCGATCAGAAGGTGCGTGGTTCGATTTCAGGAGAAAGTTTTTCGTTCCAGCTGTCACCAGGGTCAACCTAATCTGTAAAAACCTGGGGTTTCCATGGGAAAAGAAAAGCAGCAAGGACGGGAACTGGTGAATTATCCATTAGGCTGAACAAGTCTAGGGGCCCGGCGTCGGGGGGGGGGGGCCCTCTGCATATACAGATTATTGTTTCGTGAATTTTATGTAAGTCAAGACCTCCTTTCAAAAGTTGAAAAAGAGAGTGTTACAGTGTTTGTAATAAGTCGCCATCTATGAAAGTCAGGAAGAGTGTTACAGTGTTTGTAATAAGTCGCCATCTATGAAAGTCAGGAAGAGTGTTACAGTGTTTGTAATAAGTCGCCATCTATGAGAGTCGGGAAGAGAGTGTTACAGTGTTTGTAATAAGTCGCCATCTATGAGAGCCAGGAAGAGAGTGTTACGTTGAACCAATCCTGTTCTTTGCATACGAAGCCTGAGCGGTCAGTACAGACAAAGAAGGCTAGAACCAAGTGAAATGTGATTTTTAAGAAGATTGCTGAAGGTACCACGAATAACGAGAAAATCGAACTCAAAATTTCTGAAAGAGGCACAAGAAACAAGGAAAATTACAACAGAGATCAGAAAACGGCAATCCAGATTTGTGGGGCATGTTTGGAAGAGAGGCGGGCTAGGGTACCTAATGGTAACAGGGAAGACCGACGGTAGAAAAGGTTGAAGTAGGTACAGAGAAAAGATGTTTGATGGCTGGGCATCCTGGCACGGAAAATACTCAGTGGCAAGCCTGTTAAGACGCACAGTGGACGGATGGTTATGGAAGGACATGATGTCCTACGTCTGTCGTTAAGGTCCTTGAGAGAGAAGGATATCAGGATAGGGGCGATACAGATAAAATGGAGTTGGGCCCGTGCTAAATTCAATCTAAAGGTCTACGTGGTGGTTAAGCTCTCACTATCTGTGGTTAAACTCTCACTATCTGTGGTTAAACTCTCACTATCTGTGGTTAAACTCTCACTATCTGACATCGCTGTAGTTGTCTAGATATGTGAGGGCACTGATACCTCACACTAGATATGTGAGGGCACTGATACCTCACACTAGATATGTGAGGGCACTGATACCTCACACTAGATATGTGAGGGCACTGATACCTCACACTAGATATGTGAGGGCAGTGATACCTCACACTAGATATGTGAGGGCACTGATACCTCACACTAGATATGTGAGGGCACTGATACCTCACACTAGATATGTGAGGGCACTGATACCTCACACTAGATATGTGAGGGCACTGATACCTCACACTAGATATGTGAGGGCACTGATACCTCACACTAGATATGTGAGGGCACTGATACCTCACACTAGATATGTGAGGGCACTGATACCTCACACTAGATATGTGAGGGCACTGATACCTCACACTAGATATGTGAGGGCACTGATACCTCACACTAGATATGTGAGGGCACTGATACCTCACACTAGATATGTGAGGGCACTGATACCTCACACTAGATATGTGAGGGCACTGATACTTCACACTAGATATGTGAGGGCACTGATACCTCACACTAGATATGTGAGGGCACTGATACCTCACACTAGATATGTGAGGGCACTGATACCTCACACTAGATATGTGAGGGCACTGATACCTCACACTAGATATGTGAGGGCACTGATACTTCACACTAGATATGTGAGGGCACTGATACCTCACACCCACACGGCTTACATATGCCACGGCTTATATACATTATATATAATCTTGGCCCGACTAGCAGGGCAGGGTTCGTCGTGGTCTATACTGTTAGTGGAGCCTGCCTAGCAGTTCGTCTTCGTACGCCCAATTCGTACGCCCAACCCACGTTTTCATGCTAGCCACAATAAATCATTCCAAAACCGCCACAATATCCCTGTTTGATCATCCCCACAGCTGCTCGGTACATCATACCCACAGTTCCAGGCAGATACAACACAACATAAAAAACGTAGCAGCAGCAACAACAACAACAACCTCGTCAGTCACACTCAAGCAACAAACTGCCGGTATCCCGCAGCGCCGCATAAAAAAGTAGGATATCATCTGAGCGCAGCCTTTTAACTCATGACACCTCACGACAGTATCATCCCATCTTCGCTCAAATAGTTCTGCAAACAAAAAGAAAAAGAAAAAAAAATCCTATGGGGCACCAGAAAGTCTTAACCCGCTGAGTCTGAAAACATCATCCCGAGGCTGAGATTAAGACGATTAAAAACAATAAAAGGGATATAGGCAACGAAACGAAAGAACAAACAGGTAATTCACTGTACTTTAAAAGTTATACAAGAAAGGTAAAGAGAAAACAGCGACTGTGATTTCAAGAGTTAATACAGGGGAAAAAAAATGCAAAAAAAAAGTAACACTCGTAGAGAATTTTAAAAAGTGTGAGCTCTGTGACAGAAAAAAAAAAAGAAACAAAACCAAACATGAGGATTAAGTGAGAAATCTGTAAAGAAAGGAAATAATAATTACGAATAAAATGCCGATACAAATAGGCCAAAAGAAAATGGAGAAGTGTGTGATGGGATGGATTCCTTAGAAAAGCTTTGAATGGCATGCAAGTTAGTAATATCATTTAATCCACATTTATACTTCCATTCAGGTGTCTTACACAAAATTACACGCTAGTATGAATTGCACTAGGTCTATCACAACAAGGTGTCCAAACCTGCTCAGGATTCGACAAGTTTTTTTTTGGGGGGGGGGGTGGGTGTGGGGTCGGGTTTTTTTTTTTGGGGGGGGGGTGCGCCTTTGTGCTGATCTTATGGGAGGATTTTAAGCTTCAAATTTTACGTCCCCTAGAGACTTAGAAACTGTTACTGTTTATGGTAGTTTTAGCGTTAGTTCTAGAAAATGTTACAGTTTATGCTGATTTAAGTATTAACTCTTCACAGCTGAAGAAAAAACAACTGAGAAAGCAAAGAAAAAGACGAAAGAAGAAGAAGATGATGATGATGATGATGATGATGATTCGTTAAAGAAAAAGAGGAAAGAAAATAATTGTGCTATTTCCTAAAGCTTAGCAACTCCTGCCACTGTGTGCATTTTTTTTTTTACTGCTATCATGTCGATTCTTCTTCTTCTTCTTCTCCCTTTTCGTCTTTTTATTCGTCTTCTTCGTTTTCTTCTTCCCAGTATACATTTATAATCTTTATCTGCTGGTCTGTCCCTTGGATAAACTGGACTGGTTTTTCTTTTCTTTTTGCCCCGATTTAAAACAGCAAAGCCGAGCTTCTTGGTGAGTTTTATTATGTCAGCTGGGTGGTCTCAGTGTTCCTCAGTTGGTGCAGTTTTGAAAGACGTGGTCCACAATTTGTCATGCATGAAGTTTAGAATGTCCAATCTAAAATTTACAATACATATACTTGTATCCAATTCTGAGGTGGGAAATGTTGACTTGTTCATTTCAGTTTTACTTTTTTGGTCTTGTCTTATCTCCTTCCTCATATACCTTTCAGTGTTGAGGGGACAAATAGACGTCTTGATGGGGCTCGACGATTTGCTTTATACAATGGGATATTTAATGCTTATGTAATTTCAGAGGAAGACCGAAACGAAGATGGCTGCAAGACATCGTTGATGATCTGGAAATGGATGCAGCAGCAGCAGGCCATCTTGCTCACAACCGAGAGGCCTACAGGAGTGCTGTTTGGGAGGCAAAGTTCCGCAAGGGACATGCAAAGGAATGAATGAATGAATGAATTTCCTCTCTCTGTCTCCTGTGTGGGCAGCCTCTTCCTCTGTTAACTACAAGTCTTAGTTTGAATGCTGTCTGCGATATACTGTCTGACTGTAACATGGCCAAACCATTTATATTTATCACGTGATTTTCATCATCATCTGGTGGTGTCTGTGGCCTCCTTCTGCATGTCTTTATCATGTCTGAAGTCTGATTTATAAGAGGTATAACCGGTGTATTGCAGTGCCTTCTTTGGCCATACGGTGGGTTTTCTCGCTGTTTAGAATACCACAATGAGATGGAATCTACTGCAGGTTGGCTATATATCGTGAGTTCTCTTTGTTAAAGGCGCCATCTAGATCTAGTTATTGGACTTTGAAGACCTTCCAGGTATCAGTTTTGTATGTATGAGAAGCGCTGAAATCCGAGTCACTTGTAGCAAATGGGAAAACGCGCTCCAGAATATAAAGGAAAAAAATAGACACAATTGGTATTAGCAAGTGTTTTCTGCACTACTAAAATGATATCTTACGTAAGTACATAATGAATTGCGCTTGAGAAAATGATCTTGTTTTGTGGTGTCTCCCTGTAACTGCGAGCTGCTGTTCTTTGTTGCCAATGCTGTGGAGGTGTTGAGGCACAGCATCGTATCGGCGTGGAAGCGGGTTATGGCGGCTACTTTTTCAGTCCTGGAGTACGGTTAAAAATCAGGGGGTGTGCAGTGCTTCTTTAGCAGACTCCACCACCATGGGGACTATGGCGATCCTTGTCTAGTTAACCAGGCTATGCCTGTTACTGGAGGTACCAACGGAGATGTGGGGTAGGGTCTTGAACAGCTATGGTTCGCTGACCCTGACGCTAGCATGTCAGTTATGGGTCGCTGGTTGTCTAATCGGACAGCGTCTTACCCCCACCCCGAGGAAATGATATCAACGTGTCAGTTTATTACAAAGATTAAATAATGTGTGTCTGTGCTGTCTAAATAATGTGTGTCTGTGCTGTCTAAATAATGTGTCTGTGCTGTCTAAATAATGTGTCTGTGCTGTCTAAATAATGTGTGTCTGTGCTGTCTAAATAATGTGTGTCTGTGCTGTCTAAATAATATGTGTCTGTGCTGTCTAAATAATGTCATTAGATCGTCTTGGAAGACAGTTTTGAAGCAGACATGTTATTTTGGGGTTTTACCTAACATGATTTTTTTGCTGATTATAGCAAAGTTAAATTTGCATATTACGCTAAAGTAACGCCAAAGTAAGGGCCAGTCTCCTGGCGCTTGCTCTTATCTTCAGATTCGTTCCTAGCTTTCTCCTCAGATAGTGCCGCAGCTCAGTCTCTTCTGCTAAGAAGCCCGAACCTAGCTTTGGTCATAGGAAGGCAAACTTCGGGCCCGCAAAGCATTCTGAGGGTAGACCCCTGGAACTCAGAAGAAGGCGTTTCCATTACGCAGAGTCGCTCCCCACCGACGCAGCCGCTCCCCACCGAAACAGAGTCGCTCCCCACCGAGTAGAGTCGCTCCCCACAGAGCAGAGTCGCTCCCCACCGACACAGTCGCTCCCCACCGACATAGAGTCGCTCCCTATCGACATAGAGTCGCTCCCCACCGACGCAGAGTCGCTCCCCACCGACGCAGAGTCGCGCCCCACCGACAGATTCGCTCCCCACCGACGCAGAGTCGCTCCCCACCGACGCAAAGTCGGTCCCCACAGACGCATATCAACTTAACGTAGAAAAATAGTAAAGGTGGGTATGTATGGAGACATGTAGGTGTTAAGATCAGATCTTCGTTCACCTGTCGGCACATGGACATTGATGCATGGCTTCGCTTTCTTTTACAAATTAAAAAAATAAAAAACCAGGTGCTTATTTCTAAATCTGGCTTCATTACTGGGAGAGAGAATCTGACCGACAGACCTTTTGTCGCGGACGAGCTATCTCTCTTCTCAGATGTCTGTGAACTAAACATCTCTGTCCCTACAGTCAAAGCCAACTACAAGTGTAGTACCTCTCCGTGACATTTTTGTAAAACTTTACCTATGCAAGTAGACACTTGACCTTTAACCCATGTGGAATTAAAATGAATGCGACCGCTCGTCCGCCGCCTTGTCTTAGTTCGTGACCTTATACGGGCTATTTGGTTATCACAACAGGGACAGTTGTTGACTTGGGACTGCTGTCACTGAATCCAAACATAGGGACACAAGAGTCTTACCATCCGATATTTTTTCCATAGATTTTTGCGTACATTTACACATCTATCTATCTATCTATCTATCTATCTATCTATCTATCTATCTATCTATCTATCTATCTATCTATCTATCTATCTATCTATCCACCACCCATCCGTCTGTCTGTCCGTCTCTCCATCCATCCACCCACCCACCCACCCACCCATCCGTCTGTCTGTCTGTCTGCCTGTCTCTCCACCCACCCACCCACCCACCCATCCGTCTGTCTGTCCGTCTCTCCATCCATCCACCCACCCACCCATCCGTCTGTCTGTCTGTCTGCCTGTCTCTCCACCCACCCATCCGTCTGTCTGTCTGTCTGTCTGCCTGTCTCTCCACCCACCCACCCACCCATCCGTCTGTCTGTCTGCCTGTCTCTCCACCCACCCACCCACCCACCCCCCATCCGTCTGTCTGTCTGTCTCTCCACCCACCCATCCGTGTCTGTCGGTCTGTCTGCCTCTCCACCCACCCATCCGTCTGTCTGTCTGTCTCTCCGCCCACCCACCCATTCGTGTCTGTCTGTCTGCCTGTCTCTCCACCCACCCACCCACCCGTGTCTGTCTGTCTGCCTGTCTTTCCACCCACCCACCTACCCATCCGTGTCTGTCTGCCTCTCCACCCACCCACCCATCCATCCGTCTATCTGTCTGCCTCTCCACCCATCCACCCACCCACCCATCCGTGTCTGCCTCTCCACCCACCCACCCATCCCTCTGCCTGTCTGTCTGCCTGTCTCTCCACCCACCCACCCACCCATCCGTCTGTCTGTCTGTCTGCCTGTCTCTCCACCCACCCACCCACCCACCCACCCATCCGTGTATGTCTGTCTGTCCGTATGTCTGTCTGTCGACTTCTTCTTCTTGGTTATCTCACATTTGTTGCACTGCATCAATGTTATGGCGCCTTTCAGCTCAACACCTCCGACATCAGCTCGGTATATTTCTAAAATGGGTCGCAGTCCAGTTTACATCCCTATTTAGTGGGCCAGACGTGACCTATATGTCAACTACTAATGTAAAGTTACCGGATTCTGAGAAAATATCCCGAATGTACCTTTAAGTACAGTGCAGACAGATAGAGGACGCTCATAATAAAGACAGCAAAAACATGCATAAACGAATTAATGAACTCACAGGCAGGAAAACAAAATATACCACAGGATGCCTGAAATCGAAAGAAGGTAAAATGTTAATGGGAAAAGAAGACATTGTGGACAGGTGGACAGAGTATATCGGTGAGCTATATGGAAGAGAAAGACCAGAATTAACACCAGATACTGAAAACTGTGATGGACCGCCAATACTTGAAGATGAAATCATAGATGCCATCAAACACATGAAGAAAAGAAAAGCGACTGGGCCTGATAATATAACAATGAAGAAATAGAGGCACTAGGGGAGACAGGAATAAAAATAATAACCAAGTTACTGAATGATATTTACAACAGTGGTTATATTCCCAGTGACCTGATTAAATCCACGTTTATAGCACTACCAAAGAAACCAGGTGCAAAAGAATGTGACGACCACCGGACTATCAGCCTCTCATGTCACATAACGAAGCTACTTCTGAGAATCATTATGAGAAGAACAAGGAAAAAAGATAAAAATGGAAATAGCAGATGAACAGTTTGGATTTGTTGAAGGAAAGGGAACACACAATGCCATTTATGCTTTACGAACACTAACAGAAAGAGATTTAGAAGTACAGAGAGATCTCTACTTATGCTTCATTGATTACACCAAGGCATTTGACAAGGTGAAACACAGTGAAATTATTAAAATGCTTGAAGACATCAATATAGACGGCAAAGACTTGAGGATTGTAAAACATCTATACTGGCAGCAAGAAGCAGCAGTTCGAGTTGAAAATAGAATTGGAAAATACCAACCTATAAAACAAGGGGTGCGACAAGGATGTGTACTATCTCCAGACCTTTTTTCTCTGTACAGCTAGAATATTCTAAGAACAATCATCACAGAACCAGGCATAAAAATTGGAGGATACAATATTAACAACCTTCGGTATGCTGACGACACAGTACTGATAGCTAAGAACCAACAAGACCTGCATAATCTCTTGGATAAAGTGGCCAAAGAAAGTGAACAGAAAGGCCTTACTTTGAACATCAAAAAGACAGAGACTATGGTTATATCTAAGAAACAGAATCCACCAGCATGCAGTATAAAATTAAACGGAACCATTCTAAAGCAGGTGCAGAAATTCAAATACCTTGGAGCAGTAATAACTTCAGATGGGAAATGCAAAACAGAAATTAGGAACAGAATAGGCCAAGCAACACTGCATTTCAGAGAATGAGAAACATATTAGCTAACACATCTTTATCAATGAATGTTAGAAAACGAATCCTAAAATGCTATATTGAACCTATCTTGTTATATGGAAGTGAATCATGGACAATAGGCAAGTCTGCACAAAAATCATTGGAAGCAGCAGAAATGTGGTTTATTAGAAGAATGTTGCGAATCCCCTGGACAGCAAAAATAACTAATGAAGAATGTATGAGAAGAGCTGGAGAGACAAAAAACCTTGTCAGAAAGATAAGAGAGAGACAATGTACTTTCATAGGACATGCAATGAGAAGAGGGGGCATTGAAAATATTATAACAGGAAAAATAGAAGGAAGAAGATCAAGAGGAAGACCAAGAGAAATGATACTGGACAATCTGACGGGATGGTGTGAGAGGAGATCACCAACTGAACTGATGGCCTGCATGAAGGATCGGATACTCTGGAGAAGCATAATAGCCAACGCCAGTCGGCACGGCACCTGATGATGATGACCTTTAAGGATCAGGAAAGAAACAAATCTTTCAAAATGGCAAAAAATCCAAGCAAATAAAAGACCTTATGAAAGATCAGTCAAAATTCTTTGAACCTGTCTTAAGAAGACAGAGGTTAGAGAATATGAAGAGCACTGGAAAACTGAAAGCAGAGAGAGAGAGAGAGAGAGAGAGTGAAAAGGCGATAAAGAGAGTGAAAGAAAAAGACAGAGGGAGAGAGAGACAGAGAGAGAGAGTGTGTGTGTGTGTGTGTGTGTGTGTGTGTGTGTGTGTGTGTGTGTGTGTGTGTGAAAGCGATAAAAAGAGAGAATGAAATAAAAAGACAGACAGAGAGGGGAGGGGGGGGGGGACTAACAGTGAAAAATATGGACTGAGTAAATTAAAGAAAAAGGAGAAAAGCGTTGTTATCACTGTGTTTTTATAACCGTGTTTTCATCACTGTGTTTTTATCACTGTCTTTTTACCATTGTGTTTTTACCACTGTGTTTTACCACTGTCTTTTTATCACCGTGTTTTACCACTGTGTTTTTATCACTGTGTTTTACCACTATGTTTTTATCACTGTGTTTTTACCACTGTGTTTTTACCAATGTGTTTTTACCACTGTTTTTACCAATGTGTTTTTATCACTGTCTTTTTATCACCGTGTTTTTATCACTGTTTTTACCACTGTTTTATCACTGTGTTTTTACCAGTGTGTTTTTATCACTGTGTTTTACCATTGTGTTTTTATCACCGTATTTTACCACTGTGTTTTTATCACCGTGTTTTACCACTGTCTTTTTATCACTGTGTTTTTATCACTGTGTTTTTACCAATGTGTTTTATCACTGTGTTTTTAATCACCGTGTTTTTATCACCATGTTTTTATCACCGTGTTTTACCACTGTGTTTTTACCATTGTGTTTTTGATGATGATTTGTTTGTAAAGAACACGGGTGTCTTTTTTTTTACCTTAAGAACCTCTTTATTTTTAAATTTATGTTTTTTTTTACATGAAGAACCTACAACTCTTCAGTCTGTCTTGTCAGGTACGGGTGTCTAGGTTAGTCCCTCTCTGTTACCTGATGTATGCATGTCCTGCATATGTTACAGATGTTTCCAATTACATCGCTTCGCATGCCATACACACGGACGGTCATAGCTATGAATCACTTAATGTACACACGAACAAACAGAGCTATACATTATTTAATGTACACACGAACAAACAGAGCTATACATTATTTAATGTACACATGAACAAACAGAGCTATACATTATTTAATGTACACAATAACAAACAGAGCTATACATTATTTAATGTCCACACGAACAAACAGAGCTATACATTATTTAATGTACACACAGGCAAACAGAGCTATAAATTATTTAACGTACACACGGACAAACAGAGGTGTGAATCAGTTAACCGTACACACGGACAAACAGAGGTGTGAATCAGTTAACCGTACACACGGACAAACAGAGGTGTGAATCAGTTAACCGTACACACGGACAAACAGAGGTGTGAATCAGTTAACCGTACACACGGACAAACAGAGGTGTGAATCAGTTAACCGTACACACGGACAAACAGAAGTGTGAATCAGTTAACCGTACACACGGACATACCGCTGTGACTAGCACACTGTAAAGCTGTACAATCGGTCTGCATGTCCGAGTGTAAATGTTATATCGTTAAGTTTGGTATTTGTGAACCTGTTGTCTTAATACTTTTCTCCTCCCTCTCTCTCTCTCTCTCTCTTCCTCTCTCTTTATACACCTATTATTTCTTTCTTTGTCTCTCATTCTCACTCTCTCGCTCTTGTCTCTGTCTCTCATTCTCACTCTCTTGCTCTTTTCTCTCGCTCTTTCTCTTTCTCTCTCTCTCTCTCTCTCTCTCTCTCTCTATATATATATATATATATATATATATATATAACTTTAAGACTACGATTCAATGGTTCTCTCCCTCTCCATATCTGCCCTTCACCTCCTTTTCATAACTTTAAAAATAAGGATAAATGATAAAAATATGGAGGTCAATAAAACATTAACCTTTTTCTTTTTATTTGAACAAAATATACAACTATAACAGAAAACTCTGTATCGCTTTCCAACAGACTCCCACCACGTTCAGTGCAAAGTCTGCCAGCTCTTCCATAATGCCCGCCTTCCTCTAATGGGAAAAAAGATCTTACTGACTGTGTAACCATAGGTAGTAATTTTCCGTAGTGAACTTCTCCAGCCACCTCATCGACTGTTACCCCTGGTTTTCCGGTATCATTCGTTCCACTCAGTGTTAGATTTATGCGCAATGTAAGGCCAGCCGAAGCCAGCTTTTAAACTTCCTGTATCATTCATATACATGTCGAAGCGACATACGTGAGTCCCCGTATTGTCTCTTCATTATGCAATGAAGTCTGGCAGGTTTCTCATCCCTACTACCCAAGAAACGAATAACTTCGCCCTGTTCCTCTCTCGTACGTGCTTCGAAAAGAGCTGCCATCTTTGATGTGGTCTACTGATATCATATTTCCAAAATGACCTTCACGTCTCCGCGCACATGTATCTAAAGAGGAATGATACAATATATCGGCACTACAAATGTCTCCTACTGGACTGAGTTTTGAGAGTAAAACTGCGGATACTTTTTGACTCACTCTCATATTAAAGGTAAAGAGACGAAAAAGGGGGGGGGGGAGAAGAGGTATGGGCGCATAACACTAATGGTAAAATTACAATTATTTAAGTATTATATCCATAGCCTTCTTCTTCTTCTTCTTCTTTCTAAAAAGATCTATGGCTGCATTTGCACAACTATTTACATTTAGACTGCGATACCTCGACTTTTTAGAACCAGCTTTGTCTTCTCATTCGAACTCAGTTCACTCGGCAACATTACGGATATAATGGCTCTTAGTAAGCCGTGGTTCACCAGCCTTAACGCAAACAATCAGTTGTGGGTCGTTGACACCTACCCCAATCTTCGATCCCTCCCTGACTCAGGATATGAATGTAATGTTTTTTATTAAAAAAAAATAAGCTATAACTTTAATTTTTCATTAAAGAAACTCAGACCACGCCATCCATTGGAAAAAAAAGAAGCGAAAAGCCATTGTCTCTCTCTCTCTCTCTCTCTCTCTCTCTGGAGCAAATACAGAGTACAGATAATATCAGTGAAAGAAGAGAAATGAAGAAGAGATCAGATGAAAGAAGAGAACAAATGAAAGAAGAGATCAGATGAAAGAAGAGATCAGATGAAAGAAGAGAAATGAAAGAAGAGATCAGATGAAAGAAGAGATCAGATGAAAGAAGAGATCTGATGAAAGAAGATAACAAATGAAAGAAGAGATCTGATGAAAGAAGATAACAAGTGAAAGAAGAGATCAAATGAAAGAAGATATCAGCTGAAAGAAAAGAACGAATGAAAGAAGAGGACAAATGAAAGGAGAGATCAGGTGAAATAAGAGACCAAATGAAAGAAGAGAACAAGTGAAAGAATGAAAGAAGAGACCAAATGAAAGAAGAGATCAATGAAAGAAGAGAACAAATGAAAGAAGACAACACATAAAAGAAGAGAAAAAATGAAAGAACGGGAAAAATGAAAGAAGAGATTCCATGAAAGAAAAGAACAAATTAAAGAAGAGAACAAATGAAAGAAAAGAACAAATGAAAGAAGAGAACAAATGAAAGAAAAGAGCAAATGAAAGAAGAGATTAGATGAAAGAAGAGATCAAATGAAAGAAGAAATCAGATGAAAGAATAGATCATAAGACAGAAGAGAACAAATGAAAGAAGAAGACAAATCAAAGAAGAGATCACATGAAAGGAGTACAAATGAAAGAAGAGTACAAATGAAAGAAGAGAACAAATGAAAGAACAGATCAGATGAAAGAAGAGATCAGATGAAAGAAGAGAACAGATGACAGAAGAGAATATATGAAAGAAGAGAACAAATGAAAGAATAGATCAGATGAAAGAAGAGATCAAATTAAAGAAGAGATCAGATGAAAGGAGAGATCAACTGAAAGAAGAGATCAAATGAAAGAAGAAATTAAATAAAAGAAGACATCAAATGAAAGAAGAGATCACATGAAAGAAGAGATCAAATGAAAGAAGAGATCAAGTGAAAGAAGAGATCACATGAAAGAAGTGATTAATTGAAAGAAGAGATCAGACGAAACAGAAACATAGACACGTTAGTTGGTTCTGATCCCTACTGCACGCTGTCTGTTCCCTTTACGTCAAGTTTGAGAACCACTGTTCCTCCTGACTTTGTGACAGTTTACAATTATTTTTTTATTCAGTTTTCTTCTGTCTACAAATGTTCTTTGTTCAGTTTTTCTTCTTTCTACCGGTGTTCTTTATTCAGTTTTCTTCTATCTACAAATTTTCTTTATTCAGTTTTCTTCTGTCTACAAATGTTCTTTGTTCAGTTTTTCTTCTGCCTACCGGTGTTCTGTATTCAGTTTTCTTCTATCTACAAATTTTCTTTATTCAGTTTTCTTCTTTCTACAAATGTTCTTTGTTCAGTTTTCTACCAGTGTTCTTTGTTTAGTTTTCTTCTATCTATAAATGTTCTTTATTCAAAGTTTTCTTCTTTCTACAAATGTTCTTTGTTCAGTTTTCTTCTATCTACTAGTGTTCTTTGTTCAGTTTTCTTCTTTCTACAGATGTTCTTTGTTCAGTTTTCTTCTTTCTAGAACTGTTCTGCTGATCTAGTACAGACTAGAACAGAGATTAAAATTAAAAGTATCTTTGAGATTAGCACGCGGATGCAAGGCAGACAAAGATATCTCTGAGAACGCAGGACAGAAAAAATGCCTGGAACACTAGAAGTGAGAGATCCCGCCACACACAACAAAATCTCTGGCATTAAAGCGGAGATTTCCGAGCCCATAAAACAGATCAGAAATTGAAAAAGTGTGAGGAAACTCAGCGTGAAACGAAACAAAATATTAATGGCCTTGTAATAAATTCTTCCGCATATCTTTTTATCTGTTTCAGCACAAGAAACAGTAGACTCCAGCCTCGTAGGGGAAAAAATGTGCTTTTTTTAAAAAAAATTCTTTGCAAATTTCGGTCACAAAACATAAAAGTTCTCTAGCAAGCAGGCAGCCAGATTGGAGAGTGTGAACAACATTTTCTGTTCCACAAAGAAATGTTAGATGTAAAACTGTCTAGTTGTGTGATGCATTACCCCAAAACATGTAGCCCAACTCGCCAAAAACCTCGTCTTCTTTGACTGGTTTCTCTCTCTCTCTTTCTCTCTGAGCCCGAGGTACCAAAAGAAGTCTGCCCCGACTCAAGGAGAGAACTTCGAACACAGAACACATGTTAGCTCACACTGTGCGCGTTTGACGTGAAACGAACAAAACTCGTCTCCATGACGTGAACAAACAAACAGGCTACTATAAATCTTGTCTTTGCTATCTAAAACCTCCACTCGCTCTGGTGAAACGCCGTTTGTGAAGTTTCGAAACTTTTACAGATTTACTTTTTGAGTTTAAAAATGGTATTGTAGACTTCTCATCTACCGATTTCTTTGTCCTGTACAAACGCTTCAGATCCTTTTCCGTTTCCTTTTATAGAACTTTTACTTTCCGATCCGGTTTGGTCTTTACGTCCGTAAACATGATGTGTGTTTAATCTTCTTCTTTACAGAATTGTTCTTTGTTCAGAAATCTGCATTTAGAATTAAGTTCAGGTAGTTTCTTCCAAATGGAAACATTCTTTATTTTGTTTTCTTCATTCTATTTTTTAAACTGTTCTTTATTCTGTTTTCTTCATTCTATTTCTTTTAACCGTTCTTTATTCTGTTTTCTTCATTCAATTTTTTAAACCGTTATTTATTTTGTTTTCTTCATTCTATTTTTTTCAACCATTCTTTATTCTAGAATTGCTTTTTGTTCACTTTTCTTCTTTTTTTTCTTCCTTAGAAATGTTCTTTGTGTGGTATTCTTTATTTTAGTTATTGTACAAACAAACAAAAAATTCTTGTTTAGTTTTCTTCATTCTATATTTATATTTGTTTGCTCTTTAATTTCTTGTGTTTATGTTTCTTCCAGGGTAGTAATGCTAATTTTTTTTTTTACTTCTCCTCATTCTAGTATTGCTTCAACTTATTTTTTGTCATCCAGTCTTGCTTTTATCCTAAAATTACCTTTCTTTAGATGTTTCATTCTAACAATACCACAGTTTAGTTTTTTCATTCTAACATTACCTTTGTTTAGTTGTTTCATTCTAACAATACCTTTGTTTAGGTGTTTCATTCTAACAATACCACAGTTTAGTTGTTTCATTCTAACATTACCTTTGTTTAGTTGTTTTATTTTAACAATACCTTTGTTTAGTTGTTTCATTCTAACATTACCTTTGTTTAGGTGTTTCAGTGCTCTCTGGACAATCCATAAGTGCTCCAATTCATTATCTTCTACAGTAACTGAATACACCTGTTCTATGGTGAATGACTTTTGTTATTATTTTTAAATTTTAGCATTCCAAATTTTGTTCATTTAAAAAAACAATTCAAGCATTCCTACTTTTGTTAATTTTTTTTTAAATTCTAGTTTTCCTACTTTTGTTAATTTTTTTTAAAACTCTAGCATTCTTACTTCTGTTCATTTTTTTTTAAACGCTAGCATTCCTACTTTTTTCATTGAAAAAAAATTCTAGCGTGGATACTTTTATTTAGTTTTTTTTGTTGTTTACTTTACCTTAAACTTTACTTTACTTTTAACTTTACTCTACTGTTCTACTTTAAGCATTACTACTTTTGTCAATTAAAAAAATTCTAGTCTTCCTATTTTTCTTCCGAACTTTGCTGCCTTTGTTCATGTTTTAAAAAAAAAAAATCTAGCATTGCTACTTTTGCTCAGTTTCTATTCATTCTAGAACAGCTTTCTATTTGTTTATTTTGTCTTCTCTCGGCTGGCGTTCTTTGTGCAGTTATTGCCTTGCAGTTATTGCCTTGCAGAATTTGCTGGTCTAAACAAAGGAAGCTCAAATTTATGGAGTCATCTATAAAAGCGAAAAGAGGCAGCAATGGAAGGGAACACTATCAATTCACACGGAGGGGGGGGGGGGGGAAAGCAGCAAGATTATGTGAGCAAAGGTAAGTCTGAAAAGAATGAAGGAAAAAAACTCGACTGTTTCTATACGTTTTATCAGATACCCGCCTTTCTCCAGGAATGCCGTTATTGTTCTACGTTTTCTAACATCCCTGAAGACAGATACCAAAACGTTTCTCCGAGAGAGCACTGGTCATAATTTTTAAATGTCTTCTCTTTTGCTTTGTCAAAACTTGTTATCTTTTGGCTTCTTTCGATCTTTCATTCCAGTGAGAATTACTCTAATTCTCCTTCTTGACAAGTGCCGAAAATGTGAAATCCGTCAAGTTTCTAGGAGCTGGATAATTGTAGGAGGTGGTGAAATGCTCGAGCATTGCCCTGAAGGATGAGAAGAAGATGGTCCAAACTAGAACAGGAAATGAGGAATGTTGCACAAGTCTGTGAACTTCCGTTATGTGAAAAGGGGGAATAACAAAGTAGGTAACTTTCGATGGAAGTAAGTTCCCCTGTTAAGTCATGTGTTTGGGGGGGGGGGGGGGGGAAGGGGAAACATAGTCACGCACCGATTTACGGCCGACCGAGTTACAAAGCAGTCGTACTTACGGCCAAGGCTACGGAGTTCGTGACGAAAGCATGTGGACTATTGCAGGTCCTAAAATGGCGTCCTCACTGGGTGGCTCACCATCAAGGACTTATCCTCCATGAACATCTCATCTTATCCTCCACTGCGATTATGGGAGTATCTCTGTCGCGATGACACCAAAAACCTAAGACTGAATACTGAATTTAGTAGATGGAAGTGTACGGTTAAATTTTACCAAAAAAAGATAGAAAGAGCGAGGAAAGTGTGCAGAAATATGATCACGTTAAATGAAAAATATATTGGCCCTTCCCCCCCCCCCCTTTTTTTTTTCAAAGCAGAATATCAAAAAAGAAAAAGCCAAGCGTTTAATATTTCATCTATTTTTCATGTTTTTATCTGTTATTTTGTTGTTGTACGTGATTCTTGAAAGAGGTTTTTGCCGAAATATTGTTGTATGTTCCTCATTTGTACATGCTCATCTTACTTTCTGTCATTCTTGCTTCTGCCCACCTTTCTCACTCTTTCTATATTTTTGTTAAACCGAACCATACACCTCCATCTATTTTATTATTAAAAGTAGTTTTGCCGTAGTCGTCATTTCTCTCATCTATCACAAAATGCACGTTTGTAATATCGTAACGTATAAACTAGGGACAAAGTAAGAACAACTTTATTACTTACTGAGCACACAGATGTGAGGTTTCGGTGTGAACCTTTCGTGTCTTACTAATTTATATATCGTAATGTGCCTCACAAAATAAAACAAATAAAAAAATCCCAAATAAAAATCCCAGAACCACATTAAAAATGTATTATGAACACAACCTCCATGTTTTTTACTGGGAAATGACCACGTGGCTACAGTAAGTTTACTTACTGGTTTAAAATTTGAATCTGCATAAGCATAAGCGCACAAGCAGACAGATACCATCAGCTTTTATATTGACTTCTTACTAAATCATTGCAACGGCTTATGGTAGATATAGAGTTTAAGGAGTCTGAAGCATCAACATTAGAAATCAAAATACTGGAAAGTTTAGACATAGACAAAAGTGTTTCGGCCATATTAAGCTCACAACCGTAGATCATGATGGACAGAAAAGATTGTAAAGCGTAGGAGAGACAGGGACTAACCGACATTAAGAAGTTGGAAGAAACTTGACTAGGTACAATCATCAAGGCAAAATGAGTTGAGATTCACTGCAGCCAACAATCCTTGGAGAGCTAGGGAAGATGATGATAAATGGACCGGTATACAATTCAGTGCCGACAGTTGCTATTTTGAAGAACACACTTTTACGATTGTATTTATTTTTCAACAGCAGGAAAAAACAAAAAGGTCAAAGTTCATAAATGGAGCTGAATATATATTAACTCATTCTTGCCTTTTCTATGCCTTTCTTTTTGCAACACTCCACCTTAAAGGTGAAAATCTTTCTTTATCTTCTTATTTTTCTTTCCATTCAGGGAAACTATATACCTAGACTAGCTCTGTTGTTGACTGATGCATAGAATTTAAATAGAGTAATGAATAGACAAGAAGATTTACTGGACTATGTAATGGCTGCCTTTGCTGAAAAATCATGAACAGAAGTTTCCACTATAGATCAGAGGTTCCCAAACTTTTTAGATTGGAGGGGCTTTTACGCAAAAATAATTTTTAAAAATTTGCTGAAGCCCTTATAATTTTTTTTACATAATATTATGAATATTCATTGATGACAGTTACATTTTACAGGTGTTCTAAAATGTTAACTGTTAAAAAAAATAATCAAAGACGAAATACATTTCAGGTGTGGTTACTTGTGTGAAAATTTGCACTTGCGAACCCAAGTCAAGGTATGTTTATTTGTTAGTGGCTCGATGGGCTTTATTTAGACCACATTTTGCTTCAGTATTTGGTGTAATGTTTAACACCTGTATTTGGTGTCATGTTTGACATCTGTATTTGGTGTAATGTTTGACATCTGTATTTGGTGTAATGTTTGACATCTGTATTTGGTGTAATGGGTGACATCTGTAAGCGGAGATCATCTTCTATATTTGGTGTAATGGTTGACACCTGTAAACGGAGATATATTCAGTATTTAGTGTAATGGATGACACCTGTAAGCGGAGATATATTCAGTATTTAGTGTAATGGATGACACCTGTAAGCGCATATATATTCAGTATTTAGTGTAATGGATGACACCTGTAAGCGCATATATATTCAGTATTTAGTGTAATGGATGACACCTGTAAGCGCATATATATTCAGTATTAAGTGTAATAGTTGACACATAAGCGGAGAAATCTACATTTGATGTAATGTTTGACACCTGTAAGCAGAGATCATCTTCTACATTTAGTTTGTTTCTAAATTTAGTTTTTGTAAACTGTCTACAATGAAACACTTTCCCCGCAAAGATTTATTTTTGCGGAACTCTTCAAAAACTTCAAAACGTGATTGTAAATTTCAGAGTATTCTATTTGTACTTCAGTCTAAAATTGTGTAATTTCTTCTCTCCAAAATTTTGTTTCCAACGTACAGTCGTAAAATTTCTGTAAGTTTTACTTTCAATTTTAAAGACAATTTGTTGACACAGGCAGTTCCAAGAAGGAGATTTTCAGTTCGCAGTAATTTCTCTAACTGAGGGGAAAGTACTCTTCAATATTTCTACACATATTAAGATACGTACTGCATGTCTGAAGGGGATGAAGATACTTGTCCGATGAGGCAATCAGCGATCCACAGCTGAGATGCTAGCATCAGGGTTAATGAACTATAGCTGACCAAGGCCCTGTCCCACCTCTCCGTGGTACCCCCCCCCCCCCCACAGGCCTAGCCTGGCTAACGGGGCAGGGATCGCCATAGTCCCCATGGTGGTGGAGTCTGCTAAAAAAGCATTGCACATCTCCTGGTTTTTAGCTGTACTCCGGGACTGAAAAAATAACTGCCATAACTCGCTCCCACGCCGATACGATGCTGTGCCTCAACACCTCTACAGCATCGGCTGCAAAGAATAACAGCTCGCAGTTACAGGGAGTTCGTACATGTACAAGTACACATCTGAAGCCTTAGCACCGTTGGTGAATACAGTTTTATTTGTATGTAGAAAACTATACTAAAATCTTCAATACAGGCAGGTTCCTCTATACAGAATTTTAACATACTAAGTGCTGCTATTGTACTCTTGAAAAACGTTACTTTGGTGCCTCGCATTTCAGTATTTACTTCATTTAGATATGCATATATTTAGATATAATATTTTTAGACATTCATATATTTAGATATACATACATTTAGATATACATATATTTTAGATATACAAATATGTCAGAAAGGTAGTCTTTATTTTGTATATAGTATTTAACTATTCAATTCAAATGTAATATCCACCCTCATTTATGCATGCGAAAGCTGGAAAACAACTAAAGAAATAGACAAGAAATTAGACTCTTTTGAAAACAAATGCCTAAGGAAAATACTCGGCATCAAGTGGAATGAATTCAAGAACAATGCAGAGATAAGACAGATGATTGAACAACAACCAGTATCATGGGTGATCAGGAAAAGGAGATGGACATATGTTGGTCACTTGATGAGAAGAAATGATCAGAGAATCCCAAAACAAGCTATCAAGTGGAACAACAGGCCGAAGAAAAAGAGGCAGACCGCGTGAAACTTTGAAGAGGACATTATTAAGAGAGGCCAAATTAACAGGCATAAAATCCTTTGATGAGGTTGAAAGACTCGCCGAAGACAGGAAAAATTGGCGAACTACTTTGCGAGCCCTATGTGACGTTTAACGGCACGAGAAGGATAAAAGATATATAAGATAAGATTTATCTTTAATTGCAAAACAATTTGAAAAGGACATTCAGATATAAAAAAAAAAAACAAAAAAAAAAAAAACAAACTACATCCTCACATTGCTGGAGCACAGCAAAGCTATTTCCACGAGAAAGCCAGCGAATTTTTAAACGCAGACGTGCCATATCTTGACACAGTGAACTGAAGATATTTGAAATAAACGGCCCTGACTCTATGACATTTGCTATTTTTATTATATAATCTAACAGTTCTTTCCAGGGTTATAGCTTTCGCTTTACTGCTGGTACATGGCTAGAAGGACAACAGCGGCTACTCTCTGTGTCCTGACTTTTTTTTTTATGCATGCCATAGAAAATGAAAATGTAGTCCCATCAGTGTAAATACTTGAACATGGCCGCCGTTATATTTCAGACCATGCCACAAGTAGGTCAAAGACGTGAAATCTTTCTTCAGCAGTTGTAGGAGTTGGTGAAGGTTAGTAGAACTTACTGAACATTAGTTTGGGGAATATCACCAACAAACGCAAACATTGTATAAACTACAACATTTGTTGATTCATCTTTCTGAAGCCAAAAAAAAAAAAAAAAGCTGGGGCTCGCAGTTTAGCAAAATTCTGATGTTGATACATGAAAGAACTGACTTACTGTTGATACATGAAAGAACTGACTTACTGTTGATGCATGAAAGAAATGACTTACTGTTGATACATGAAAGAACTGATTTACTGTTGATGCATGAAAGAAGTGACATACTGTTGATACATGAAAGAACTGACATACTGTTGATACATGAAAGAACTGACTTACTGTTGATACACGAAAGAACTGACTTACTGTTGATACATGAAAGAACTGACTTACTGTTGATGCATGAAAGAAATGACTTACTGTTGATGCATGAAAGAACTGACTTACTGTTGATACATGAAAGAACTGACATACTGTTGATACATGAAAGAACTGACTTACTGTTTATACATGAAAGAAGTGACATACTGTTGATACATGAAAGAACTGACTTACTGTTGATACATGAAATAAGTGACATACTGTTGATACATAAAAAACTGAGATACTGTTGATACATGAAAGAACTGACTAACTGTTGATACATGAAAGAAGTGACATACTGTTTATACATGAAAGAACTGACTAACTGTTGATACATGAAAGAATTGACATACTGTTGATACATACGTGAACCCAATTATAAAAAAAAATGGCACAGAACTATTTTTTTAAAAGTCTTGTTTCTTATGCACCGTATGTTATATGTATTACACTAAATGTTATGCACAAATTTTTAAATAAAATGTTAGTTATATGGGCCTCATCTGCTGCTGCAACAACAGGTAACGCGTTATAACCTAAAAAGCGTGTATTTGCTGTCTGGATATACAAATAACACACCTTTTCTCGTATCGCCTCTAATATTTTCCTTTCCAAATACTCGGTAGCTGGGTTTTCATAACTATGGATGTTAACTCTTTGGAGTGGCGATGGTTGAGGCATTTGCTCCGGATGACTCACTACCAAAAATAGCACTAAGATGGACACCACAGGGGAACAGAAGTAAGAGTAGACCAAAGGAGACATGGAGAACAACAGAGAGGATGTTGAGCAATAGAGGGCCTTCCTGGGCAAGAGGGGGAAAAAGGCAAAGGACAGGTGTGTGTGGAAAACCCTTACGGAAGCCCCATGTGCCCTGGGCCTTAAGGTTTAGAAAGAGAGAGAGAGAGAAAGAGAGAGAGGGGGGGGGAGAGAGATTGATTGATCTTTATTTCAAAAGGATTAAGAATTGGGCACGCAGGCCCGTCTGACATTCTGCCCTTTATCATACATCTTTCACTGTATTCCAAACATTCTACAAATATGCTGTTCATGTAACAAACATAATTAACATTGAAGCTGAGAGACATAATATAACATTTACGTTTCGCTCTTATCCATTCACTCAGTACAGAGAGAGAGAGAGAGAGAGAGAGAGAGAGAGTCTTTATGTTTTTTATGGTTTGCAGTAAACAAACTACTGTTACCTGATACTGTTCCATATTCAACACACAACATACGACCTACTTTGTTACCTGTCCTTGTAAAACCATAGTTGATACAATTATCGTCATATTTTTGTCTTTTCTTCTAGTGTATGTACTTTTTTAAAAATCATTTTTCCGAGTTGAAGTGTTAAATTGCAGCAATGAGGTTGATTAACTCGCACTGGGCTTAATATATTTTTGTCCACAAGTAAAAAAGGATGATATATTAGTTGATAATTAGCCACTTAACCACTATAAAAAAATGACACAAAACGAAGTCTTTAGCAAAATCCTTATCAACAAACCTAGTAGATATCACTGACGAACTGTTACTAGTATTTCCATTCACAATCTTACCATATGCTAAACGACATGCTCCTCTGCCCTTCAAACTACCAAGCAAAAACGCCGCCTGTAAAGTAGGAAACAAACGGAAACTCCTTACATGCTCAAGCTGCGCCTTTGGCAAATGTCCCTCATTCAAGTTAAAAAAAACAAACAAACTGTTAGTATCAGTCACTGACGGGTGCAGTTTTATCTTACAGCTTACAGCCTTCCCTTGCCTTTAAACATAGGGCTCGCAAGTTAGTTAGCCAAGTTTTCCTATTTTCGGCTAGCTTTTCAACCTCATCAAGGGATTTTATGCCTGCTAAACTGGCCTCTCTTAACAATGTCCTCTTTAGAGTTTCACGTGGTCGACCTCTTTTTCTTCAGCCTGTTGTGTTCCACTTGATAGGTTGTTTTGGGATTCTCTGATTGTTTCTTCTTGTCTCGTGACCGACATGTCTCTCTTCTTTTTTCCTGATCACCCTTTGATACAGGTTGTTGTTTCCTCATCTGTCTTATCTCTGTGTTGTTCTTGAATTCGTTCCACTTTATACCGAGTATTTTCCTTAGGCATTTGTTGTATAAGGATTCCAATTTGTTGTCTATTTCTTTACTTGTTTTCCAGTTTTCGCACGCAGTGAGATTTATGTGGGATAACCCAAGAGTTTCAGGGGAGGAAAGTTTGAAAACCTCTGATGTAGATCTGTAGACTGTGTAGGTTTCATATGATTTCCTTGTTACACAAACCAACAACTAGCTGACACTTCTGTGAAACTCCTATTGTTCTTTCCTTTCATGTAAACCAGGGTTGATGTACGTCTATGAATGAATTATCTTTTAACAAAATCAGCTATCATCATCCTGTGCCGTCTCCACTCAGAAGGTTGTCTGCATTGACTGTGCCTAATACGAGGTTGATGCCTTGCTTAAGAGTCGGGGCCTTCATTCGCTTTAAGAAGGCAGAATGGCTAATCAGTCGGAGTAGGGGGCCGTACATAGCTTTTCACCACCAGACCAGTTTCCTGTAA
The DNA here is from genome assembly GCA_009760885.1 of Achatina immaculata. Lineage (NCBI taxonomy): Eukaryota > Metazoa > Mollusca > Gastropoda > Stylommatophora > Achatinidae > Lissachatina > Lissachatina immaculata. Next base: position 32,232,174 of record CM019707.1, on the reverse strand, counting down.
GAGGACCTGGCAGTGACACCCTCCCCTTCCACCCTCTCCCCCCCCCCCCCCGGTCTTGTCCGGTCCCTTGACCAGGCTGAATCTAGTCTATTTCTTTTATTTGTGTCCAATCATCTTTATCCCTGCCGCCATCTTGTCCTGTGTCCTTGAACTTCGAGTGTGGTTTCTATTATGTTTTACGTCTCTTGATACAATCATTCAATAAATACCTTTGTAAAACGGTTACTTTGCATAATTTAACATCTTGTTCAGAATATCATGAGATACAGCATTTTGCTCTTTCAGCACCGTGTTTATGGTGATAGTGATGTTCGTGATAATAAGTAAGATGGCGGCACATTGTCATGATTTCCTTAATTTCAAGAGGGCGTACACAAGAAGATGGAGCAGTGTTGTCCTAGAAGTTACACAGAAAAAACTTCCCCCTGAGCTTCAGTATGGCGCGGCTAAATATAGGTATATATTACTTCAACGTTTAAGAACTTTGCACAGTACATCATCATCATCATCATCATCATCCACGCAGAGATAGATAATGATTAGGATGTTGCACTCACATTTTTTCGGGGAAAAAATCCACCTTTTCTCACTCTAAAATGTAAAAATAAAGAAAAGGGTAGCGTCGAAATCTGAAGTATGTGAAGTTACATGATACCCGCTGGACAGAATATTATGAGTTAAATCTCGCATTTCAGGATAGCAATGTTTCCTGCGAGAAAACAGTAACCGCTGCGATACGACAAATACAGCGTACTAACCGCTCGGACACCACAAATACAGCATACTAACTGCTCGGACACCACAAATACAGCGTACTAACTGCTCGGACACCACAAATACAGCGTACTAACCGCTCAGACACGACAAATACAGCGTACCAACCGCTCCGATACGACAAGTACATCGCACTAACCTCCAGGATACAAGTACATCGCACTAACCTCCAGGATACAAGTACAGCACACTAACCGCTCGGCCACGCGGCGTAAGAGAAAAAAACTTCCGCTGAAGCGAACGATTAGCGGCGGTTGACAGCATGACTTTCAAGTAGTTGTCAGTAAATAGCCGTCTGTTGTGTACTTGTCAACATAAATGACTAATATCATATTGCTAATCCCATTTCGTGTCTTGCAGTATCTGATAAGAGCGATAACTGCTAAGGTAGTTCATGCGCGAACTCTGGCTATAGGTTGTTTTTTTTTTTCACAGAGAGAAACTGATAGAACTAGATGAACTATACTGTACAGAAACTACGTCTTCCAAATACTGGTTTATCGTTAGATAAACTACTTAATATGGTGCATACACGTTCTGAAATGTGAACACGCGTTGCTGAGCTCAGTCTCATGTGGCCAGCTATCTAGACAAGAAGACTGGTAGCTTTCGTTAATCCCATCCTCAGCAGGAATGCTTCATATAGGCAACACAGCTTTCCATTCGTGCTCTTTGTCCTGGGGTCCAGGTTTGGGTTCTTAAGCCTCTGTAGAGAGTGCAAGTCTGCATGATGAGATCTGGAGTTTACAGACAATTTCTGGCATATACAGAGTGGAACTTGTGCAGACTTCGGTTTATGTAAATACTACAAGAAAGTCGTTGATATTAACTGTTGGTACTATCTGATGAGGGCGGAAGCCGAAATATTGCATTGTTTGTCTTGTTTTTTCTCTGTAAGGCAAGAATATTCTAAGAACGATCATCACAGAACCAGGCATAAAAATTGGAGGATACAATATTAACAACCTTCGGTATGCTGACGACACAGTACTTATAGCTGGGAACCAACAAGACCTGCAAAATCTCTTGGATAAAGTCGCTAAAGGAAGTGAACAGAAAGGCCTTACTTTAAATATTAAAAAGACAGAGACTATGGTTATATCTAAGAAACAGAATCAATCAACATGCAGTATAAAATTAAATGGAAATATTCTAAAGCAGGTGCAGAAATTCAAATACCTTGGAGCAGTAATAACTTCAGATGGGAAATGCAGAACAGAAATTAGGAACAGAATAGGCCAAGCAAAGACGGCATTTCAGAGAATGAGAAACATATTAGCCAACACATCCTTATCAATGAATGTTAGAAAACAAATCCTAAAATGCTATATTGAACCTATCTTGTTATATAGAAGCGAATCATGGACAATACGCAGGTTTGCAGAAAAATCATTGGAAGCAGCAGAAATGTGGTTTATTAGAAGAATGTTGCGAATCCCCTGGACAGCAAAAAATAAAGAGTGCACGAGAAGAGCAGGAGAGACAAAAAATTCTTGTCAAAAAAACAAAAAAAAATAAGAGAGAGACAATGTTCTTTAATAAAACATGCAATGAGAAGAGGGGGCATTGAAAATATTATAACAACAGGAAAAATAGAAGGAAGATGATAAAGAGGAAGACCAAGAAAAATGATACTGGACAGTCTGACGTGATGGTGTGAGAGGAGATCACCAACTGAACTGATGGCCTGCATGAAGGATCGTGTACTCTGGAGAAGCATAAGAGCCAACGGCAGTCGGCACGGCACCTGGTGATGATTGTCTTGTTGCTGTTATGTAAAATTCTTATTGAAAATTGTATTATTTTTAAAAAATTTATAAATAAAGCAGAACATACATTTAATTCTAATTAATCTGTATCACACGCTATATAATATATATTAATGCATATTATTTAATGCTATACAATCAATATTAATGTATATTAATGTATATTAATCTATATCACATGCTGAAAATCTATATTAATTTATATCACATGCTAAAAATGGAATCTTTTAGTATGTGCATCTATATAAACGATATATTACTGCTACTATTACTATACTACTATAACTACTACTACTATTACTACTACTATTACTACTACTACTACTACTACTACTATTACTACTACTACCACAATCACTACTACTACTATATTGACATTATTACTATTATTATTATTATTATTATTTATCTTTCCTTAAATCCACACCATTCACTGTCTAACACATAGGGTTACTTAGAACTCCGGATGAAAAATCCTGCTATATTATAATGCGCAAAGGAGGGTGAGAGAGACAGACAGAGAGACAGACAGACAGAGAGGGAGAAAGAGAGAGCGAAAGAGAAAAGATTTGGAGGGAGGGGTGGTAATTTCAAAAGTAGTCGAAAATATTTATATAATTTTTAAAAAAAATGTTAATTAAAATCTGAAGGAAAAGAACTTAACAAAAAATTTGTGTGTGTGTGAAAAAAAGGGGGGGGGGGTGTGTGGGGTTTACGACGACTCAACGTTCCAGAAACACTGGAAACACTGATACAATTTTCGGCATTTTTCTTTTAAACTTAGGATCATTATACACGAGAGTTAAAACTGGTGAAACAGTCACCTGATATCTGTATGCTAGGACACGGCTCAAACATTTCCCATGCAGATCCGAGGCTCTAGACGAGATCCCACGAGCACAACAAGCTTCAGATTTCTGCAGAGCCTTTCAGCCGGGCGCACTTCTGATTCTCCTTCACAAAACTTCTTTGTTAAAGAACAGACCTTTGTTGTTCATATTTCGGTGTAATTTTAGGACTAAATTACATTACTTTGTTAGTTAAAACATAAGAAGGGGTGGGGGGCCGGGGGGGGGGGGGGGGCGCGGCCGTGAAGTCGGAGTACTCAAGCAGAATGAAAAAGCTGTCAGCTACCTAGGCTGATGCTTGTTGTAGGGTTGGCGTACTATAGTTGCCTGCTTGTGTCAGAGTTGGCGAACCATTAGTTGCCTAATTGCATCAGGGTTGGCGAACCATTAGTTGCCTGCTTGTGTCAGAGTTGGCGAACCATTAGTTGCCTAATTGCGTCAGGGTTGGCGAACCATTAGTTGCCTGCTTGCGTCAGGGTTGGCGAACTATAGCTGCCTGCTTAAGCCTGAGTTGGCGAACTATAGCTGCCTGCTTAAGCCTGGGTTGGCGAACTATAGCTGCCTGCTTAAGCCTGGGTTGGCGAACTATAGCTGCCTGCTTGTGTCCGGCTGGGGAACCATAACCAGTCAAGGCCCTATTCTCCTTCGTAAAAGTGCCCTTAGAAACAGACGATAGTATTGCCAAGCGAATAGGGATGACAATAGGAAGGCAAACACAATCCCCAACAAATAAACTGAGGCAAAGACAGATGTGTAGGCCCGATAGGCGCATTACAGCAATAACGCTACCAAGAAGAAGAAGAAGGAGAATAGGACAAAAAATATATTATGTTATCACAAACGTTCTTTCTCACACTTAAAACACACACACACACACACACACACACACCCACCCACCAAAGGAAACTGCACTCACAACCTGTGACTACATTTACAAATTTAGTATGTGTTTAGTTGAACCAGGTGAAAATTTTACAACTCGTATTATTCCAGGTCGGAAATTCTACAATAGTGAAATTTTAAATGATGACAGCTGGGAAATGTACTGGAATTTTACAACATGCGTTTTACAACAAACAAACCACTAAGTAATGTAAAATCTGACAAGAAACAAAGAACTACATAATGTAACATCTGACAAGAAACAAAGAACTGCATAATGTAACATCTGACAGCAAACAAAGAACTATGTATTGTAACATCTGACAAGAAACAAAGAACTACATAATGTAACATCTGACAAGAAACAAAGAACTACATAATGTAACATCTGACAGCAAACAAAGCACTACGTATTGTAACATCTGACAAGAAACAAAGAACTACACAATATACCATCTGACAACAAACAAAGCACTGTGTAATGTAACATCTGACAACAATCAAAGCACTCTGTAATACAACATCTAACAACAAACAAAGAACTACACAATGTAACATCTGACAACAAACATAGCACTACGTAATGTAACATCTGACAACTGACAAAGCACTACGCAATGTAACATCTGACAACAAAATACTACGTAATGTAACATCTGACAACAAAATACTACGTAATGTAACATCTAACAACAAAGCACTACGTAATGCAACATCTGACAACAAAGCACTATGTAACGAGAAGGTTGCAGCTACAAGCGATTTTATTAATTACAGAAATTATTTTTTAAAGTTTTCAATCAATTAATTGTTTGTAATCTTTTCTGAAGTTAATTAATTAGGATGACGACATCCGAGAAACTGAACTGTTTTTTTTTCCTTAGTGGTTTCCTTGGTCAGTCAGTCATTTGCATGTTCCTTGTGGAACTTTGTCTCCCTAACAGCTCTCCTGTAGCCTTCTCGATTGTAAGCAAGATGGTCTGCTGCTGATGCATTCATTTGCAGATTATCAACGGTGTCTTGCAGCCATCTTTGCCTTGGTCTTCCTCTCTTTATTTTTCCCATTATGTACCCTTCCAAGACAGTCTTCTCCAAATTATCAAGACGTTTAATGTGCCCAAAATATTTAAGTTTTCTCTTTTTAATCATCTTTCCTAGCCAGCCTTCTTCAGTATTAAGTTCTTGTAGTATGGATTTTCCTTGGTAACCTTCAAAATTACATTTCTATTACAATTAACATATTTAACATTTTAAGTTGCATAACTTCGGTCTGAGAAACAGGTGAGAAACACATAAATGTGTTTGAATGTAAATGCTACAGAAGAGTTCTTCAAATACCACGGACACAAAAAAGAACAAATATATCCATACTACAAGAACTTAATATTGAAGAAGGCTGGCTAGTAAAGAGGCTTAAACAAAGAAAGCTTAAATATTTCGGACACATTAAACGTAATGATAATCTAGAGAACACCGTCTTGGAAGGGTACATAATGGGAAAATGAAAGAGAGGAAGACCAAGGCGAAGATGGCTGCAAGACATCGTTGATGATCTGCAAATGGATGCATCAGCAGCAGGCCATTACAGGAGCGCTGTTAGGGAGGTAAAGTTCCGCAAGGGACATACAATTGAATGAATGAATGAATGAACTTCGGTCTGGGTATTTCTATTTTCTCCAAAAATTAAGACATTTTGTTTTCTTCTAAATTCAGTTTAAATGAAATGAGTTTTAAAAAAATAGTTTTCCTTTCGAAGAATCTTTAATTATTTTAAATAGTAAAACTTGGCACATTGACCTCAGAGACTGAAGGTTAGGCGCTGGCAAAAGAATATGTGTAACTGTTCGTCTCCTGCTTACCAGTTCCTACTCTACCCTACCTTCTAAAGACTCCACGCTCGTCAGTAACAACTACAGTAAAAACAACAAACAGTAACAACTACAGTTAAAAACAACAAACAGTAACAACTACAGTTAAAAACAACAAACAGTAACAACTACAGTAAAAACAACAAGCAGTAACAACTACAGTTAAAACCAACAAACAGTAACAACTACAGTTAAAAACAACAAACAGTAACAACTACAGTTAAAAACAACAAACAGTAACAACTACAGTTAAAAACAACAAACAGTAACAACTACAGTTAAAAACAACAAACAGTAACAACTACAGTTAAAAACAACAAACAGTAACAACTACAGTTAAAAACAACAAACAGTAACAACTACAGTTAAAAACAACAAACAGTAACAACTACAGTAAAAACAACAAACAGTAACAACTACAATTAAAAACAACAAACAGTAACAACTACAGAAAAAACAATAAACAGTAACAACTACAATTAAAAACAACAAACAGTAACAACTACAGAAAAAACAACAAACAGTAACAACTACAGTAAAAACAACAATAATTACCATTTCTTTTAGACATTTATCGGTCTGGTTGGCTGAGTGGTTGGGTGCTCGGTCTACTAATCCGGTGGTACTGGGTTCAAGTTCCAACAGTGGGGATTTTTTTCTGGTACCAAACACACCAAAAAAGGCCCCGAGGTCCACACAGTCTGTAAAAATGGGTACAAGAGAACTCTGGGAAGGTAAATACGGCCCAGGCGTGGTACTGACCATATCACTATTTTACGTTGTCGAAAGTCTTGTAAATACGGACCTAACACCGTATCCCTAGTATGTCTTAACGGCAAAATACGGACCTAACACGGTATCCCTAGTATGTCTTAACGGCAAAATACGGACCTAACACGGTATCCCTAGTATGTCTTAACCGCAAAATACGGACCTAACACCGTATCCCTAGTATGTCTTAACGGCAAAATACGGACCTAACACGGTATCCCTAGTATGTCTTAACCGCAAAATACGGACCTAACACGGTATCCCTAGTATGTCTTAACCGCAAAATACGGACCTAACACCGTATCCCTAGTATGTCTTAACGGCAAAATAAGGACCTAACACGGTATCCCTAGTATGTCTTAACGGCAAAATACGGACCTAACACGGTATCCCTAGTATGTCTTAACCGCAAAATACGGACCTAACACGGTATCCCTAGTATGTCTTAACCGCAAAATACGGACCTAACACGGTATCCCTAGTATGTCTTAACGGCAAAATACGGACCTAACACGGTATCCCTAGTATGTCTTAACGGCAAAATACGGACCTAACACCGTATCCCCAATATGCCTTAATGGCATGGAAACGGGGATTTTACTTTAGAACTTACATTCCCCCTTCCTTCCTGTCAGATACATTTTTACCCTGGATCACAACCTCCAAGAACGGGACAGTCAACAAAGATATATCTCATGAGCATATGCTTCATTTACAAGGGAATTTAAATGCTGCATCGTACACAGACAAAAGCTTGTAGTGCTACTCCGCTGGAACATAATCATGCACAAACGGTAATGTCTGTCTGTGTATGGGGCTTGGAGTTTTGGAATATCACTGTTTTCTTTGTTTACCCCCCTACCCCCCCCCCAAATAACTTGTTTACTCTCGATTTAATAGATGTTATTTTTTTAAAAATCGTATATTTTAACAAAATAATAAATAGTTTATTATATTTCTCATAAAAATAGGTTAACTGAGTTAATTTATGTTATTTTATACGCCACTTTCTGACGGCGCTGCGGCTTGTTTTAATGGAAAGTTGTACTCACAATCGCGTTGCTTCTCCGAGTGGTTTAGAAACTGCTGAAAAATCTTAAGGAAATGACAGCGAGAATTCTGGGGACCATGCCACGAGAAGACAATCTGACAATCATTCTGAAAACTGTAAGGCAAGAGAAAGACAAAATTAAATACGGAATGCACCAAAAATGACGGCGCGGGAAAATAAGAAGGAGTCCGAAATAAGAGCAACCCTTCCCCCCCCCCCCCGCCCGCCGGGCCGCCCAAAAAAAAAAAAACCCCAAGGACCACACATAATGGAGATACGTGATCACAGATACCTATTTGCCGGGAAGCAAAATGAATAATAAATCAATTATTGATTATTTAAAATTAATAGCAGCGAATTATCACCAACAAAAAAAAATTATTTACCAATGATAATTAATCAGTTACACACAGTCAACTTGTTTAACACCAGTTATCGATTATAATTATTTATATAGTTCTTGTTTTTTCCCCCCTTTAGCAGACCTTAAATTCCCAATTCAAATCTTTACAAAATATTAGAATTTATTTACAACAGATCCGTAACATAACCAATAACTTTATAGGTTTTTTTTTTTTAAATCTCATTTTATCGAAGATTTTTAGGTCTAATTTATTCCACTAAGCTACAAGTAAGGTTCTAGGGGTATGGTCGTTTGACATCGCTTTTGTCCCGCACCACGATACTGTTTCCAAAAACTTTTACATTCTTTTTTTCTTATTTCTAACGAAAAGAAAATGAGAGGCTATGTTACTGTCTTAATTTTACGAATGAAAGTTACTGCTTGCGCGGCACAAAAGTGAAACCAAGAATGCTAATTGACTGAAAATTGTCGTCTAGGACACAGGCAACAACAAAACTGAGTAGTAGTAGTAGTAGTAGTAGTAGTAGTAGTAGTAGTAGTAGTAGTAGTAGTAGTAGTAGTAGTAGTGGTAGTAGTAGTAGGTGGCGCTAGTAATAACTATCGAAATAGTAGCAGCAGTAGCAGTTGTAGCGGTGTGGTTAGATGTAGACATGTGGTGCAGTTTCACGAAAACAGATTGGAAGAGAAAGGAAGGAAGAAAGACAAGCTAGCAATAAAGAGCAGATGAAATAAAATGGTTATGAAAAACAACCAGCAACACCTCCGGTATTTCAGCAAAATTTCACTTATCAAGGACAACAGAAAAGACAAAACAAAAAAAACAAAAAACCAAAAAAAAACAAACTATTATACTACTCCGCTGTTGTAACAGAAGAGTAGTAATAGCTGTAGTAGTTCTAGTAACAGCACAAAAGCAAAATCGACTTAAGTAGATACAGGAAGAAGAAGATGACGAAGTCAGCAGTGGTAGGCGCTGTGAAGTTTTGTTTGTTTGTTTGTTTTTTTAAAGTCCCTGTGGCACTGCTGATTGTTGTACCAATAACAATACACATTAACGGAAATCTTAAACCCTAAAAATAAATAAACCAAACAAAAAAAAAACCCCAAACAGTGACATCAGAGGGAAAAAAAATCCAATAAAAACAAACTTTCTTGATAGCAACGAAATAATCAGAACAGAAATTAATTAATCTTATACATTTTCCCCCAGACAGAAACAAGTTTTCCTGGACTCTGTGGTACTAAATATAGCACTGAAAAATTAAGCTCACATCACGTGATATCCATTAAAGACAAAACAAAGACATTACAAACAGAATTATGCGTACGGGCCGGTGAGATGGCGATATCCGAAATCCTGTTGTGTGACAGTTTTACTGCGAAACTTGTGATACCGGAGAAACTGCTCTAAATCCACGTAAATCCACGATAAGATGACCCTGTGTTGTATATAAGCATAGAAAATCCACGGCAATGTATCCTTCATTCACTTACAAAAAAAAAAAAACTACAAAAATCTTGTAGCTGGCGGAAAGTTAAGATTAATGCGATACTTTCTACCGACGAGGAGTACGACAAACCGATGGCTCCAGCCGACGGTAAGGACCGCCAAAGGACCAGAGTGAAAAGCGATCTCATTGGTTGAAATAGACCCCTGGCGGTGCACGGTGAAGAAAATACCCCAGCAATGTTTCTGACTCTGGTAGCGTAAAGTTTCGCTCGTTTGTTTCGCCTTTCACCTGGCTGTGTGCAACATGAAAGGCGAACAGCAGCTAGGGGAGGCAATTCCAGTCTGCCATTCCTGTAGAGAGCAGTTTTTATAAGTATCATTCCTCCCATTTAAAAAAAAAAAAAAAATTATTTTCTCAGATTTTATGGTCGACGGTGTGCTAAGATTTGTTGGTGCCTTTTTTTTTTCACTACTTTTTTTTTAAACAAAAAAATTTGTTAGATATTTTCAAACATATCCGGCGAATCCATTTGTTCAAGATGATGGGGAAAATCCAAAATCATCATCATCGTCCTATTGTGTCATCTCCCCATGGAGGGTTGTTTGCTGGCAAACTCTCTGGCTGTACATATGCCACGATGATTCTGTCCATCTTCTGATGTTGTCCGGACATGTTGTTGTTGTGTTCTTGCTCTTATTTTTTCTTCATCTCTTCCTGCAAGTATGGTCTTCATTATTATGTTTTGTTATGTGTTGTGAATATTATTTCTTGCCCCAGTGTTATTTTTCGGAAGGAGTGTTTCAAGAATGGGAAAAAAATATATATATAATGGCGTTTCTTTTTTGTACCAAGCAAAAACAAACATTAGACAAGGGGAGAGACAGACATACGTTGTAAAAGCACGGAAAGACAGATAAATGTGTAAAAAAAACCCCAGATAATTAGAAGTATGTGGTGCTTTGTACGACAAACAGAAACGGACACAAATCTCGACAGATAAATTTACTACAATATGTTGTAGCGACGACAGTTGTTTGTTTGTTTGTTTGTTTGTTTTTGTTTTGTTTTGTTTTGCTTTCAGTTCTTATTTTTTTAAAGAATCTACTTTATAACTTTGGAAATGTTTTAGTAAACAAACTATGAACAGGAGGAGAATAAAGATAAAAGAAAATTCCTCTAAATATTTGATAACAACTTCCTCTGACTGTTAAGCTTCCGTAAGCGCAGCATTGGCAGACACCGACTGCTACATGAACCACAGCCGCTGTGGATGTTGTTACTGAAATTTCCTCCCTTGTTTGTCCTAGTTATTGCTTTTTCATTTTCGTCATTTTGAAATGGTATTTTCGAATTTGCTCATAAATTCTTACAAGAACAGCCCAATTGTGAGAAATATCTAAGTGATTAAATAATAATAATAATAATAATAATAATAATAATAATCAATTCACACACACAGGAAAAGATTTTGTGAAATATCTAATAAATGATATTCGTATAAATTCATGCAAGAAGGGCCGGACTACGGAAGATTTCTAGTAGGTCTCAGATTTGTTCACGATGTAAAATGGTTATCAGTCAGCACGCTAATCAGACGAACGGAAATGATAACGATCTAGGAGAATAGATGAGCTGGGGGGGGGGGGGGGGGGGGGACAGATAATCTGTGAGAACAAATGATATTGGAGAACAAGATTATCCGAGGCAACATATGATCTTGGAGAACAGATGATCTGAGAGAACATACGATCTTGGAGAACAGATTATCTGAGAGAACAGATGATCTTTGAGAACAAATGATCATTTTGTAAGAAGATATAGTATTCATGGGCGTTAAGCTGGCAGAGAGTCCATCGTGTCCTCCTACTTTGTTTCTGAGTACAGGCGTAGGACTATTTCAGCTGTGCCAAAGAAGAAATATCACCCTAAAGGCTGAGGACTGGAAGTGTTGCTGCTTCCTTAGATGCTAAAGGTTGGGGACCAGAAGTTCTGCAGTCTCCTTAGATGCTAAAGGTTGGGGACCAGAAGTTCTGCAGTCTCCTTATATGGTAAAGGCTGGGGACTGGAAGTTCTGCAGCCTCCTTTGATGCTAAAGGTTGGGGACCAGAAGTTCTGCAGCTTCATTAGATGCTAAAGGCTGGGGACTGGAAGTTCTGCAGCCTCCTTAGATGCTAAAGGTTGGGGACCAGAAGTTCTGCAGTCTCCTTAGATGCTAAAGGTTGGGGACTAGAAGTTCTGCAGCCTCCTTAGATGCTAAAGGTTGGGGACCAGAAGTTCTGCAGCTTCATTAGATGCTAAAGGCTGGGGACTGGAAGTGGTGCTACTTCCTTAGATGCTAAACCCTAGGTACATCAAGCCCCACTTGGTGCATGCGTATTTCTTCATCGCGACCATTATCTGGGGATCTTCTTCTTCTGTCTCGCTGGAACTGCGAGATAGTGTTCTTTGCAGCCGATATGGTGAGGATATTGAGGCACAGCACTGTGGTAGCTTTGGAGCAGGTTACAACGACTGTTTTCAGTCCCTGAGTAGAGCTAAACAGCATGGTGTCTGCAGTACTTCTTTAGCACAATCCACCACCATGAGAGCTATAGAGATCCCTGCCCCGTCGGCCCGGCTAGGTCTGTTACTGGGCTACCAATGGAGAGGTGAAACAAGGTCTTGGTCGGCTATTGTTCGCCAGTCTTTACGCTAGCATGACACCTATCTTCTTCTTCTTCGTTCGCTTTTATCACCAAGACCGCCCCGTGATCCTACTGAATTACTCCTGTGGTCCCAGAAGAGATCCCTGAGAGGACCACGCGAGATTCCAGAGAGGACCACACGAGATCCCCAGGGGACCACGAGAGATCGCCGAGAGGACCACAAGAGATCCCCAAGAGGACCACAAGAGGTTCAGAGTATCGCAGGGCTTGGGCCTGTATTCTCGGTGGGTCGCAGACGCGGGATTGCGTGACACCGTGGTTTTCGTTGCACCAGTTTAATCTAGAGTTGGACTTTCTCGCCGGAGAACCTCGACGTGGTTTGGATATCAGAATATCCCCGCCGGGTATGACGCCTATGACTGCCGTGGTTTACAGTGTTTTGTACCTGAGACAAAGATTACACCACATTTGTTGAATACGATTCAGACACACGCTTCGGAGACTAGGAAACGAATATTTTCCAAGAACTGAGAGACTTGTAAGGAATCTTTGTTATAGAACAATTATATTAGAATTATATTAGTGAATTTGACTCTTTTCAGCTGGCTAATCTTGGTGTTTCTCGGTCAAAGGCGCTTGTGTGACTGGGAAGTGAACTACACTGGTTTGGTTCAAAACTGTATTTGAAGTTAAAATCTGTTGTTGTTTTTTTTTCAGCAGAATCTATCACATTTTTTAGGCCGGGGGGGGGGGAGGGTGGAAGCGTTTGAGAGAGAGAGAAGAGAAAAGAGAGAGAGAGAGAGAAAGAGAGAGAAAAATAATATAGAGAAAGAAGATAGAAGAAAGAGATACGATGGAAGAGAGAGAATATAGAAAAGAGATAAAGATTGAATAGAGAGAGAGGAGAAGAGAGAAGAGAAATAGAGAGAGAAGAGTGAGAATGAAGAGTGAGAAAGAAGAGAGATGAGACAGAAGAGAGAGAATGATCGAATAAAGAGAGAAAAAAGAAAAAAGACAGATAAGAGAAATAGAAGAGAGAGAAGAGTGAGAAAGAAGAGAGAGAAAACAGAAGAGAGAGTGAAAGATAGAAGAGAGAGAGACAAAAGAGAGAAGAGAGATAAGAGAAATAGACGAGAGAAAAGAGAAATAGAATAGACAAAGAGAAGAATGAGAAAGAAGACAAAAGAGAGAGAATAAACAAGAGAGAAAAGAGAGGGAGAGAGAGAAGAAAGAGAATATAGTGAGAAGAGAGAGAAGATAGAAGAGAGAAAGAGAGAAGATATTCTACCTCAATCAATCAGCCACACTGAATGTTAGCTTTTATACACACTGTAACAGAGACATGAAAGTCTACAGATTGCTGGTCGTCATAATTATTCATAATTAGTCCTATTTGTACGGGCGAGGTACCCAAATTAGTACAGTTAGATGTGATGCTCTACATCAATATCTGTTTTCTAGTGACGCGCTGGTAGACCAGTGGAAGGATGTGTTCGTGGCCAAGATTTGACTCAAAACGTCGCCACAGTCAGCCGGTGTCCCGCTTCGCGGATAGAGAGATCCGGCCAAGAAAGGACTAGATTCAGTTAAGGGAAGAACAACAAAACTAGTGGTAACACAGGTTTTGAAATGATCATATTCGAACTGGAAATCTTTACCTTGAACTTATTATTCTGGTTTTGATACGTTCACTGAAGATTCCTGACCAAGATAGCGTCGGAAACCTGCCAGGAAATGAACACGATATATATTTTTTAAAAATAAAAGATCTAAAGTTGCCGTATAAGAGATTATAGAACATTTCAGTTTTCTGTTTTCGCCAAATTCCTGGAAGCTGATGCCACATTTGAAATATAGGATATCGTCCTGGACGCAGTTCGTGCATCTTTTTTCTTCCATCTTTTTCGGACGTTGACTTGCTGAAGTCTTCCCTTATCTGAAGTCATAAATGGTCAACCGGAGTTTGTGTACATCTCGATGAAGAGAGAAGAGAGTAAAAGTAAAGGGTAAAAGTAAAGGTATGAGTTGTGAACTAGCGTCATTGCGCAGGGTCAAGCCATACGTGCTGTGCTACTTAGTCAACAACTGACCAGAAACTGGAGACTTGTGTCGCCATCAGCACGAACTCCGTAGCTAACGGCCCCATTCCTCTTCCTTCCCAGAGCGTTAACCCTGGTATCCAGTTTTTTCTTGAGGCCGGGTGAACCTGGGAGTTTTCTGCGAGCCACGGTCTGTCCGCCACCACGTGGTGGATGGAGATCTAAACCTGATCGCTTGGTCAGCAAGGGAGTGTCTAATTCACTACACCAGCGCGGCTCCCGAGGAGCATATGAGTTCAAGGAAATCTACTCATACATCTCGATATAGATTTCTTTGGACTCTGTTCCTCGTATGTTAGACACTCTTGCAGAATATATTCTCCTGTCATCTTAATGATGCCACATGTGCACATGTCAGCCGAGCCCATTGAGCTTGCTGAAGAGGTGTCTGTCAGTCTGTTGTGACTGGTGCAGGGTCGAAAACGACTATCGTTCTTCTCTGCTGAGTTGGTAGTAGGCATCGGGTTTTGTGGTTTGTTTGTTTTGTTTTTTTCAAGATGCTCTTTCGCAGATTTATTCTCGTACGTTATTTTTAGCATTTAAGATGATAACACTAGTCCAGGTTTGAGAGACTGTATATTTGCAATAAATAATACAGGACTGCAGTATAAAATGTAAAAAATGAACAATTAACAGACAAATGGAGAAGACATTATAAAGGTGTGATTCTGGGGAAAGGTGAAGCACACTCGGTGGACATTCACAAAAGCACACGAGAAAGTCCCTAGAAAAGTGGAAGAACAACCTAAAATTTTAAATTTATAAGAAAAGGCCACCAAAATTCCTTAGAAATGTCCGGAGAAGATACAAATTAGAGAACTCGGACATATCACGAGAAGACAGAAGTTAAGGGAACTTAGACATGTCATGAGAAGACAAGAGAACTTAGACACGTCATGAGAATACAAAAATTTGAGAACTTAGACGTGTCACGAGAAGACAGAAGTTTGAGAACTTAGACATGTCTTACAAGACAGGGCGTATGAATTTTGCATCTCTGTGCTGCAGCATATTTTGTCGCTCGGCCCGGTTGTCAACATTTAATATTTTTAAACTTTGCAATGTTGAGTAAGCTTTAACGTGTGTCCGGCCATATAAAATTCTACTACCTACAATTTATAAATTAATTTTTTTTTAATTCTGCAAAAAAAAAAACTATACATTTATTATCATTATCATTCTCGGACTCATCATCATTCATCGTTATCTTCATTGTCACTGTGTCATCATAATGATAAATATGATGTGTAAAACTGCTAGATGTTGTAAACACTCGCGAACATTTTTGTGAAAGTTTACTTGCGATTGGTCGAAGTGAAATTTGCTTTTGGAGTTTTCATAAATTTTTCTCTAGATGTTTCCACTTTAAAATGTAGAAATAGTTTGTTTTTTTTTTTTCAATTCCAGTTTGGTTTTCGTTGATGAGAGTGAGTGTACAGGTTGCGAGATATAAGAAGCAAGAAACACACAACGGGAGCCCTTGGACGTTAACAGAAGTGCCATGATGTGTCGTTTTTTTTTCAATTTTGTATTTTGTAAAGTTTCTCCTTTGTTTATATTTGTTGGTAATGAGAATGCTTTGGCTTAGATGTTAGGGCTGACAAAGTGTGTTCAGTTCTACTGCTGGCGTTGAAAGCGTATGATTTGTGAAAAGAAATCATGGCCTCATAATGTCAGCCTGAGTTTTATCTTTTGTATTTTTTTAATAACTTGTATTTTGTTTTGTCATATCAGTCAGTCAGTCAGTCAGTCAGTCAATCAATCAGTCAGTCAGTCAGTCATGTGCATGTCCCTTGCGAAATTTTGCCTCCAAACAGCACTCCTGTAGGCCTCTCGGTTGTAAGAAATATGCCTTGCTGCTGATGCATCTATTCGCAGATCATCAACTATGTCCTGCAACCATCTTCTCCTTGGTCTTCCTTTCTTTTTTTCCATTATCCACATTTACGAGGCTGTCTTCTCTAAATTCTCATGGCGTTTAATATGGCCAAGATATTTAAGTTTTCTCTGTTTAATCTTTCTTACTAGCCAATCTTCTTCAATATTAAGTTCTTGTAGTATGTATGTTTGTTCTTTTTTTCCCCTGTGTCCATGATATTTGAAGGACTCTTCTGCAGTATTTACAGTGAAAGGAATGTATGTGTTTCTCAGCTGTTTTGTTAAGTGTCCAGGTCTCACAGGCATATGTTGCGATGAGAAAGCCTTTAAAAATCGTATTTCTATAGTTCTGTCTGTTCCTCTCCACACCTTCTTTAGTTGTTTTATTTTTTTATGTTGGGCAGAAATGTGCCAGTGTTTGAAAAATGAGACTTGCACACCAAATAAAGTAGCAAAGACACAGATGTTAATAGCAATGACACAGATGTTAACAGCAAAGGCATAGATGTTAATAAGAAAGAAAAGTTGGTGATATATATATATATATATATATATATATATATATATATATATATATATATATATCACCATCTTTTGTTTCACAATCTACACATCATTATGATTATTGCTAATTCATTTGTATAAGAAATATTGTCACAGGGCACACATTTTAAAATAAATTTTGTGATTCTGAACATGTTTTTGCGGCTGAAATATTTGTATATATTCAGTGTTACTCCACCAACAACATAGAACACAAGCCACAAGTGCTACGTATAAGGAAGTCAGTGTACGATATGTGTCCAGTCTTCTCGGGAAACTCCGGTTGGCTCATAACCCATAGTCGCGTCACAGACTCACGATGCGTCAAGGTCGTCTCAGAGTCAACTAAAGCATGACTGATCTGGAGATCCATAGGTCGGGCGAGATGTCTCAAATAAGACGCACACAGCTGGTCTTTCAGAATTTTGTAATTTACCCTGGGGATTTTAAACTCCAAGAATGTGAATTTTTTTTTCCCTTGTAAGCTTTCGTATGAAATCGTGTCCTCGGATATTAGGCGCGTAATTAACAAGAATCTGGGGTGGCAAATTTATTTGGATCTAATCGGAAACAACTTTCAAACACTTGTAACAGTTGCTTGTAAAGTTTGTTATTCTTGTTAGTGTTTATCCCCAAATAGTAAAACTGCATTAAAGCGAAGAAAATTATTTGTTTTTAGACCTTCCTTTAAGTCGAAATTAGCAGAGTAAATTATTAAAACGAAAAGATAATTATCTGAATTGAGCTACAGAGCATTTCTCACCTATTATGTTTATATGTACATTCGTAGATAGTGGTAATGTTTTGTGCATAGTTTAAGTGAAAAAACCCAAACAAACGAACAAACAAACATACATAATCATATATTTTCATTTTATTTGAAATCATTTTGACAGGTAAAAAACAGTGCTGGCACTTGGGATTTTGCCTGTTCGTGCAGTAGATTACCTTGCAGCCCCTACCCAATTCTCAGTTTAATACTTTATTATTTTTTAGAAAATGTTAGGTAAGCTTCATCATGTCTGACCAGTAATTTTAACTAGTATAGTAATTTTAACTAGTGTTATTAACCGAATAAATCATAACATAAACTATAAATTAATTACAAAATGAAAAACAATTAAAAGAAACGAATGTAGATATATTTTTAATATTATCATAATGCTCATTACAAGCAGAACGAAAGGTTTTGAACCACGAACAATGGTTTGTATAAGTTTTAATTTCTAGCAGTCATGTCTTCACGTTATTTTGCACTTCTTTTGTTCCAAGCAAAAATCTAGCGTTTAAAAAAAAAAAAAGATTTATTGCTTTCATGTTCGAAAACCAGAAAGAGGACATGCTCAGGTAATGACAAATTCTTCCAATCTCTCTCTCTGAACCTTAAGTGCCCAGGGCACATGGGGCTTCCAATCTAGTTTCGGTAATTTTTAAACATAATTAAGTTTACAAGAAACGTTAATTTCATTTAAAACATAGTGCCATATAACAATCAGTCAGTCAGTCATTAGCATATCCTATGCGGAACTTTGCCTAACTAAAAGCTATCCTGTAGGCCTCTCGGTTGTAAGCAAGATGCCCTGCTGCTGATGCATCCATTCGCAGATCATCAACGATTTCTTGCAGCCACCTTCGCCTTGGTCTTCATCTCTTTCTTTTTCTTACCCTTCCAAAACTGTCTTCTCTAAATTCTCTGATAAGAAGACAACATCAAAATGTAAAATCTCTGACTTTAAGCGTTTCATGTCTTGTTTTTTGTCCGCATCAGCAACTTTAAACAATGGCATCATGAAATTCGTCAAAGAATATCTTAAATGATGATTGTCTTCGATTCTAGATTGTCTGTAGATGATACTTAGGGGCTTGAGCCTTAAGAGTTGTAATACATGTTTTTATAAAGGTTCCCCGACGCTATGTTGAGGCTAAGAAAAACACATACAATTTCTGAACCGTTTAAAAAAAAAAACCTTCTGTAGTTGAGACTGCAGCATCATCGACAACAAGCTGAGAGAATGAAAACAGTCAGGGATAATAAACAAAACAAAATCGACAGAGGTTTCAAATCCTGAATGTTATCCTTTCGTATATGATTGGGAGGGGCCGGCTAGCGTAGTGGTTAGAGCACTCGTCTAGCAACCAAATGGTCGAGGGTTCGAATCCCCAGCTGAGCGGGATTTTTTTTCCGACCAATACGGCCCCGAGGTCGACCCAGCCTCGTAAAATGGGTACCAGAGAAAATCTGGGAAGTAAAGGCAGCGAGGAAAGGAACTGGTCACCCTACCTCATACGCTGATGACCCAGCATAATGAGGTCTCTAACGCTTCACCCCCTACGGCATTTGCTATGGGACTATCTTTACTTTTTATATGATTGGGCCACGCATGCTTGGGACTGGAATATTTGTGTCTCTCAATATTCTAAGAATATATTCAGTTAACACTGAGCCTATAATGCTTTCAACAAGAACAAAACCAAGAAGATGCTCGTGAATACACTTGTATTGAGATCACTTAGATCTATATTAACAAATCTTGCAGATAGTGTTAATTGTTCAATATGACTTACATCTGGAGTACAGTCTGTAACTATGCTATAATACTTAGCTTTCTGTACCACAGAAACTGTTTCTTTTTTTAGTGGCCCTCAGAGAAGAGACCAGCCAGTTCACTTTGAATACTTTTCCCCCCAAGATGATGTTGGCCTGTCTACTAGTAAGCGTGGTCAATAATAAATGAAAATGTGTGTGTTTTTATATAAATGATTTATTTTCATATTATTTTATTATTTTTTTTTAGATGGAAATCCCATCTAAATTCTGTCTTTTAATGACGCATCCAAGTTCTCTAACTTCTGTCTTCTCATGACAAGCCCAAGTTCTCTAACATCTGTCTTCTCGTGACTTAAACAAGTTCTCTAACTTCTGTCTCCTAATGACATACTCATGTTCTCTAACTTCTGTCTTCTCGTGACATACTCAAGTTCTCTAACTTCTGTCTTCTTGTGACATACTCAAGTTATCTAACTTCTGTCTTCTCGTGACATACTCAAGTTCTCTAATTTCTTTCTTCTCATGACATACCAAAGTTCTCTAACTTCTGTCTTCTCATATCATGACCAAGTTCTCTAACTTGTGTCTTCTCACATTATAACCAAGTTTTCTAACTTCTGTCTTCTCAGATCATGACCATCTGTCTTCTCATGACATGATCAAGTTCTCTAACATCTGTCTTCTCATGACATACTCAAGCTCTCTAACTTCTGTCTTCTCATGACATGACTAAGTTCTCTAACTTCTTTCTTCTCGTGACTTATCCAAGTTTTGTAACTTCTGTCTTCTCGTGACTTATCCAAGTTTTCTAATATCTGTCCTCATGACATGACTAGGTTCTCTAACTTCTGTCTTCTCATGACATGACCAAGTTCTCTAACCTCTGTTTTCTTATGACATGACCAAGTTTTCTAACTTCTGTCCTCTCATGACATACTCAAGATCTCTAACTTCTGTCTTCTCATGACATGACCAAGTTCTCTAACTTCTGTCTTTTCATGACATGAACAAGTTCTCTAACTTCTGTCTTCTCATGACATACCCAAGTTTTCTAACTTCTGTCTTTTCATTACATGACCAAGTTCTCTAACTTCTCTCTTCTCATGACATGACTAAGTTTTCCAACTTCTGTCTTCTCATGACATGACCAAGTTTTCTAACTTCTGTCTTCTCATGACATGACCAAGTTCTCTAGCTTCTGTCTTGTCATGACATGACCAAGTTTTCTAACTTCTGTCTTTTCATTACATGACCAAGTTCTCTAACTTCTGTCTTCTCATGACATACTCAAGCTCCCTAACTTCTGTCTTCTCATGACATGACCAAGTTCTCTAACTTCTGTCTTTTCGTGACATGACCAATTTCTTTAAATTTTGTCTTCTCATGACATGACTAAGCTCTCTAACTTCTGTCTTCTCATGACATACTCAAGCTCTCTAATTTCTGTCTTCTCATGACATACTCAAGCTCTCTAACTTCTGTCTTGTAATGACATGACTAAGTTCTCTAACTTCTGTCTTTCATGACATTTTCCAAGTTCTCTTTAACTTCTGTCTTCTCATGACATGTCCAAGTTCTCTAACTTCTGTCTTCTCATGACACGACCAAGTACTTTAACTTCTGTCTTGTCATGACATGACCAAGTTCTCTAACTTCTGTCTTGTCATGACATGACTAAGTTCTCTAACTTCTGTCTTCTCATGATATGACCAAGTTCTCCTACTTTTGTCTTGTCGTGACATGACTAAGTTCTCTAACTTCTGTCTTCTCGTGACTTATCCAGTTTATGCCCCACCTCTCATACTTTGTGAAAATGCACGTGTATCATTATCAGTAGGGCTGGCCCTGATGTCATGAGGAGAAAGAATTTAGAGAACGTGGTAATATCTTCAAAACTAAATTTTAAAAATGTCTGAATGGGCTTACCAAATTGGACAGGAAAAAGACAACTGAACAGTTTAGAAACACATAGGACCGCCGAAAATGTAGAACCAAGATCGTCAGTAGGCTTCGGTACCGCACACACTGAGTGAACATAAAAGGGGAGTCATCAGTTTCTCTATCAGTCAGTCAGTCATTTGCTTGTCCTTTGGGGAACTTTGCCTCCCTAAAAGCACTCCTGTAGGCCTCTCGGTTGTGAGCAAGATGGCTTGCTGCTGATGCACCTATGTGCAGATATCAACGATCTCTTGCAGCCGTCTTCGCCTTGGTCTTCCTCTCTTTCTTTTCCTCATTATGTACCTTTCAAGATGGTCTTCTCTAAATTATCATGACGTTTAATGTATCCAAAATATTTAAGTTTTATTTGTTTAATCCTCTTTACTAGCCAGCTTTCTTCAATATTAAGTTCTTGTAGTATGGATATATTTGTTCTTTTTTGTGTCCATGATATTTGAAGAACTCTTCTGTAGCATTTACATTCTAACACATTTATGTGTTTCTCAGCTGTTTTGTTAAGTGTCCAGGTCTCACAGGCATATGTTGCGATGGGAAAGATGCATGCCCTTAAAATCTTATTTTTGTAGTTCTGTTTTTTCCTCTCCACAGTTTCTTTAGTACTTCCTGTATACTGAAAGAAAAAAAAATTAACTTTGGGAGAAACTTTGAAACTGACCGGAGTGCTAAAACGCTTATCCCAGAACAGTATAGCAAGCATTACAGGGTAGATAACTGAGTAATTACGAGAAAACTTCATTGGAATAAGCCACAAGCAGTTAACGTTCAGCAGATATAAGAACTGTACCTAGCTCGGAGAAATGTTGTACAAGGTCCGGCAGGGAAACCTTACAGTTTTCACTTGTACTTGTACATTCTCCCTGTAACTGCCGATGCTGTGAAGGTGTTGAAGTACAGCATCGTATCGCCTTGGGAGTGAGTTATGGTAGCCATTGTTTCAGTCCCGGAGTACAGCTAAAAAGTAAGTGGTGTGCAATGCTTCGTTAGCAGACTCCACCACCATGGGGACTATGGCGATCCTTGTCCTGTTAGCCAGGCTAAGCCTGTTACTGGGAGATACCATCGGGGAGGTGGGACAGGGTCCCGGTCATCTACGGTTCACTAACCCTGACGCTGGCATATCAGCTATGGGTAGCTGATTGCCTCATCTGACAGCGTCTTCACCCCCACCCCCCAGCAAAATCCTTACAGCTTTTAATACCGAAACCCGTCAAAGCAAGTCCAGAAACGGTAACAGTTTGCAAAGAGATCTTTTCAACTTATATATAATTTCCTCTTCTTCTTGGTTATCTCTTTACAGGACCGGTTCAGTGTAGCATTTTAGAACTGATGTTCAATTACAGGGATGCACTGCACAAGATGTTTCTAATTTGTTTGAAAGCTGTTTTGGCTTGGCGTATTCAGTTCTTGTTTTCAGAGATGCATTTCTCACGCAATGATGCTCGCGTGCCCAAATATTTAAATGTCCTTAGTGCACTGGTCTCTCATGGCGAAGGTCGGGGGTTCGAATCCGGCCGGCGGCACCCCAGTCACCCAGCTGTAGAAATGGGTACCCGACTTCTTCTGGAGTTGGGGAAGGAAAGGCGGCCAGGCGTGATACTGACCATATCACCCTCTAGTGTGCTGGCAGGTCAAGGAAAATATGGGCACTAACACCATATCCCTATGTGCCTCTAAGGCACGACAGGATTACCTTTACCTTTACCTTTACCTCAAGGCTGCTTGTACTTTACCATTGCATTTATGTGCATTTTTCTTTCATGACACATGTACGCAGGTAAGGCATAACATACATTAAATACCATGAAGACAATGGTGCTATCCAGGAATCTGCTAATAAAACACAAATGACGTTTGTACAATGCTGTATCTATTCCTTTTTTTTTTAATTATGTAGAACAGAAACCTGGAGTCTAAGCAAAAGTCGAAGAGAAGGATAAAAAATGCAGAAGAAATGTGGATCTACAGAAAATTATGTCATATATCGTGGAAAAAAGTAAATAATAAATATGTCATATATCATGGAAAAAATAAATAACAAATACAAGCTTGTATGTCATATATCATGGAAAAAGTAAATAAGAAATATGTCATATATCAAAGAAAAAAGTAAATAACAAATATGTCATATATCAATGGAAAAATAAATGACAAATATGTCCTATATCATTGAAAAAGTAAACAACAAATATGTCATATATCAATGGAAAAATAAATGACAAATATGTCCTATATCACTGAAAAAGTAAATAACAAATATATCATATATCAATGGAAAAATAAATGACAAATATGTCCTATATCATTGAAAAAGTAAACAACAAATATGTCCTATATCATGGAAAAAGTAAATAACAAAGATGTCATATATCAATGGAAAAATAAATAACAAATATGTCCTATATCATTGAAAAAGTAAACAACAAATATGTCATATATCATGGAAAAAGTAAATAACAAATATATCATATATCAAAGGAAAAATAAATGACAAATATGTCCTATGTCATGGAAAAAGTAAATAACAAATGCACAACTATTAGAACACTTCCAAGTGCAATGCGAGCTTCTCAGAGAAATAAGGATCAACCAAACTTTGATCATATCAAAAGACACAGCGGTATATTTACATATACAGCATATTTACTTGAAGGCAATACTAGAAGGGGAGCTGGAAGGAAAAAAAGGGCGAGAGGTGGACAGATGTGGTTGGGAAGATAACATACGAAAGTGAACAGGACACGGCTTGGCATCGAGGCGAGGGAGCGAGAAAACTGGAAGTTCGTTACAGACAAACTTTATCCTGAAGACAGCAAAAGATGATGATGCTTGTACGTAGGTAATAATTTCAGTTCTCTCGTTGTCTGAACACTTTATAAAATTCTAAGGAAGAGCGTAGCCGAATTCAGAATTGCTATGTTTCTCAAAATTTGTTAGATTTTGATGTCAAGACCACGTATAGTTACTTCCCTTTCTTAAAAAAATAATGTTTTAAGACGATGTATCAGTTATGTTTGGTCTACGTAATAGTTATAAAGTAACAGCAGAAACCAGAACTAGAGGAGAATCAGGCCAGATATCAGGAGATGGTCGGAAGAGACAGGGGCCCCTTACTGAGTTTAACCAAAGGGCTCAGGTGATCTTCTTCTCCTCTTCTTCTTCGTTCGCTTCTACCACTAAGACCGCTCTGTGACCCTACTGAATTTACGCCTGTAGTTCTCGATAGGTCCCGTGTGGTCCCCGAAAGGACCACACGAGATCCCCCAGAGGACCATAATAGGTTCAGAGTATCTCAGGGCTTGAGCCTGTATTCTTGGTGGGTCTCAGAAGCGGGATTGCATGACACGTGGCCTCAGGTGATGATTAAACTGCCACAGGAGGCATGAAGCACTCATAAGAACTATTACATATAAAAAAGTATAGAAAGCTGTTAGTAATAACAGATATGTTAGCGTATGTATGTAAATATTTTGAGATGTGAAAGAGCGTATGCGAAGGAATGCAGATGAGTCTCCTAAAATGCGAAAATCCTTGGCAAATTGAGCAGCGAGTTCAAAAGGCAACACTCTTGAAAGAGAGATACTGCCGGCCAAACGGCTCCGGGTGCATTCTAGCGACATTCGATCACATGGCACATTTACTACCTCGGGTAAGGTTACCTTAACGACCACCCCGTAGGAATGGCGCTTTTGAGCTGTTAAAAAATTGGGTCTAGAAGGTTCCATCTTTATTTCGT
This sequence comes from Achatina immaculata, assembly GCA_009760885.1. Lineage (NCBI taxonomy): Eukaryota > Metazoa > Mollusca > Gastropoda > Stylommatophora > Achatinidae > Lissachatina > Lissachatina immaculata. The sequence goes on along the minus strand of CM019707.1, from coordinate 32,206,991 downwards.
GTCGGAGAGAGACAGAGAGAGAGAGAGAGAGAGAAAGAGAGAGAGAGAGGTGAGGGAAATGTATAAAGTAGAAAAAAGTGTAAGAGAGTGCTAGGTAGCGCCCTTTTCTTCTTTTTCTCAGCAATGAAAAGTTGGAAATGTGTCTTCCCTTCTTTTTTTTTTTGTTTGTTTGTTTTTGTTTTGTTTTCCCTTTGTCAAAGTTGGAGATCAGTCTTCCTTTCATTATTTTTTCCTGCACTGAACTTTCACAGTAAAAGGAAAATCATCATAACAGAAATTATATGTCTAAGAAGACTAAATGTGAGAAGAAGAGACAAAATCAGAAATGGGAAGATCCGAAGGAACGGCAGTCTGCATCAGAGTTCCCTAAGCGAACAGTGTTTCTGGGGCCCTACTGATGTAGTCTGGGAGACAAGGGACGGGGGAAAAAATGAGAACCGCTGGTTTAATGTAAACTACAGGAATATTTTCTATAATGAACAAATCCCTGAAATGGATTCTCTATAACTCGTTTTATGTGCTGAGAAGCACATAAATGCCTTTGAATGTAAATGCTATAGAAGAGTTCTCCAGATATCGTGGACACAAAAAAGAACAAATATATCTATACTACAAGAGCTTAATATTGAAGAAGGCTGGCTTGTAAAGAGGATTAAAGAGAGAAAACTTAAATATTTTGACCACATTAAACGTCATGATAATTTAGAGAAGACCGTATTGGAAGGATACATAATGGGAAAAAGAAAAAGAGGAAGACCGAAACGAAGATGGCTGCAAGACATCGTTGATGATCTGGAAATGGATGCAGCAGCAGCAGGCCATCTTGCTCACAACCGAGAGGCCTACAGGAGTGCTGTTTGGGAGGCAAAGTTCCGCAAGGGACATGCAAAGGAATGAATGAATGAATGAATAACTCGTTTTATTTTTTAAATCAAATTATTTCATTGATGCCAACATAGAACCTTGTTTGTTTCTTTTTGCACTCCAGTATACCTTATTATTTTCTTTTTCTCTTTTTTTTATGAATTAGACACAGATGTTTTGTTACAACATTTTCACAACTAACTTATAACTTTTATAACTAACTTTCTAAACTGCACAAGGAATGCTCCCTCCAAAATGGCCGACATGGACTTGAACATTAGAGCTGCATATTCTAGCAGCCGCTTACTTCCATCACCACCCAGTATTAAATGACTTGTTAGCAATCTTCTTTTCTTAAAAAGCGGGCATTGTACTTGCACGAATTCCCTGTAACAGCGAGCTGTTGTTCTTTGCAGCCGATGCTGTAGAGATGTTAAGGCACAGCATCGTATCGGCGTGGGAGCGGGTTATGGCAGCTACTTTTTTCAGTCCCGGAGTACAGCTAAAAAGCAGGGGGGGGGGGGGTGCAATGTGTGCAATGCTCTTTAGCAGACTCCACCACCATGGGGACTATGACGATCCCTGTCCCGTTAGCCAGGCTAGGCCTGTTACTCTGGGTACCAAGGAGAGGTGGGACAGGGTCTTGGTCAACTATGGTTCGCTAACACTGAAAGCAAAGATGATAATAATAATAATAATAATAATAATAATAATGTCATTAAGGCATATTGAGGATATGGTGTTAGACCATCGGCACATGAAAGTGTGATGTGGTCAGTATCAAGATTGGCAGCATTCACCTTCTCAGATTTCTCGGGTACCTACTTTTATAATTTTTTTTTTTTTTTTGCGCAAATCCAAATCGAGTAGAGCCAGCCATGAGAAAAACAGTTCACCAAGATTATGCTTGACAAAACACTCCTGTCAGTTGATGTTTGTTTGCTTCAAAACCGATTTCTGAAACAAAATTTGACAATATAATAATAATAATAATAATAATAATAATAGAAGAAGAAGAAGAAGAAGAAATTAATAAGAAGAAAAATGACACTAATAATCTTCTTCTTTCATTCCTTCTAAGATCCTGACATGATTAGTTGACTTCTGGGAAAAGTTTAGTATCAAAATTCATGACATGTTTATTGTTTGCCAAAAGCCCTCATTCACTGAACCATCCATCACTGTCAGGGGCTGTTCAGTATCGAGGGTCTCTTGTTTGTACCTGTTGACCTCTACACGGTGACCCCCAGGAGTAAACCCCCGTAGTTTAGTCCAAGGGTTCTTATCTTCTATGCGCTGTTGACCCCAATAATATCCATAATCGTTATTCTTAACTAATGGAGTTAAAATATTATCATTGTGGTTAAGTGCTGAATTTAAAATATTATCACTGTGATTAACTCAGTCAGTCAGTCAATCATTTGCATGTCCCTTGTGGAACTTTGCCTATCCAACAGCTCTCCTGTAGGCCTCTCTGTTGTAAGCAAGATGCCCTGCTGCTGACGCATCCATTTGTAGATTATCAACGATGTCTTGCAGCCATCTTCGCCTTGGTCTTTCTCTCTTTCTTTTTTCCCATTATGTACCCTTCCAAGACGTTCTTCTTTAGATTATCATGACGTTTAATGTGTCCAAAATATTAAAGTTTTCTCTGTTTAATCCTCTTTATTAGCCAGCCTTCTTCAATATTAAGTTATTGTAGTATGGATACACTTTTTTCTTTTTTTGTGTCCATGATACTTGAAGGACTCTTCAGTAGCATTTACATTCAAAGGCATGTATGTGTTTGTCAGCTGTTTTGTTAAGTGTCCAGGTCTCACAAGCTTATGGTGCGATAGAAAAAATGCATGCCCTTAAAAATCTTATTTTTGTAGTTCTGTCTGTTCCTCTCCACAGCTTCTTTAGTTGTTTTATTTTTTGGCGAGTGATAGATGCTCTCCTTTTAATTTCCCTCATTCTTGTGATTAACTACATAAGTTAAAATATTATCACTGTGATTAACTACGGAAATTAAAAATATTATCACTGTGATTAATTACCGAAGTTAAAATAGTTAAACCAGTAAATATCAATTAACTGTAGGGCATTTAGTTTGTGAACCGTCAGTGTAATAGAAAGCTATATAAATAAAGTGCACTGTAGTAGTATAGTGATAGAAAGCTGTATAAATAAAGTGCACTGTAGTAGTATAGTGATAGAAAGCTATATAAATAAAGTGCACTGTAGTAGTATAGTGATAGAAAGCTGTATAAATAAAGTGTACTATAGTAGTATAGTAGTAGAATGCTGTATTAATAAAGTGCACTGTAGTAGTATAGTACTAGAAAGCTGTATAAATAAAGTGTATTATGTAGTAGTATAGTCTCAGAGTAGATAGCAAGTTAGTGGAGGAGGTCAACGAATCTGTATACCTTGGCAGCAGAGTAGTAGAAAATGGAGACAGCACAGAGGACATCAACAGCAGACTTACTAGACCAAACCAGGCTTTTGCAATGCTGCAGAATATATGGAAATAAAAAAAAACTAAGCATAAATATGAAAATCAGGATATTTAAGAGTAATGTTCTAAGTGTACTACTCTATGGCAGTGAATGCTGGAAAATCACCAAAAACATAGGAAACACGTTGAATTCTTTCCAGACTAAATCTTTACGAAGAATTAGAAAGATATTTTGGCCAAACACCATAAGAAATAACATCTTATTGGCAGAAATGCAGATGAAGCCATTGACAATTATTGAGGAAAGACGATGGCGATGGTTGGGACATGTGTTCCGAATGACTGATAACTCACTACCAAAAACAGCACTAAGATGGACACCACATGGGAACAGAAGTAAAGGTAGACCAAAAGAGACATGGAGAAAAACAACAGAAAGGATGTTGAGCAATAGAGGGCTCATCTGGGCAAGAGCAGAAAAAAAGGCGAAGGACAGGCATTTGTGGAAAACCCTTGCGGAAGCCCCATGTGCCCTGGGCACTTAAGGTTCAGAGAGAGTAGTAGTATAGTAATAGAAAGCTGTATAAATAAAGTGCATTGTAGTAGTATAGTTATAGAAAGCTGTATAAATAAAGTGCACTGTAAGCTGACACATTTACTGGAAAAAACAGATACATCACAACTGACAGAAAAAGCATTATATAACACACTTTTACTCCCAGCTCTATGCTGTCAATGCCAAACATGGATACTAACAGTCCAAAACAAAAGGAAAATCATCATGACAGAAATGAGACGTTTAAGGTGGATACTAAACGTGACAAGAAGAGACCAAATAAGAAATGACACTATCAGGGCAAAAAGTCGGAGTAACTCTAGTAGTACAGGACGCAGGCCAAATGCTTTGGCCACGTTACATGACTGTCACCAAACAGTAAATCGCAGAAAATATTCATACTAAAAAGTGTAGGAAGCAGAGAGAGAGAGAGAGAGAGAGAGAGAGAGAGAGAGAGAGAGAGAGAGAGAGAGAGAGAGAGAGAGAGAGAGAGAGAGAGAGAGAGAGAGAGAAGGGGGGGAGCATCCACACAGAAGAGGTGGAATGAAGAAATTACATAAACCTTAAATATTTCATTACATGAAGGAAAATTACGGAGCCCTATCTAGACGCATGTTTGTTCCATCAATACTGAAAGATATAGTACATTAGGGAATATACAAGTGATGTAAGCTTACATTCCTGTAGTAATTCATTCATTCATTCATTCATTTGCATGTCCCTTGCGGAACTTTGCCTCCCAAACAGCACTCCTGTAGGCCTCACGGTTGTGAGCAAGACGGCCTGCCGCTGCTGCATCCATATGCAGATCGTCAACGATGTCTTGCAGCCATCTTCGTTTTGGTCTTCCTCTCTTTCTTTTTCCCATTATGTATCCTTCCAATACGGTCTTCTCTAAATTACCATGGCGTTTAATGTGTCCAAAATATTTAAGTTTTCTCTCTTTAATCCTCTTTACTAGCCAGCCTTCTTCAATATTAAGCTCTTGTGATATATATATATATATATATATATATATATATATATGTTCTTTTTTGTGTCCACGATATTGGGAGAACTCTTCTGTAGCATTTACATTCAAAGGCATTTATGTGTTTCTCAGCTGTTTTGTTAAGTATCCAGGTCTCACAGGCATATATTGCCTCCTTACCCCCGTCAGTCTACGGGACACCCTTGGGCAAGGTGGAGTACCCGTATAGCCCCCCGATCAGGCTGACGTGAAGCCATGGGAGCAGGTGGTGGATGGAATGGGAGAGCAGCCGACAGATAATGTTGGTTATAGTCATCATCCTACGATGGTAGGCAGATGATCTCAATGTAGGGACAATGGCTACGATCAATGACTAGTACAGTCACTGCCGGGAAGGAAAGCAATGGTAAACTATCTTCTGGAAATATACCAAGAAACCCAAACAGCAATCCTGTAGTAATAATATCCTTTATTTGTCAGTGGAACATACAAAGATGGTTTCTGTACTTATAAAGTTCTCTCTGTTAGAGCTCTTAATCGGTATATGGTATTATGAGTTGTGTTTCTTTCTGTAATTCTAAATTGCACATCTCTTGCTTTCATCTTTGTCGTGTATCTAGTTCTACTCATAATAATTCTCAGCAGCTGTTTTGTAATATGACGCAAAAATGTTGTTCGTGAACCTTCACCTTTCTTGATCCCTGGTGTATTTTGTGGATTTTTCTAGGCCACTGCATATAGGTCATTCGTTCGCTAGTTTTATTTTTATTTTAATATCACGAAGATGGGAGCGAAGCAGTGAACTCTGTAAACTGCTCTGTCTTCTTGTAGCTAGGCGGTGGCTTGTCTTAACAGAGTCCTTGGTTCGAGTCTCTATCAGTCTTTTACTTTTTCGAAGTCTATCCATTAGACTGAACAGGCTTAAGTCTGGGGCACGGCAAGGAAGGAGGGGGGGGGGCCCTACGTCTAGCAATTAAAAACCTCTGAAAGTACAGATTATTACTTTCTGAATTTTATATCAGGAGGCCAGAGGTAAAGTTGGAGGGGGCTAATCTAAGGGCCCGGCGTGGTTATTTCGCCTCTGAGGCTTGCCATTCATACTGTCCTCTACCCCTATAAAAATAGCTAACGTGCTTGGAGAAGTGACTCGACGGGCCAGCAAGGGACGCCGTAAAACCTGAAAGTCTCCGCCGTATTTCGAGTATAACAGTCAAAAAGCTAGCGACAAGGCCGTAAACAAACCTTCAGAAAACAACGAGAAACCAGTGTCGTAACACTTAACAATAGCCATGCAGATTTACCGAAACTCAAGCCCATGTAAACGACGTTAATGGGTGTCCTAACACGGCAACATCGTTACGTAGGGCATTTTATATTGTAGTCTAGCGATCGTTAACTGCTTTGTTACATTCATTCGTCACTGGGAAACTTACATTTTTTTTTTAGAGGTTAGTAAGAATAAAGTAGTATTTTTAACATCTAACTTTACTGTCGCCTCACAATATATTTAGAAACCTCAAAATGGCAACATGGACGCTGGTTTGGGAGCCGCTTGATTTATAAGGCCCAGAAGCAAACAGTGTGTGAAGATGGTCCACCTCAGTGATAGAGACAAGAGTGAGAAATTCCTTCACTCTCTGTGGATGAGATTACCTAATTTTCGGCCGGGACTCCTAGCGAATGCTCGGGGGACCTACTTTAGCTCTGATAAGGTTTAATAGCTGGCGTCAGAACGGATATAACACTGGACCACGTGAACTGTTGCTAGTAATTATCTTCCGTATAGCTTTTAACTTCGATATCCTCACAAACGAAATATTCAAGATTTGTGAGCTGAAACTTTGTGGTAAAGACATTTTGTGCTACTGTTGTTTGTGTTTAAACTATTGCAGTAAATTGCTCTTAGTGTTTTAGTGAAGCAAATCTTTCATTCCCCAGAGTATAACTTCAGTGACCATGTAGTTATTTATACCTTCAATTATTCAATTCTTCGACTTTGTTTAGATAATCTGAAGTCAAAGGAAAGATTTTTAACGGTCTTTCTCGTCTTATAAAGACGATTCTGAAGCAAGCAAATTACTAATACATTCATTCATTCCTTTGCATGTCCCTTGCGGAACTTTGCCTCCCAAACAGCACTCCTGTAGGCCTCTCGGTTGTGAGCAAGATGGCCTGTTGCTGGTGCATCCATTTCCAGATCATCAACGATGTCTTGCAGCCATCTTCGTTTCGGTCTTCCTCTTTTTCTTTTTCCCATTATGTATCCTTCCAATACGGTCTTCTCTAAATTATCATGACGTTTAATGTGGCCAAAATATTTAAGTTTTCTCTCTTTAATCCTCTTCACTAGCCAGCCTTCTTCAATATTTAGCTCTTGTAGTATAGATATATTTGTTCTTTTTTGTGTCCACGATATTTGGAGAACTCTTCTGTAGCATTTACATTCAAAGGCATTTATGTGCTTCTCAGCTGTTTTGTTAAGTGTCCAGGTCTCACAAATTACTGCTACTACTTAATGACAAATGACAAAACATATAAGACAGATGAAATATATATCAACGAGGAAAAATGGTAAGAGGTGGAGAATTTTGAATGTCTTGGATCATTACTAACTAATAATGGAGAAACAATGAGGGATTATTTAAGGAATAAAACAGCTAAAGAAGCCGTGGAAGGGAACAAACAGAACTACAAAAATAGGATTTTTAAGGGCATGCATCTTTTCTCATTGCACCATATGCCTGTGAGACCTGAACACTTAACACAACAGCTGAAAAACACTGCTTTTGAATGTAAATGCTACAGGACAGTTCTTCAAGTATCATGGGCACAAAAAAGAACAAATATATCCATACTACAAGAACTTAATATTGAGGAAGGTTGGCTAGTAAGGAAGATTAAACGGAAAAAATATTTTGGACATATTAAACGTCACGAGAATTTAGAGAAAACAGTCTTGGAAGGGTACATAATGGGAAAAAGAAAGAGAGGAAGACCAAGGCGAAGATGATCTGTGAATGGATGTATCAGCAGCAGGGCATTTTGCTTACAACTGAGAGGCCTAAAAGAGAGCTGTTAGGGAGGCTTAGTACTCTGTTATATTAATCTACAGCACTGCAATAGATTCTATAAACGAAGAAAAGATTTTCTATCTTCGCTGTCCGAGCAGAATAAAATGGGAGGACGATCTGCTTTGTGCTGAGATTTGACAACAGCAAAAGACCATTAAGATGGCCGGGGCGTGTAACGAGAATAGATGGTAGTCGAATTCCTAGAAAATACTGCACGAACTTCTGAGGGGAAAGAGGCTGCAATGGAGACCAGAACTGAGAGATGCAATGATGTCTCTGTGTCTCTAGTGAGAGCTTTATCTGTTAACACCCACGAGGGGGAAGAACTGACTGATTTGACTGACGTGAAGAACTTTATTTGCAATGGGTGAAAAATTGAGTATGGCATTCTGTCACACATCTTTCACTCTATTCCAGACATTCCGCATTCCTTAGTACAAATATATTATGCTCTCAACAAAAGTAAAGAGAGTGAAATAAGGAAACTATTACGTTTCACCTTGATCCACACAGTTAGCACACAAATAACTACAAAACCGCCACAAAGTTACTCTCACTTTCTTCTTCTTCTTCTTCTTCTTCGTTCACTTCTACCACCAAAAACCGCACTGTAAACCTACTGAATTCACGCCTGTGGTCCTCGTTAGGTCCCGTGGTCCCCTGTGTGGTCCAAAATAGACCACACGAGATCCACGAGAGGACCACAAGGGGTTCAGAGTATCACAGTGCTTTAGCCTGTATTCTTGGTGGGTCTCGGAAGCGGGATTGCGTGACACCGTGGTTTTCATTGCACCAGTTTAGTCTAGGGTTGGACTTTCTCACCGGAACACCACTGTCTTGCACATTAATCTTATATCTTATATCCTTCCCGTGCCGTTAAACGTCACATAGGGCTCGCCAGGTAGTTCACAAATTTTTCCTGTCTTCGGCGAGTCTTTAACCTCAACAAGGGATTGTATGCCTGTGACACTCGCACATTAATAAATAACTAAAAAAGGTCCAATATTTGTACCGCAGGGAATGAAGCGTTAGTGAACTCATTAAGCTAGGCCATCAGCGTATGACGTAGGGTGGCCAGTTCATAATAATATAGCAATTTACGAGGCTGGGTTGACCGGAAAAAAAAATCTCCCGCTGGGGATTCGAACCCTCAACCATTCGGTTGCTAGATGAGTGCTCTAACCACTATGCTAGCCGGTCTCCAATAAATAATTACCAAACTTTTTTGCAGTAAGAACATTCAACTTAAAATCGAAGTGAGGGAAGCCAATGTTACACGGAGAGCTAGTGTAGCCTTACACCATTTGAGAAGGGAACGAGGGCCGAAATTGAAAGCTAGAAAAAAGTACAAAGAAACAGAACCTTCAACAGAAACATGATTTGTTGTTACTACATTATTCCAATTAAGTTTTGTTTAAAACAGTCACGATAAAAGTAAACCCGAACTAAAGACAAGAAACAAACAAACCACAATCAGAAAAGGAATAAGAAAAGTTAGAAAATTAAGAAGGAAATCAGAAAAGAAAGATGTAAAGACAAAAATATACAAAAAATAAAAAGAAGATGTACCCCTCACCAGTTTCTGCACACCTGTCCCTCATATTCTGAAATTTCAAACATGTATCAAAACACTCAGTCGTAACATCTTAGATATCACATCGTTTCATTTCTGGGGACAAAAGCAACTAAAACAAAGTTTTTGTCTGCTCTCCTCGAGGATACTCAGATGAGCAGTATGACCAGACTAGACTAAACTGGTGCAATGAAAACCACAGTGTCACGCAATCCCGCTTCCGAGACCCACCAAGAATACAGGCTAAAGCACTGTGATACTCTGAACCCCTTGTGGTCCTCTCGTGGATCTCGTGTGGTCTATTTTGGACCACACAGGGGACCACGGGACCTAACGAGGACCACAGGCGTGAATTCAGTAGGTTCACAGTGCGGTTTTTGGTGGTAGAAGTGAACGAAGAAGAAGAAGAAGAAGTATGACCAGAGCAGTATGACCAGAGCTGTATGATCAGAGCTGTATGACCAGAGAAGTATGACCAGAGCAGTATGACCAGAGTAGTATAACCAGAGCAGGATGACAAGAGCAATATAACCAGAGCAGTATGACCAGTGCGGTATAACCCGAGCAGTATGACCAGCGCAGTATAACCAGAGCAGTATGACCAGAGCAGTATGACCAGTGCAGTATGACCAGTGCAGTATAACCAGAGCAGTATAACCAGAGCAGTATAATCAGGGCAGTATGATTAGAGCAGTATAACCAGAACAGATGACCAATGCTGTATGACTAGAACTGTATAACCGGAGCGGTATGACTGTTGCCTTTTAATCAAGTTTCCTCTTTTCTGTGCTCCTGGATCGAAAGTGCCTTTAAAAAGAAAACTTGTTGTTTTCGGCTCCTATTTTTTTCACCTGTCCATTAAGAGAAAAAAAAAGAACAAATATATCCATACTACTATACTGCTGGCGAGATTCTTCAGCTGCCGCGCGTGGGGTGAAATTCCTCCCGACCAATGAAGAAAATGCGAAAATGCGATTAGGGTTGCCGTTCGGCGTCGCTGTGAAAAGGTGATGGAAAGGATAAAGTGAAATTTAATCGATATGTCCAGGAGTCTCACGGCGAGAGCTACTCATACCACGGCAGCTCTGCTCTAGAGACCGGCCAGGTCCGATATACACCCATACTGGTGAAATATGCCTAAACCGGCTTAAACCAGGGGTGGAACTTGATGACTACTCATGTCACAGTACCTCCGCTCTAGAGGTCGTCACGTCCTAAACACGCCCATACTGGGATAATACGCCTAAACCAGCTTAACCCAGGGCTGAAACTTGGTAGTGGCGAGGATTCGTCGTCCTGGACAAAAGATGCGTCCTGGACACAACTAGGAAGGGTTGCGGCCACGACCACAAAATGCTGAAATTGGAGACACTGGACCAGTGCAGTCTAGATAGGCAACCACCTCTCACCCGACGGGAATATATGCGTATCCTAATCACGCTGAGGTTTTCCGGTGAGACAGTCCAACGCTGGACTGGATGGGCAACCACCTCTCATCCGGCGGTGATATACTGATATCCAAAACACGTCTAGGTTTTCCGGTGAGAAAGTCCAACTCTAGATAAAACTGGTGCAACGAAAACCACAGTGTCACGCAATCCCGTTTCTGCGACCCACCGAAAATACAGGCCCAAGCCCGCTATACTCTGAACATCTTGTAGTCCTCTCGGGGACCACAGGACCTATCGAGGGCAACAGGAGTAAATTCAGTAGGGTCACGGGGTGGTCTTGGTGGTAGAAACGAAAGAAGAAGAAGAAGAAGAGATCTATACCACAAGAACTTAATATTGAGGAAGGCTAGTTAGGAAAAAGGATTAAACAGAGAAAACTTAAATATTTTGAACACATAAAATCTCATGATAATTTAGAGAAGACGGTCTTGGAAGGATACATAATGGGGAAAAGAAAGAGAGGAAGACCAAGGCGAAGATGGCAGCAAGACATCGTTGATAATCTGCAAATGGATGCATTAGCAGCAGGGCATCTTGCTTGCAACCGAGAGGCCTATAGGAGAACTGTTAGGGATTCAAAGTTCCCCAATGGACATGCAAATGACTGACTGACTGACCATTAAGAGATAAATTGAGGGTGTAATATCTTTGTTTTGAAAAACTTTTGACTACGTTATGGACAGTGAACTGTGCTATAGAGATCCAAACAACACAACTCCTCAGACCGTCAGAGTACTACCCTCCTCCCCCCCCCCCCCCCAACCTCCAAACGTTTCAACCTTTTTTTCTAACTTCAGACTCTCTGTGGGCTCTGGGTCATGACCCCCAGAGATCTGTAAGTTACTGGTTTATAATTGCTCCAAGAGGCTGAAGATACTATCGGAAGTTCACATCCGAAACTTACCAACGTTCCTTGCTGTTTGATGCTCAATGATGCTCATTGTCCAAGCATCCTGAACGGAGATTATATAGACTGTTATTGTTCGTATGTAATTACAGTAAAAGAAAATATAAACTGTCTTTGACAGAGAATTGGAAAAGGATTGAAACTTAAGCTGCTTCTGTTATTTCAAATCCTATACAGATCTGTCACAGACAGCTGCCATTACCCTTCGTCATGTTACAGCATCTGCTGAGAACAAAGAGCTGTCTCTGGCGTGGGACGCTATAGCCCCAGACAGTAACCAGTGACAAATAGGGTTATATCTGCCCTGCTGTGACGTCATTCATTGTCCCTAACTACCTGGACGGCGGTCCACGGAAGGGGCGATAAATCAACTATTGCGGAGAAAATAAAGGGGTGCAATCTTTACGATCAACCCCTGCAGCTACAAACAGCTTAACTCTAGACCCTCCATCGCCGGAAAGCAGGGTCTTCTTGGCTTCAGACGTTTATCCTACCCAGGGTCAATTATCAGTGCCATTCAGTCATAAAGCAACTCCGTGTCGTCCCCTCCAGCTCTGCTGCTTTAGACCGCACACCTAGAAAAACAATGTTATGAATATGGTCTGGGGATAATGTCCTGTCTATAGCTGTTTGAAGATTATTGTGACTTTACCCTACGGATAGAAATAACAGTCGCAGTGGTTTTCAGCTTGTGATATTTTGTCCGGTGATGTACCGAAAATTCGACTCAAATTCGTTTTAGGCGGAATAATGACGGAATTTCGTGCTTAAAATCAGTAGCAAACTTTAGACGGGTTGCTCAACTGGGACAGCAATAGTTCATCCAGATTAGATCTAACCAGAGACTGAAGTGTTATTGTAATGTAACTGTATATGTTTCTGACGGCAGGCTTCTGATACAGTGCGAGACTATGTACATGAAAAATATACGTTTAAATTGGTGTTAAATTAAAAACCAATTTTAAGCGAGTATTTCATCACTGGATTTCGAAATCGGATTCAACCGCTTGAAAAATAAAATATTCGTATTCGGCCAAACATTTAAACTCTGTATTTGGTACATCTCTACTTTTGTCACTAGTTCGTCTGTAGCGGTTCTCATCTGTAGAACGCTGAAATGTAATGTGAATTATATTGTTCGGGTTTTTGGTAGCAGCAAAGGAACAGGCAGTTACCAGTCTAAGTCAGAAGACTGGCCAAAGACAATGCCCCTTCGTCTCATGGTGCACTTTGTTGACTTTTTCAGACTTTCCTGATAAAAAGTTGGCAAATCTGACCTATCCCGCAAGGAGATAAAAGATGAAAAGGGTCAAATTCTATCGAGAAAACCGGGGTAACAAACAGGAAAGAAGCAGGAAGTTTTCAGACATCAGCCTATGCGAAATACAGCAAAAAATGCACCATGTTCTGTCACTGAAAATGCCAAATTCCTGGGGTTTTTTTCTTTTAAGTTTTTTTTTTCAAATTTCATAACTGCCTTAAACTACTGGAAGGTTATAAGAAAAGTGGGCTGGTTACCTGAGTGGTTAGGTGCTCGGTTTAATAATCTGGTGGTACCAGGTTCAAGTCCCAGCAACCTGGATATTATTTTTCTGGTACCACCACACCAAAAGGGCCCTGGGGTCCACCCAGCCTCTAGAGATGAGTACCAAAGAAATCCGGAAAGGTAAATACGACCAGGCATGATACAGACCACACCACACTTTTATGTAACGATTGTCTTGGAAATACGGGCCAAGCACCGTATGCCCAATATTCCCTAATGTTATGGAAGCGGGGGTTTTACCAATATCTATAAGAAAAACAGATGGGACAGCGGAATTCATACAGAGATGTAACGAGGGTGACATGATTTAAAGCACTTTTACGCATACCGCTGGAGCTCCTTCTTGCTGACAATCAAACACTTAAAAAGCCATATCAGAGAACGACCTACAGCAGAACGTGGATAACATGGCAAGAGCATGCAAAAATCACATGAAAAATCAGCGCCGAAAAAAAAAAAAAACGAAAGTCACGATCATTTCACGAGAAGACATCACAGCGATCTTCTAGGACAATCGGCCTCTTGAAAAACTGAATCATTTCAAATACCTGGGTAATATGACATAATTCTCTTTGAAAAATCTATGCCGAAATTGAGAACAGATGCAAATCAGGTCATTGGACAAATGAGTCCTTTACTGAACATCACGGGTGAAACAAAAAGAGCACTGTACAACACAATCTTCCTGCCAGCGCTGTGCTACCAGAGTCAGACATTGACATTATCTGGAAAATAATCACAGCAGAAATAAGATGACTGAGGGGAGTACTTAATTAAAACAGCCAACAGTCCCGTATTATATGGGACAGTCTCGTATTGTAAGGATTTGTCCCGGGCATCAGATTACTTCGGTTGGGACACTAAAATATCCCATGGTTTAAACATGTGTCCCACACTGTCGGGTATTTTTATCTGATGGCCGCATGTTGGAAAATATCCAAAATTTTACAAATTACTTAATTGAAAATGTTGGTATTGTAAAAAAAGTTACTCTGTAGAGAAGTGTCTGTTTGACACATGCGTAAGAAAACCTGGCCTACTGGTTAAAATTCTGAGTTAGAAAAGATGGTCAGGTTAGCTAAATGTAACAAGAATAGACAAAAAAATCAGAAATGATACCGCTACAATAAAAGGAGTAGCACTAGCATGAAACAAGTCAAACTGTTTGGCCACGTTAAGCGACTACCACCAGACAGTATACTATGGACAACACACGTGAAGCATTGTAGGAAACAGTGTGGGTGCCACCCACTCAAGAGATGGAAGGAGGACAATACAGAAACCCTTAATATCCCACTATAAGGTGGGGGGGGGGGGGAAGGGGGTGACGCTGTCCGATTAGGCAATCAGCGAACCATAGCTGATATGCTAGGGTCAGGGTTAGCGAACCATGGCTGACCAAGACCCTGTCTCACTATTCCGTTGGTACTCCCTAGTAACAGGCATAGCCTGGCTAACGGGGCAGGGATCGCCATAGTCTGCTGCTGTTGTTGTTGTTCGTCCATCGTCTTCGATGATGACCACAGATTCATCTTAGTCAAAGTAAGGTGAGGTGTGTTAATGCGTGACCAACTAGCCCTTTATGAGCTCTAAAAGTTTTGCCACACACGGAACATATATGTCCAGATTCAGTTGTGGGTGATTGTGCTGCTTTGGCTTTTCGCATTGCGAGTTTGTGCTGGGCACTTTCAGTTATTGAGCGCTCTGCTCTCTGAGTACCCAGGGTGGTTAAAGCCCTCCATGATGGCTGGGCTTGTGCTATGGCCTCCCAAGAGTTTATGTCTATCCCGAAGGCTTTGAGTGAGATTTTGAGCATGTCCTTGTAACATTTTTTTGCCCTTCACCTTTTCTTTTTTCCGTTCAGTACTTCCCCATAAAGGAGTTGTTTGGGCAGTGCAGTGTTACTCATTCAGTGAGTGTTGCTCATTCTGACTACGTTCCCTGTCCATCGAATTTGCTCCTTTTGAAGCAATGTGTAGATGCTTGGAATATTAGCTCTTGTGAGGACATTAGTACCAGGTATCTTTTGCTGCCATTTGATGTTCAATATTTTTCTGAGACAGCCTAGATGGAAGTGATTTAGTTGTCTTGCATGTCTACTGTAGACTGTCCATGTTTCGGCTGCATACATTAGCGTGGTCAGAACGACAGCTTTATAGACCTTTAACTTGGTGGTTGCATATATTAGTGTGGACAGAACGACAGCTTTATAGACCTTTAACTTGGTGGCTGCATACATTAGTGTGGTCAGAACGACAGCTTTATAGACCTTTAACTTGGTGGCTGCATACATTAGTGTGGTCAGAACTACAGCTTTATAGACCTTTAACTTGGTGGCTGCATACATTAGTGTGGTCAGAACGACAGCTTTATAGACCTTTAACTTGGTGGCTGCATACATTAGTGTAGTCAGAACGACAGCTTTATAGACCTTTAACTTGCTGGTAACGCCGAGTCCACTTCTTTCCCATACATTTTTTTCCTAGCCTCCCAAATGCTGCGCTGGCTTTAGCTATTCTGTTGCTGATTTCAGCACCAAGACTGACTGCCCGGGAAAGGGTACTGCCAAGGTAAGAATGCAATGCTAAAGAAGCATTGCACACCCCCTGCTTTTTGGCTGTACTCCGGGACCGAAAAAGTAGCTGCCATAACCCGTGTCCACGCCAATACGATGGTGTACCTCTCTAACAGAATGTTATTCTGTACAGATTGTTTTGTGAGAAACCCTGTTGTTGTGGTCTAATATACCACAACTCATCTGTTTATGCTAAGCACGGAGAAAGTATCTCGTGTTCCGTGGGAGAACTGAGTCACGTGGATTCTGATAGGCGGGAAGTATGAACGAGTTTGAGGGAACAGTTTAGGTCAGAATGTTGTAGTGACAGGTTGTACTGTTTTAATTTTAGTAAGGGATGTAGAGATTCTTTAGTTCAGTATGTAAGTTAGATGGACTGTCCTTTTTAGGACAAAGTTGTTGTAGATGATGGGTTGTTCTTTTTAGAACGAATGTTATAGTAGTCATGTAGATTGTGTGTTTGATTTGTCCCGTTTTGGACAAGGTAGTAATGTCAGATTGAAGGTCATGCGTAATTTTTGAAGTTGGCATGTTTTGTCAAGGTTGAATGTCTGATTTGGTCCCATGACGATGTTAGTCACCCGGACATATTTTTGTGTGTGATCATTTGTAATTATTCTCATCAAGTTTACACTCCACATCATTGCAACACACATCGAACAAATGGGATTTCATCATTAAACATTTACGGATTTGTGTCTGCTGAATCCTGTGGTTATTGGATTCATGTTAAGTGTCAACTGTGGTGTTGAGTTACTTGATTACACGTAACTGGTCATGTCGTGTATT
Organism: Achatina immaculata; assembly: GCA_009760885.1. Taxonomy (NCBI): domain Eukaryota; kingdom Metazoa; phylum Mollusca; class Gastropoda; order Stylommatophora; family Achatinidae; genus Lissachatina; species Lissachatina immaculata. The sequence continues at coordinate 32,190,249 of CM019707.1, read as the reverse complement.
AATGTGTAGTTGAGGTTCTTGTTATCTGGGTTGTCTTGTTACAGTGAGTATACCAATGTAACGTCTGTTGTGTCACTGGGCCTAATGCTCATGTTAAAACGTAATAGGCACAGTACAGAACAGAGTGTTTAGTGTTCAGTAATACAAGCAAGTACAGCACACAGTACACGAAGAAAAAATTCTGTTTTACCTCAACACCTTCACAACATCAGCTGCAAAAGAACACAACTCGCAGTTATGGGGAGATAGCACAAGACAAAGCAAGACAGGATATCTCACTATAAGAAACAAATCGCCAAGCCCTATCAAGAAGTCAGTTCCCCCCCCCCCCCCCCACACTGAAACGGTATAAGAGAAGTCAAGATCATTCTGATGTAGCAGCCATCAGTCCATAGCTGCTTGCGCCATGCTTGGAGAGCTTTAAAATCGACGGAGACTTTGTCCTGCATCTCCGTTGGTACACCCAGTAGCAAGCTCAGCTTGGCCAACGGGGCAGAGATCGCTACGGCCGCCATGGCGGTGGAGTCTGCTAAGAAGTACTGTACGACCATGCTTCTTATTTACAATCAGGTCTGTAAAAATAACAGCTGCAACCCACTCCCAATTCGACATAGTGATGTGCCTCAAAACTTTTACCGCATTGACTGCAAATAACATGTTTCTCGCAGTTCCAAGGAGATAAAACAAAACAAACAAACAAACAAACAAACAAACAAACACACCGTATAACAAGAGTAACAATAAAGTTATAGGCACCAGGCTGTACATTTTATTATTCATTCATTCATTCCTTTGCATGTCCCTTGCGGAACTTTGCCTCCCAAACAGCACTCCTGTAGGCCTCTCGGTTGTGAGCAAGATGGCCTGCTGCTGCTGCATCCATTTCCAGATCATCAACGATGTCTTGCAGCCATCTTCGTTTCGGTCTTCCTCTTTTTCTTTTTCCCATTATGTATCCTTCCAATACGGTCTTCTCTAAATTATCATGACGTTTAATGTGGCCAAAATATTTAAGTTTTCTCTCTTTAATCCTCTTTACTAGCCAGCCTTCTTCAATATTAAGCTCTTGTAGTATAGATATATTTGTTCTTTTTTGTGTCCACGATATTTGGAGAACTCTTCTATAGCATTTACATTCAAAGGCATTTATGTGCTTCTCAGCTGTTTTGTTAAGTGTCCAGGTCTCACAGGCATATGTTGCGATAGGAAAGATGCATGTCCTTAAAAATCTTATTTTTGTGGTTCTGTCTGCTCCTCTCCACAGATTCTTTATTTGTTTTACTTTCTGAAGAGCAATAGATGTCCTCCTTTTAATTTCCCTCATTGTATCTCCATTATTAGTTAGTAGTGATCCAAGATATTCAAAACTCTCCACTTCTTCCAGTTTTTCCTCATTGATACATATTTCAGTTGCCTTGTTTGTTTTGTCAGTTGTCATCACTTTAGTTTTCTTTGCATTAAGATAGAGGTTCTGCTCTTCGCTGTTCTTGCGGACTGACATAATGAGTTTTTTCATTCCTTCTTGTGTTGTGGACAGCAATACTGTGTCATCAGCATATCTAATCTCTGGTATTTCATAACCTCCAACTGTTATGGCATCGTAATATTCTTTGTCTACATCTTCTCTAACATTCCTCATTATATTTTCAGTATACAAGTTAAATAAGTAGGGTGACAATATGCACCCCTGACGGACCCCTTGTTTTATGTCAAACCAACTTGTTGTTTCACCATTTATTCTTACTGCTGCTTGTTGGTCTAAATACAGCAGTGATGTTAATTGTATCAAATGTGTTGGAAATCCCATTTTTTCCATTATTTCCCATAGTTTCTGGTGTTGTACACAATCAAATGCCTTTGAGCAGTCTATAAAGGATAAATATAGATTCACATTAAACTCCCTGCATTTCTCTATTATTAATCTTAGATTGAATATATGATCTCTTGATCCTCTTCCTTATTTTATTATTAAGTATATAAAATTAGTCCTTTCACCGCGCAACGGAAGTATATTTTATTGCGCATGCGTAGATGCCTGTTGTCAAGATAAACGATAGACGGCAACGAGCCTGCCAGAGGCAAAGCAAAGGCGTTGGATCTTCCTGCCTTTGATTCTCCCAATGGTACCGCTGCTATTTAAGGTACAGCTGCTGTTGTTATATTCTGCAGTTTGAAAAAATTGCAATTTTAATTATTTCCGCATTGATTTCATATCACGTTTCCTATAAACTAAGCAGATCCTCCAAGCACTGGTTTGACGAACGTGTCCGCCCATTTTTTATTTGCGAGTGTGAACATCCCAATATTTTCTTTTAACCCATTTAGTAAATTTAAATACATAGGTTGTTTAGACTTCTTTTGCCGGACTAAACCTCTGTCAGATGTATTTTCCGCTGTTGAAGGTGTTTTTGCTAGGTTGTTTAGTTTCAGTTACCCAGCTGTAGAAATGGGTACCCGACTTATTCTAGAGTTGGGGAAGGGAAGACGGCCAGCCATGATACTGACCATATCCCTCTGTACTGACAGGTCAAGGAAAATATGAACACTAACACCATATCCCTATGTGCCTCTAAGGCATGACAGGATTACCTTTACCTTTAGTTTCAGAATTTCCTGCCTAAAGTTGCTTTTATTGAGTGAAGTGCTCCGACATAGCATCGTGGCGAACGAGGTAAAGATTGAAGAATTTTTGGTTATGGTGGAGCTGAATGAGAAGTAGCTTTCCAGGAGCAGTTTTATTCTGTACACTTTGCAATATGAGGAAAACCATGGCAGCTTGCTATCACTGCCAGCAATCAAGGACATTACAATTATTGTTGCACAGGGGAAAAAATAGGTAAAAATTGTTCAGTAACAAGAACTAAAATAGTGAAGCTCTGCCATGTCTCAGAGGTACCTAGGAATATGATGTTAGTTCCAGGGTGAAGACGCTGTCTGACTGGTCGTCAGAGACCCATAGCTGACAGAGTAGCATCAAGGTTAGTGAACTGTAACAAACAAAGAACCTGTCTCCACCTATCTGTTGGTATCTCCAGTAACAGGTCTAGCATGGCTATCAGGGCAGGGATTGCCATACTTCCCTCAGTGGTGGAGCCTGCTAAAGAAATATAGCAAACCTATGGTTTTTAATTTCATGCAGGAACTGAAAAAAAAAGCTGCAGTAACCTGCTCCCATTCTGACATGATCTGTGCCACAAAGTTTTCACATCAGCTTCAAAGAGCACCACATTGCAGTTCCAGGAAGATAGAAGAAGGTGATGATGCTAGTGTCTGTATTTTCCTTGACCTGTTATCACACTAGAGGGTGATATGGTCAGAACAAGCTGAAGCCACCTTCCATTCCTCAGCTCAAGGAGGATTTGGGTGCTGCCCGACTGTCATGGGTGCTGCCCAACTGTCATGGGTGCTGCCCAACTGTCATGGATTCTGCCCGACTGTCATGGGTGCTGCCCGACTGTCATGGGTGCTGCCCCTGGCCAGACCTGAATCACCAACCTTGCCATAAGAGATGAATGCCTGACATAGCATTTAGAATTTAATTAAATTTTCTATTTTGAAATATTTTTTTGTTTACATTCTGATTACCTCATAGTTAGAATAAACTTTGTGCAATATATATTACTTTCAGAGCATATGAAAATATACGTCTGTATATATTGTCTGACAAGTTTGAACAGATAGTTCAACAGCCATGTCAGACGGCTTGGAGTCAGTACAGTCTGATGCCAGGCAATCATCAAAAACTGATTCCCGTAGTTCATCAACAAAATTTGCTACAGAGGAACCTACATCTGCAAAATCTGAAAATGTCATCAGCAAATTAGAGACAGTACAGGATTCTTTATCTCCTGGTCCAGAAGGTAAGGAGATTTTGCAAGTTGGTCATATGTATTGCATAGGTGTATGACAAAATATAAACTAAAAAGTACTAGAATAATGGAAATTGAAAAAAAAAATTAACAGTAAATGGACCAGATAGTACTTTTGTCATCTGAAGAAACACAACATCAAACAAGAAATGAGAAACAGCTAGACCAGGATGCATAGAGAAAACAAAATGGTTGAACAAACAGGCAGATATCAGCTGTGAATAATCTTACATCTTACATCCTTCCTGTGCCGTTAAACATCACATAGGGCTCGCATAGTTGTTTACCAAGTTTTCCTGTTCTTGGAAAATCTTTCAGCCTCATCAAGGGATGTTATACCCACTAAACTGGCTTCTCTTAACAATATCCTCTTTAGAGTTTCATGTGGTTGACCTCTTTTTCTTCAGCCTCTTGTGCTCCACTTGATAGCTTGTATTCTCTGATTGTTTCTTCTCATCACATAGCCTACATATGTCCATCTTTTTTTTTTCTGATTGCCCATGATATAGGTTGTTGTTTGCTCATCTGTCATATCTCTGCATTGTTCTTGAATTCATTCCACTTTATACTGAGTATTTTCCTGAGGCATTTATTTTCAAACAAGTCTAATTTCTTGTCTATTTCTTTAGTTGATTTCCAGCTTACGTATGCATAAATGAGGGTGGATATCACATTTGAATTGAATAATCTCAACTTGATTTTTGTGCTTATAACTTTCGAAATAATGTTAATAAAGCACATGGTTTATCAGAAACTGAATTTCATGGATAGAAAATAAATGCCTGCTTCCCCTACTTGGACCATGTCTCTGACACAAGAGCAATTTCCACATTGTGAACTTGAAGTACTGAAGGGAATCCTGTTTTGTGTGAATGTTTTTATTTTTGACATCATATTACATCTGCTGTAGCTTAATGCGCAGTAATGAAAAGAGATGGTTCAGTGATCACATTAACTGACAATTACTGGTAAAGTACTAAGAAAAAGAAAAACTGAAAATTTTAGAAGTCATTAGGTACTGTAACCAGTTTATATTATCAAAAACCTAGTAGAAAGTAACCAACAAAATTGATTTGAGGATAATCAGGCCAGAGAGCTGATGATGCTCAGTTTGCATGGTGGAGCATCAGCCAGTTTTGACTTTGGTTCAGCTAGTGAACATTTTGTAAAGATTAAGTCTCATCATAAATAAGGTAAGAAAAAATATTCAAACGAGCATTTGTTTGTGCTTTTTTTTTTTTTTTTTGTGCTGATGTTTGTCAAAAATGTTTTCATTATGAGGGGTGATTGATAAGTTCTCGGCATAAGGTACAAATACTTGAAACACACAGTTGATATTAGGTGCATTCATAGATCAGGTTAATGTAAGATTAAATACCAAGTTTCAAGAAATTAACTACAACCAATTTTTTTTTACAGGCTACTGAAGTGATAAGGGGTAGCAGAAGTTAAGAAAATGGGTACAATTTCTCATCGAGCAGTCATTTGCTACCTCTGTATCAAGGGCTTATCATCGAAGGAGATCTATGATGATATGGTAGAGACTCTAGAGGAGAGTGCCCCTTCTTACAGCACAGTGAAGAAATGGGCATCTCAATTCAAACATGGAAGGGAGAGACTGGAAGATGATCCTCATCCAGGAAGACCAAGAACGGTAACCACCTATGAAACCACCGGCAAAATCCATGACATGATAATGGAGGATCGACGACTAACTGAGTAGTACTTTGCTACTGAGTTGGGCATCTCCCAGGAACGTGTTCATGCCATTATTCACAATGATCTTCAAATGACAAAGGTCTCTGCTTGATGGGTCACGAAACTTCTTGGAGCTGATAACAAACGACAGCGTCTCAACATGTCAAGAGACAATCTTGGCCATTTTTCTGCAGATCCTGAAAAGTTTCTTTAGAAATTTGTGACTATGGATGAGACTTGGGTTCATGATTTTCAACCAGAAACCAAAGAACAGTCAAAGCAATGGAAACATGGATCTCCACCTCCAAAGAAAGCAAGGGTGGCTCTGTCTGCAGGCAAAGTGATGACTTCCATCTTTTGGAATTCAGAAGGTGTGCTATTGGTAGATTATCTTCAAAAGGGCAGAACGGTCACCAGGACCTATTAAACTAATCTTGTGAAGCAACTACGTGTCAAACTGAAGGAAAAGTGTTGAGGGAAATTGACAAAAGGAGTCATCTTTCAGCAAGACAATGCTCCAGTTCACAAGTCAGCGGTGGCAATGGCTGCCATTCATGAATGCAGCTTCCAGCTTCTTGAGCATCCTCCTTATTCCCAAGATTTGGCCCCTTCAGACTATTACATGTTTACCAAACTCAAAAAAGAGCTCAATGGTTGCAAATTTGCTTCAAATGATGAAGTCACTCATGCTGTAGACCACTTTCTACTGGAAAAAGATGCTGACTTTTACAAAGAAGGAATCCATATGCTCCAGGATCGCTGGACTAAGTGCATAAACTTGCAAGGGGACTATGTTGGGAAATAACCCCAAAAAGTCATCCACAAATAATCCGTTGTACCTTATGCCAAGAACTTATCAATCACCCTTGTATATATGTGTGTGTGTATGTATATATATATATATATATATATATATATATATATATATATATATATGGACACTTAACAAAACAGCTGAGAAACACATAAATGCCTTTGAATGTAAATGCTACAGAAGAGTTCTTCAAATATCATGGACACAAAAAAGAACATATATATCCATATTACAAGAACTTAATATTGAAGAAGGCTGGCTAGTAAAGAGGATTAAAGAGAGAAATATTTTGGACACATTAAATGTCATGATAATCTAGAGAAGACCATCTTGGAAAAAGATGGGAAAAAGAAAGAGAGGAAGACCAAGGCGAAGATGGCTGCAAGGCATCGTTGATGATCTGCAAATGGATGCATCAGCAGCAGGCCATCTTGCTCACAACCGAGAGGCCTACAGAAGTGCTTTTAGAGAGGCAAAGTTCCACAAGGGACACCCAAATGAATGAATGAATATAATATATAATATAATAATAGTATATAATATAATAATAAAACATATATAATATCACAATTGTTATTAATACTCTTTTGTTTATTCACATCCATGTAGCTTACTGAATAACTTCCACTGAAGCATATTTTGGTATATCTCATTTCTACTCTTCAGCAGGTCAAGCCTATGAGATGTTGATGCAATCTGTCTCAGCTCATCTCTGTTCTTGGCTTTCTTTCTTTAGTTGTTTTCTCTGAGATCTTCCAGCTAGCCTATCTGTCTTTGCTATGGTTGCCCCTTGCTCTTGTGCCATCCATCTCCTGTGTGTGTACATATATTGCTCAGCTAAGCTCTCTCCTGCCTCTTTGTTTGTACCTTCCCGTAACAGGCATAATATGGCTATTGGAACAGGGTTCACTGCAGCTGTCGTGGTGGTAGAATCTCCTAAGAATCATTTTATGTCCCTGCTTTATATTTACACTCCAGATTTGCAAAAATAGCGGCCATAACCCACTACATGACCCAGTTGTTATAATCTGTTGGCTTTCATTTTGAGATTATTAGTGATTTTATATTTTTTATATGATAAGTAGTTCATTAGTATTAGCCAGTTATCAATTACTGATTACAGTACCATAAAATTAAAAATAAATGAAAAAAACCCCAGAAATGTCAGATTGTAAGAAAAAAAAAAGATGTATTCAGGGATTTGAATTATTTGCTTTCAAAGAGACTTATGTCACACTATATGTAAAAGACTTTATTCTTTTTTTTTTTTTTAAGAAGAAAGTGATGACCTGGTACCTTTACCTTCAACTGAGGATGGTGATGGTGAGGGTAAGTTGTAAATAATAGTAACAGTGGTGTGTTATTACAAGTGATAATTCTTCAGAAATTCATCTTACATCCTTCCCATGCAGTTAAATGTTGCATAGGGCTCGCATGGTAGTTTGCCAAGATTTCCTGTTTTCGGCGAGCTTTTCAACCTCATCAAGGGATGTTATTCCCACTAAGCTGGCCTCTCTTAACAATGTCAGAATTCTACAGCACAGTTAATTTTTGTTTTGTTTTTTTAACTTCACCTTTATTTGGGTAACGCATGGTGCAATTTGTGGACTGAAATTCGTGAAGTATCAAATTTTTCTTTTAAATGAATGACAGTCATGTCTATAAAACAGTTTGATACACACTTCAGTAAGATCAGATCTCCTTCACCTTCAAGGGTAGTACAGTACTAATTTTGTAATACACGTTTCTCTGACTCTCTCTGTTTCTCTCATTCTTTCTGGCCAAATCTTGTGCTCTGATGTGAGGAACCGCAGGCTGCAGCTGGCTGAGATTCTCCTTCACTTCCTTGAAGTGTTCCCTGGTAATTAGCTGTGACAGAGCTTGCTCTTGTATTAGTGAGGCTGGGATTGTCATGGTGCACTGAAATATCAAAACATTCCCATCATTCCTTCCTCCTTCTGTTTAATCAGAAACTTAAGACAGTTAGTCAGCTGTTTTCTCCATCAGTCATTATTATCAGAAACTACACTGCTAAATTCCTTTACATTCATAACAACAGTAGCAACTGATACCAAACATAATCATCACATCATTCTGTCTACTATAAGCTCTTTTCTTGTTCATACAAACATAACACACACAACACGCACAGATGCATAAATCTGAAATATTAATAAATAAGATAATACGAAGGCCTTATGTGAGTAAATTTGTTAAAATTTAAGCTAATAATAAGACTTTCATATTTGATATTTTTTTTCTTGGAGTTTCCAGATTAGGTCAACTCTCCTTTCAGACTGAGACACAGTAACATTTCCATCATGCAGAAAGTACCATTGCTAATCTGTGGCCAGGAATTGATGCTACTGCACTGCACTACAAATCTTCTACAGGCAGAATGTGTTTCTTAGAATCTTGGGAAAGGAAAATGGAGCAAAGACGCTTATATGAAAGCCATGAGACAGTTATCACAGCTGGTCAATGTCACATTCTATCAACTGCACTTTATTAGCCAGTTTGGGTCAGATAGATTTTTTTTTTCCTTGAGGCATCCAGGCATTAGTGAAGCTGTGGTCAACCTGCTTTAAATGTGGTAGGGACCAATGTTCCCTCTAAGCTGCTGGCTTGGCCACACAAAAAAATCATGGCATGCACAAAATTTTGTGTACTGCACAAAAAAGTAAAACAGCTACTTTTATTGCTAAATTTCCTGATCTAAAACCATTAATCCTGAACTTCATAGACTTTAAAAAGGCATTTGATAGCATACACAGATTTATTGTGGAGAATTTTAAGAATATATGGAATACCATCTAAGACTGTCAACATCATTTGAGACCTCTGCAATGGATATGTTTGTGCAGTCAACACAGAAGAAGGAATGAGGAATGGTTCCAGATTGAAACAGGTGTGAAACAAGGATGTATATTTTCTCCCTTGCTTTTTGGAACTGTCATAGACTTCATAATGAAAAAATGCCGCACAAGTAAAATGGGCATTGATTGGGTACATGAGACCCAACTGTAAGATCTTGATTTTGCAGATGACATAACTCTTATCAGTGACAGTGTGAAATCAATGCAAGAAAAAACACTCTGTCTTCAATGGTTAGTAAAATAGGACTTGAAATTAATAAGGATAAAACAAAAATAATGAAACTTCTCATTAACCATGAGGGAAAAATATACATAGAAGGAACAGCTGTTGATGAAGTAAACCAATTTACATATCTCGGCAGCTACATAGACCAGGATGGGAGACACCAGAAAGGAAGTTAGAATTCAAATTGCAAAAGCAGCACTGACCTTCAAGATTCTTGAGAACATATGGCATTCAAAAGTTATAAGCACAAAAACCAAGTTAAGATTATTCGATTCAAATGTAATATCCACCCTCATTTATGCATGTGAAAGCTGGAAATCAACTAAAGGAATAGACAAGAAATTAGACTCTTTTGAAAACAAATGCCTAAGGAAAATACTCTGTATAAAGTGAAATGAATTCAAGAACAACAGAGATATAAGACAGATGAGCAAACAACAACCTGTCTCATGGGTGATTAGAAAAAAAAAATGGACATATGTTGGTCATGTGATGAGAAGAAACAATCATATAATCCCCAAACAAGCTATCAAGTGGAACACAAGAGGCCGAAGAAAAGAGGTTGACCACATGAAACTCTAAAGAGGACATTATTAAGAGAGGCCAGTTCAGTGGGCATAACATCACTTGATGAGATTGAAAAACTCACAAAAGACAGGAAATCTTGGCGAACTACCGTGCAGGCCCTATATGACGTTTAGCGGCATGAGAAGGATGTAAGATATATTGTGATATGGTAGCACTGAGGAAAATTATGGTAGCATTACATGAGTTTCCTTCCAGAATTCATTGTATTTTACTTTTTTTCTAATGAGAACTTCAGATTAAATTCTATAATTTAACTCTAGGACACATGTTTGCACACAAAATTAATTTTGAAAATATAATTCCACATGGGGTTCCAAATTTTGCACACAATCCACAAAACCTTAGAGGTCAGTGGTGGAAACTATTGAAAAATGATAAGAAATTTTCAATAATATTTGTACATTTTATTCAGAGTTTAAAAAAAAAAATTAAGGTTACTTTTTGACTTACCTTCTTATGTTAAATAAGTTTATATATACAGGGAGTTTTTTAATGTGTGCTTGGTGAAGATGTCTGTCTGATGAGGCAATTAGTGACCCATAGCTGATATGCTAGCATCAGGGTTAGCGAACCATAGCTGTCCCACCCACCTCTCTGATGGTATCCCTAGGAACAGGTCTAGCCTGGCTAACGGGGCAGGGATCACCATAGTCCCCATGGCGGTGGAGTCCGCTAAAGAAACATTGCACACCCCCTGCTTTTTAGCTGTACTCCGGGACTGAAAAAGTAGCTGCCATAACTCGCTCCCACGCCGATACGAAGCTGTTCCTCAATACCCCTACAGCATCGGCTGCAAAGAACACCAGCTCGTAGTTACAGGGACTTCATACAAGTACAAGTACAATGGTGTATGCATGATGCGTGAATGAGCATATGTATTCATATATATTATGTATGAATCACCATTTAAAATAGAATTTATTGTTGGTTCTTTGTTTAGTGTTGGAAGTGGTAGATATACATTATGCTGAACAGGTATAAGCATAGGGCCAAGGAAGGGTCTGGGAGTTGATGTTGGGGGGGAGGGAAAAAAGCCTCTGCAAATATATAGATCATTACTGTATGAATTTTATATCAGGAGATGAATGGTTGACCCTTACGAATTTTAGTCTAGAGACTTGGGTGATGGTTGATCTGCCACAGGTAGAAAGAGCAAATGTTGAGCCATATGTTTTCTTTCTTGTTCAGCTGTTGTCAATGATGGAGTGCCTGAGCAGAAATGGGAACAAGATTTTCAGCCAGAGATGAGTGTGGTGAGTAGGTTATGATTTTCATCCAGAGATGAGTGTGGTGAGTAGGTTGTGATTTTCATCCAGAGATGAGTGTGGTGAGTGAGTAGGTTGTGATTTTTCATCCAGAGATGAGTGTGGTGAGTAGGTTGTGATTTTCATCCAGAGATGAGTGTGGTGAGTAGGTTGTGATTTTCATCCAGAGATGAGTGTGGTGAGTGAGTAGGTTGTGATTTTCATCCAGAGATGAGTGTGGTGAGTGAGTAGGTTGTGATTTTCATCAAGATATGAGTGTAGTGAGTGAGTAGGTTGTGATTTTCATCCAGAGATGAGTGTGGTGAGTGAGTATGTTGTGATTTTCATCCAGAGATGAGTGTGGTGAGTGAGTATGTTGTGATTTTCATCCAGAGATGAGTGTGGTGAGTGAGTAGGTTGTGATTTTCATCCAGAGATGAGTGTGGTGAGTGAGTATGTTGTGATTTTCATCCAGAGATGAGTGTGGTGAGTGAGTATGTTGTGATTTTAATCCAGAGATGAGTGTGGTGAGTGAGTAGGTTGTGATTTTCATCCAGAGATGAGTGTGGTGAGTATGTTGTGATTTTCATCCAGAGATGAGTGTGGTGAGTGAGTAGGTTGTGATTTTCATCCAGAGATGAATGTGGTGAGTAGGTTGTGATTTTAATCCAGAGATGAGTGTGATGAGTGAGTAGGTTGTGATTTTCATCCAGAGATGTGAGTGGTGAGTAGGTTGTGATTTTCATCCAGAGAAGATTGTGGTGAGTGAGTAGGTTGTGATTTTCATCCAGAGATGAGTGTGTTGAGATTTACTGAAAAATAAACAAAACAAAGTGTGTAAACAGATGGAAAAATAACTCTAAATTCATTATGATAAACATGTTTTTTTCACATTTATGATGCAGATTTTCATTGAAGAAATAACCACACATTTTATTATTTTACAGTTGGATATGATAAAGAAACGGATAATTGTGAGTGGAGTGAGGGACATCACTTTGGATCAAAACCAAATTGAAATTATTGAAAAATTCATCACAAATGAGTCCATTCGCCTTCTTGTGGCATACAATGACCGCTACCGAGGATTCAACATTGATTTACTGATGCCGTCATCCTCTGTGCAGCATCTCTGCTACTTCATTAAGTCAGCCAGTGTCACAGAGATCACTAGTGAAAATTTTCTGAAAGAGGTTCAGTATGGCTCTATCAAGGGTGGCCATATTGAAAGTCTCTTAAGGACGATGATGGGAATCTACTCGCCCATTTTTTTCGAAAATCATTCGTGGCCAGACAGTATCCTGTTTACTTTGTTAGCTTCTTCAGTTTAACTGCCAGAGAATTTGGTCAAGGTATATACTGCAGATATGTGAGTGTATATTGTCAGTATAGATCAGTGCACTGTAAATTCTCAGTAAGTAGATGTAGTTTTTCCATAACAAAAGAGAATGCCAGTTTATGGTAATGTAGATGCAAACAGTTGATGATGTATGCTGTAATCTGTTAAACATGTATGCCCATTTTAGCTACAACATATTCTTTCTTTTGGCAAAAAAAATGCTATCAAGTTCTGTGCGTGGGGAGAAAGGTTTTCGCTCCCTTCCCGGATGTCGAGAGTTAAGGTGTTTCGATGCAGAAGCGAGGTGTTTGTCCGTCGAGCAAAGCCTATAAAGCTAGCCAGCCAGGTTCGTGCTAACGCATCGGTGGTGTACTATGGTGTTGTCGACTGATGGTCTCAAAATTGGCCCCTCTCTCGCAAAGAGTATCAGGTCGATAGTATGTAATGTGTGTTAGTTGTCAGTGCTGTGCTTTCTTCTCATTTATTAGAGTAGAGAGAGCCGGCTGCCGCCACCCTATTAATGGAAATGAAATGCCGCTGGGGTCGAAAGGGATCCACTCTGAGCAGAGCGCTGTCTCCCTTGCCCCGTGTCAGTCAGTCGGCAGATATCTGACTAAGGTTTGGTGAAGAAAGCTATCTGGTTAATCCTGCCAGTGGACGGTGGCCATGGAAGTCGGAACCCGCTAAGGAGTGTAACAACTCACCTGCTGAATCAACCAGCCCTGAAAATGGATGGCGCTAGAGCATCGGACCCAAACCGGGCTGTTTTGGCAATCGGCCCTTCCATGGGAGTGGAAGCGAGGCCGAGATGAGTAGGAGGGCCATCAGGGTGAGCATGGAAGCATGGGGAGTGATCCTGGTTGGAGCCGTCCCGGGTGCAGATCTTGGTGGTAGTAGCAAATATTCAAATGAGAACTTTGAAGACCGAAGTGGAGAAAGGTTCCATGTGAACAACAGTTGAACATGGGTCAGTTGGTCCTAAGAGATAGGAAGACTCCATTCTGACCCTGGGGCATTCTTTCTTTCTTTATGTATTGGAGTCTGCCCCAGCTGCTGGTGAGATTCTTCAGCTGCTGTGCATGGGGTGAAACTCCTCCTGGCCAATGAAGAAAAAAGAGACTAGGGTTGCCGTGTGGCAAAGGATTAAGTGAAGTAACCAGTAGTCTCAAGGTCAGGACTACTCATACCATGGCACCGACCTAAATACGCCTATACTGGGGTAACATGCCTAAACCGGCTTAACCCAGGGGTGAAACTTACTAGTGGCAAGGATTCATTGTTCTGGACAAAAGCTCCATTCTGGTCGCTTCTTCTTCTTTATTAGCTTCTACCACCAAGACTGCCCTATGATCCAACTGAATTTACTTCTAAGGTCCTGTGGTCCTCCTGTGGTCTTCCTGTGGTCCCCGAGAGGACCACAAGAGGTTCAGAGTATTGCGGGGCTTGGGCCTGTATTCTCGGTGGGTTACAGAAGCAGGATTGCATGACACTCTGGTTTTCGTTGCACCAGTTTAATCTATAGTTGGACTTTTTCACCGGAAAACGTCGACATGGTTTGGATATCGGCATATACCCACTGGGTGAGAGGTGGTTGGCCATCCAGCCTAGAGTTGGACTTTCTCACCGGAAAACCTCGACGTGTTTTGGATATCAGTATATCCCCACCAGGTGAGAGGTGGCTGCCCATCCAATCCAGAGTTGGACTTTCTCACTGGAAAACCTTAATGTGATTTGGATATAATATATCCCCATCGGGTGAGAAGTGGTTGTCTATCTAGACTGCACTGGTCCAGTGTCTCCGACTTCAGCATTTTGTTGGTGGCTGCTACCCTTCCTGGTGGTGACCAGGATGACGAATCCTTGGCACTAGTGAGTTTCACCCCTGGGTTAAACTGGTTTAGGCATATTATCCCAGTATAGGACGTGATCAGCCTCTAGAACGGAGGTACCATGATATGCGTAGCCATCAAGTTCCACCCCTGGGTTAAGTCGGTTTAGTCATATTACCCCAGTATGAGTGTATATCGGACATGGCTGGCTTCTAGAACAGATGTGTCTTGGTATGAGTAGCCCTCACTGCGAGTCTACTGGGCATATCGATTAAACTTCACTTAATGCTTTCCATCACCTTTTCCACAGCAGCACCGCACGGCAACCCTAATCACATTTTTCTTCATTGGCCAGGAGGAATTTCACCCCACGTGTGGCAGCCAAAGAATCTCTCCAGCAGAGCCAAGGTTTACCCCCTGGTTAAGCCGGTTTAGGCATTTGAGCCAGTAAGGGTGCATATAGAACGTGGCCGGGCTCTAGAGCAGAGGTGTCATGATATGAGTAGCCCTGACCTCGAAACTACTGGGTACTTCACTTAATCCTTTCCATCACCTTTTCCACGATGGCGCAGTGTGGCAACCCAAATTGCATTTTTCTTCATTGTCCGGGAGGAGTTTCACCACATTCATGGTAGCTGAAGAATCTTGCCAGCAGCAAGCAGGAGCTTTCCTTCTCCTAGATGAGCTACCAACCAAGACTAATGAGTCTCATCTACTCGAAAGTATCTGGTTTTCAGGCGCCAGATATTTGCCTTTTGCCCCTTCTCCTGTCAGTTTAAACAAGTTCCACCACAAGAAGGCCAGAAGCTGGACTTGGACTGTCAGAGGCTATTTGAGACACATGCTGTGGAGACATTTAATTGGAGTGGAGAGCATATCCCTTACCCCAGCTCCAGCTATTACAGTCCTTAGAACCGTTCTTCTTTTTGAAATTGTTACAGTTCTTTGGAATTAATGGTTGCATTATGAATGTGTACACCAAAAATTCATAAACATTTTTTGAGTGTTGACTCTTTCCCACCCAATTCCCCCCACCCCAAGGATTCATTGGTCCTTTATTGGTCATGGGCAAGAAAAATGAAAAGAAAAAAGGAAAATAGTATATACAAGGGGCGTTCAGAAAGTAATGTGCCACATCATTTTTTTTTTTTTTTTTCAGCTAATAATGAAGATAAAAGCATGACATTTTGCACACTTTAAATATGGCATATGCCAATTGTGTGAACCAAATTGCACCACAACCAACCAAAGAATATGACTGCCCTAACCGTTGAAATGGAGCGTGTTAGCAACTTGCGGTATAAGCAGCAAATTGTGATAGAATTTCTCTTTGCAGAGATGGAAACTGTTGTGAACATTCACAAGCATCTATGTGATATGAATGGAATTTTGCAGTCGACAGGAATACAGTCAGTCACTGGGTTCAGAGAGTCAAAGAATCAATAAGTGGAGATGATCGGCCGCGCTGTGGATGCCCTGCCGCAGCCGCCAAGGAGGAAATGATGAAATGCGCTGAGGGCATTACTCTTACTGACACTACTCAACAGTTGGCCTTAAAGCTGTCAGTTAGCAATGGTAGTGCAAATGCAGTTATAAAAGTTCTCAGATTTTCTAAGATTTGCGCAAGATGTGTTTCTCAAACTCTCAAAAATGACTATCGAATGCAAAGGGAAGCAATTTCTTCTGAATTGTTGGAGTATTTCAATGCTGAGGGAGAGAACTTTCTGGCTAAGATTGTAACAGGTGACAAAACCTGGGCACATCATTTTGAACCTGAGACAAAAAGGCAGTCAACAGAGTGGCATCATCCGTGATCACCATGAGGAAAGAAATTCAAGACAACTCCTTCAGCTGGAAAGGTCATGATCACTGTCTTTTGGGACATTGAAAGTGTGATTCTTATGGATGTTATGCCAAGCAGAGAGACAATCAATTTGCAAGCTTACATTAAGACATTGAAAAAATTAAATCAACATTTTCGCAGAGTTCAGCCACACAAGAATCCAGCAGATCTGCTTCTCCTTCATGACAATGCACACCCTCACACAAGTCTGGCAACACGGAAAGCAATCACCAAATTGGGTTGGACTGTACTACCCCATCCACCCTATAGTCCCGATTTGGCACCCTCTGATTTCCATCTGTTTAGTCCACTTAATAATGCATTCCGAGAGGTAAGATTTGAAGATGTCGAAGGAGTGATTCATGCAGTGAAGAAATGGCTACATAATCAAGAGAAAATCTGGTACGGGCTAGGAATACATGAACTTGTTTCGCGCTGGTGTAAAGCCGTACATGTTGATAGGGATTATGTTGAATAATACTGATGTTTACATGACATATCCATGTATATTGTGTATAAATTTCATGCTTTTTGAATAAACAGTTCCAGAGAAAAACAATATGATGCATTACTTTCTGAACACCCCTCATAAAAGCTAAAAACTTTATAAGTAGCACAACCTCATTTCAAATTACTTTAGGAAATAAATACATAAACAGTATGTTAGTGATGTAAAGGATAAACTGAACTCATTAATGTAAAGGATAAACAGTACATTATTACCAAATTTATTAATGGTAAAATTGACATTGACAAGCTCAGCAAAATCAGCTTCAACCATGCAGGAACATTTTCAGCTCTGGATACCAGAATCTTAAATCAGTCTTGTTTGACCCTTTCCGGGCTTTTCAGCTCCATTCATTGTCTCATCAGTTTGTGAGTTTCACTTTTAACTATTTTGGGGGCTATTTGTCCTAAACTGTTTTCTTGCATACTATATTACTTAACCAAAGCTCACAGGTATTAAGAATGATTTCTCAGCCCAGCTGCACCGTTTTCTTGCCAACCTAACTGACACACGCTGGAAACTGGAAGGAAAGACTGTTTTATACATCCCAACAGAGGGAATGAAGATTCCAGTAGAAGAGGCGGCAAAGAACAAAGACCTGGTGCAGCGTTTGGAGAGTAAGTATGCATATTGTTTTATCAGAAGGTTTATAAAATGGTGTGCATGTATTGTTGGCCAGATTCAAGAAAACACAAAAACCTGCACTCACTATAGAGGTCTGAGAGTTCAAATCTGTCCTCAGGAAAAAAGAGAAATGATGTAGGGCACACATGAAGACATCCCACTGATGATGGGATTCATGTTTAGATGGCTGAGCATATGAAACTGAATGCAAAAGGAGGATTGCTTGAAGCAAGGATGTGGTGTGATGGTAGTGAGCCGGCTAGCTAAGAGAATGGTGTTGGTTACCAGCCTGATTTCAGTATGATCTAGCTGGTATGATTGTAAGACTGGTTACCTGACACTAGTTGTAAGACTGGTTACCTGACACTATTTGTAAGACTGGTTACCTGACACTAGCACAACTGGTCCTTGAGTTAAGATTATCAAATCATACTCTACGTTAATTTGATATTTCATTGATTTTACTATTATATCATTAGTACATATAAGTGGTGGCCTGGTTAGTTCAGTGGTTAGGTCCTAGGTTTACTCATCTGGTGGTACTGGGTTCAAGTCCCAGCGGTGGGATTTTTTTTCTGGTACACACCAGAAAGCCCTCGGGATCAACCCAGCCTCTAAAAATGGGTAGCAGAGAAATCTGGGAAGGTAAATTTGGCCAGATGTGATCCTGACCACATTACACTTTCATGCGGTGAATGTCTTGGAAATACAGGCCTAACACTGTATCACCAATATGACTTACCACCATGTAAATAGGGGATTTAGCTTTACCATTACATATTAACTATAAATTCAGGTGTGTAGCTCAGGTGTTTATCTAGTAACAGTGTGAAGGAATGGGTCCTTGCTCAAGCTGGAGTCTATGGAGGGGCCTGCCACCTGTAGCAAAAACTGTATTGGTGAAAATCCTTTAGCCTCTACCAGCCTTCAGTCATTTATTTGTTGTTCAAAGCATTCTGGTGCAACAGGCTGGGCACTGAAGGAGGGATCTGTGGTGCTTCCGTTTGCATCTTTGGGCTTTCTGAAAAATCTGGTTCTTTGGTCCCCTTCTGGGGAAAGGAGGGAAAGACATTGTTGACAAGTGTCTGATTTTAAGATGTTTTTCTGAGGCTTTTTTTTTTCTTCTTTTTTTTTTTTTTAATCACGGGATTAGCTGTGAAGAGTACAAAGTTTAACTGTATACAAGAAATTTTCTTTGTCATAAGAGAGTGAAGCAACATAATACTTAAGATGATGAAAGTTCTTCCTTCATTCTTACAAACATTTTACTTCTGTACTTTAAATTTAAGAACAAATATATCCATACTGCAAGAACTTAATTTTGAAGAAGGCTGGCTAGTAAAGAGGATTAAAGAGGGAAAACTTAAATATTGCGGACACATTAAACGTCATGATAATCTAGAGAAGACCATCTTGGAAGGGTACATAATGGGAAAAATAGAGAGGAAGACCAAGGCAAAGATGGCTGCAAGACATCGTTGATGATCTGCAAATGGATGCATCAGCTATGGGCCATCTTGCTCACAACTGAGAGGCCTACAGGAGTGCTGTTAGAGAGGCAAAGTTCTGCAAGGGACATGCAAATAAATGAATGACTTAAAATTTATGAAGCTCTAAGTTGGTTCTGTAACACCAAAAAAAAAAATAAATAAAATAACCACATTTACTGGCTCATGTAATCTCAGATAGTCTTTTTTTTTTTTTCTTAATTTTACTGTCACAGCTTTTACTCAGTGGTTTTACATTTATGTACTTAGTGGCATATACATAGACATATAAACATACAAAAACCATTTTCATTTTCTAGTTATCTTTGAACAAGAGCTTTGTTAGAAAGATTATTGCTGTTTTTATGAAGAGTTATTATCCTCTTGACAGCATCCATAATCCACTGGGCTAGACAGATTAAGGAAGTGCTTAGCTCCCAGGACGGCTCTGAGTTGGCGGAGAACACTGGGCCTCTTGAGGAAATTGATTTCTGGAAAAACCGCTGCATGGATCTGTCAGGCATTACAAAGCAGCTGGAAAAGCCAGGAGTGAAGCGCATCACACAGATTTTGGAAATGGCCAAATCCTCATATGTCGCACCATTTCTCAAACTCTCAGGCCAGATTATAGTGAGTTATTGGCCATTTCTTCACAATAAAGGATTAGAAGTTTTTTTCCCCTTTCACATTTGCTGTGGAGTAAAGTAATATTCTGCTCATGTTTAATAACAATAATTAAATTAGTTAATTCTACTTGCTCTACTGCAAGTTTTTGACCATGCTAAATCTGGATCCATAAAATTGTCTCTAGGTTTTTGTGGCATGTCTCATAACTTCTGCTTCTTGTCCAGTCTGTCCCATCAGGTCTTTTGATGTAAGTCTACATGGACACTCATGTAGTATAAATTAAAGAGCAGTGGTTCCCAGAATGGGCACTGCTGTCCTATGTCAGCACATGGAAGATCCAAGTGAGCAGTGAGGGAGAAGAAAGTGGCAGCGAGCATCAGAACCAGTTGGGGGTGCTGTGGATGCAGCTTACAAGGCAAAGGGCCAGAAGCTTGAACAATTTTGAAAGCCACTGTTATAGAAATTACATTCTAATCTCACAGAAACATTTATTTATTTATGATGTTTTGAGTGTAAATGATCCAGTGATTTTCAGTGTACTTAGGATGGTCTGGTGATGTCTTGGTAACTTCTGGACTGGATCAAGTTCACTTTTTATGCCTAACTTTTTTTCTTTAACTGAATTTTGTGTTAGTACTGAATTTATATCACTGGGTTCCCCTGGGAACAACTGTGTTAAGAATACACTTATCTTAACATAGTCTTTGTGAAACAGGGAACATAGATTTGTTTGCTTAAAAACTCTGACCGGCTTCTGTAGCCCAGAAACCTGTAGCAATCAACACTAGTTGTAATTGTTATTTTTGTAAAATGCAATGTCATGTTGGTGGACGAATGGGGACATGGAGATTGCCAGCGGGGATGAGGAAAATCTGGTATGAAACCAATGAATCCAGGACGTGACAAACCTATGGGTCTTCACAACAATGGCTATCAGAATGATGTAAACAAAACAGAGCCAGTAGACTATAGGTGGCGGGGAATGGATATCATTGAGGCACTCATCAGATTCCTCGTCCCAACGTCGGAGTGTCTCTGTGGAACTGTCTCAAAGTCGTCTGGCCAGCCAGCATTGCATGCTGGATCTGACATGGAGAAGGGGATGGAAAACAAAGTTTTGGCCAGGTCAGCCTACACCATTGTCTTCATGGCAGACTGAACAAGACCATAGTCTGCCCTAGCAAAGAAAGGTGCTGAAGTCGGAGGTACTCAGCCAAAAGGCGCATCGCAAAAATTAGGGTACCATGCATCATCGCCAGTGTGTGTACAAAGAAGAAGAATAAGATATCACTGGGTAATGGCAGAAGAAACCTAAAATTATGATGAATAATAATTATTTTGTTATAATCATTAATACTTGATTTTCAACCTTGATATGGGAGTCAAATCTTCAATGAATTTTTTTTTATGGTTTCTTGTTTTGTTTTTTCTTTTGATTCTGTCTTCATTTTTATAGGGTCATCATGTCTTTTATCATCATGCTCTGTGTTGTCATGACTTGGGCTGTCATGGCTTGAGTCATCATACCCTGGATTGTCATGTCTTGGGCTGCCATGGCTTGAGTCATCATTCCCTGGATTGTCATGTCTTGGGCTATCATGGCTTGAGTCATCATACCCTGGATTGTCATGTCTTGCAAAAGCAGTGTTGACCTTCAAGATCATCATGCACTGTATTATCATGTTCTGGATCATCATGAATTGTCATGTCTTGGATCATAATGCACTAGATCATCATGTTTTGGATTGTCATGTCCTCCACCATCATGACTTGGATCATCATGCCATATATTATGTCTTGGATCATTATGCCCACCATCATGACTTTGATCATCATGCCGTATAGTCTTGGGTCACTATGCCCACCATCATGACTTGTATCATCATGTCTTGAACCATCATATGTTGGATGTCTTTAATGCTCTAATGTTCTTTAACATCTTTCTTATGGTTGAAATAGTTTTTAAATTCTGTGTACTTGAAACACACAAAAAGAATTTATGTTATTATTCTCACGACATAAATACAGGAAGGATCAAGACAAGCTGAGAGCAATCTGAAATTTTTAAGTGTTTTGAAAGATCCGTGCCATGAACTAGCTGATGCAAAGCCAAAGGACATACCAAAGTTGCTGCCAAAGATTCTGAATATCATCCGCATGATTTGGGTTAACTCTGATTTTTACAAAACCAAAGAGAAGCTGACAGGAATTCTGAAGAAGGTTAGTAGTGGTGTTTCCTTCCTTCATGTCTAGCCTTCTTTACCTCTCTCTGGGCCATAGGCCATCAACAAGTGCACTCCATTTATTTTCTCTTGTTGACATTTTCGTAGCTAACATTTTTTGACTGGATAGAGTTGCTGGCCCTATGCTGAATCCTCCTTAGTCACCTTTTACAATTGTGCTTAGTAGGATACAGTAGTCCTATTCTTTGCTTCCCAGGCATATGCTCAGATACCAGTTACCTCATGGGGGAGTGGTATTTCTCTCTCTTTCTCTGAACCTTAAGTGCCCAGGGCACATGGGGCTTCCGCAAGGGTTTTTCACAAATGCCTGTCCTTTGCCTTTTTTTCTGCTCTTGCCCAGGTGAGCCCTCTATTGCATCTTCTCTGTTGTTCTTCTCCATGTCTCTTTTGGTCTACTCTTACTTCTGTTCCCCTGTGGTGTCCATCTTAGTGCTATTTTTGGTAGTGAGTTGTCAGTCATTCAGAGCACATGTCCCAACCATCGCCAGCATCTTTCCTCAATAATTGCTGTCAGTGGCTTCATCTGCATTTCTGCCAACAAGATGTTATTTCTTATTGTGTCTGGCCAAAATATTTTTCTAATTCTTCGTAAACATTTAGTCTGGAAAGAATTCAACTTGTTTTCTATGGTTTTGGTGATTTTCCAGAATAGAGTAGTACACTTAGAATATTACTCTTAAATATCCTGATTTTCATATTCATGCTTAGTTTTTTTTTTTATTTCCATATAGTCTGCAGCATTGCAAAAGCCTGGTTTGCTCTAGTAAGTCTGCTGTTGATGTCCTCTGTGCTGTCTCCATTTTCTACTACTCTGCTGCCAAGATATAAAAATTCGTTGACCTCCTCCACTAACTTGCTATCTACTCTGAGTACATTTCTGTTGTTCACATTTTGCTTCATTAACTTTCTTTCCTAAGTTGATCTTTAGTCCTTTGTTGTTTGCATTCTGAGTTAGCTTGTTTATATATCTTGCATGTCTTTGTGACTGCTTGATAGTAGACAAATGTCATCCGTAAAGTCAAGGTCCTCCAGCACTGTGTCAAGGGTCCATTGTAATCCTCTGCATTTGTCTGATGTTGCCTCCTTCATTAACCAGTCTACTGCCAAGATAAATAATGTTGGTGATAGTATACATCCCTGCTTCACTCCTGTTTATACCCTAAAGCTGCTGGAGGTATGTTCTCCACAGATCACTTTGCACTGAAAACCCTCGTATAGGGCTTTGATTACATTAATTATTTTATGGGGGAGGCCATGCCATCTTAGGATTTTCCACAGTGCATCTCTGTTGACACTGTCAAAGGCTTTCTCAGAATCTATAAATAATGCATATATTGTGCTGTGCCACTCATTTGCCTGTTCTAATTTTTAAGTACAAAGATGTGGTCTATGCGTTATCTTCCTTTCCTAAATCATGCCTGCTCTTTCCGAAGTTTTCCATCAAGTCATCATCATCATCAGGTGCCGTGCTGACTGGCGTTGGCTATTATGCTTCTCCACCCGATCCTTCATGCAGGCCATCAGTTCAGTTGGTGATCTCCTCTCACACCATCCTGTCAGTCTGTCCAGTATCATTTCTCTTGGTCTTCCTCTTGATCTTCTTCCTTCTATTTTTCCTGTTGTTATAATATTTTCAATGCCCCCTCTTCTCATTGCATGTCCTATGAAAGTACATTGTCTCTCTCTTATCTTTTTGACAAGGTTTTTTGTCTCTCCAGCTCTTCTCATACATTCTTCACTAGTTATTTTTGCTGTCCAGGGGATTCGCAACATTCTTCTAATAAACCACATTTCTGCTGCTTCCAATGATTTTTGTGCAGACTTGCCTATTGTCCATGATTCCATCAAGTGCTGGTACAATTCTGTTGATGATTATTCTGCAAAATACTCTACTGGTGAGTGCAGTTTTTGCAATCTCTGAGGTCACCCTTCTTTGGTAGTTTTACTATAAGGCCAGTTTTGCACTCCTCTGGAGCTTTTTCTAGATCCCAGATTTGGTGTAGTATCCAGCAGAGTTGTTTTGGTGTTTCTGTTTCTTCTGCTTTCAACATCTCAGCAGTCACTTCATCTTCACTTGGTGCCCTGTCTAATTTTAGCTTCTTTATTGCCTCCTTTACTTCACTTATTGTTATTGGTCCTGTATTGATGTTTAGCTGCATTTTTGCTTCAGGTATGTCTAGTGTTTGTGTTGCTTGTGTTCTATTTAGCAGGATGTTAGTGTGTTCCCTCCATCTTTCAATTTTTTTCTTATTCTCCACTGACCAGTTGTCCCTTATGTGTCCTTACTGCACTCTCACATCTTGTGCTGCTGTTACCTGTCATCTGCTTTGTGATTTTGTATATGGTTTTCATGTCATTTTGCATATGCTGCTTTCTCTGCTGCTTCTGTTAAGTTGTCATAGTATTGACATTTATCTTGCCAGCATGATTCCTTCACTACTTTGTCTTTTTGTGCATAATTACTTAAAACTTGTTATTTTAGCCTTTGTGATTTGGTGTTCAGTAATTTTTTCTTGATTTCTTTTCTTTGCTCTGTCTTTTCCCATGTGGTCTTGCTTATCCATTCCTCTTTTCTCCATTTCCGATACCCCAGCACCTCTTTTGCTGTTTCCTGTAGTATTTTATTGAACTCTAGTATGAATATTTCTGTTCTGTCTTGTAGGAAACTGAAGCGGTTCTTAAGTACTATTGAGAATTCATTCCTTGTTTGCTGGTCTTTCAGTTTTGTTGTATCAAAATGTATCTTTCTGTGTTCTCCGATTTTGGCTTTTCTTAATTTTAGATTTATTTTTGCTACCAGAAGGTTGTGATCACTTCCTACATCTGCTCCTTTCCTTGCTCTCACATCTTGTAGTGACTGTTTCCACTTGTTGCTTATTAGTATGTGATCGCTTTGGTTTTCTGTGGTTTTATCTGGGGACCTCCAAGTCACTTTATGGATGTTTTTATGTTGGAAAATTGTCCCTCCGATGGTCATCATGTTTTCTTCACAGAAACTGCACAGTCTTTCTCCATTTTCATTTATTTCTCTGATTCCTTCTCTTCCCATGATTCTTCTTCTATCTTCATTTCCTTCACCTACTTTTGCATTGAAGTCGCCCAAGATGAGTAGCATATCATGCTTGGGTATTGTTTCTACTGTGGCTTGGAGGCTGTTGCAAAAATCTGCTTTTAATTCCTCTTCAGCTGGGGAGTGGTACTTACAGTGAAGTTATTTCTTTGTATGAGATGTTTTGGTTACATAATTGTATGTTTTTAGTAGTATAATCTCTATTTTTACTACATAAAGTAGGAAACTTGGGTGTCTGAGTAGCAAAGTGGTTAGTGCACTAGCCTCTCATGGCAAAGGTCTGGGGTTTGAATCTGACCAGAGGTGCCCCAGTCACCAATCTGTAGAAATGGGTGCCCGACTTCTTATGGAGTTCAGGAAGGAAATGTGGCCAGGCGTGATGCTGACCACATCACACTCTAGCAGATAGGTCAAAGGACAGGTCGCTAACACCATATCCCTATGTGCCTCTAAGGCATGACAGGGTTACCCATCTAGGAAACTTGAGTGAAATTACATGTAAAAGTATCAAATAATAAGCCATCATAAACTGCCAGTTTAGACAGCAATGGATTAACCACCACCTGGGCCCTTAGGCTAAACTTAATAGGGGCCTCAGCTTCCTCCAACCTATACTATCCATCTCCTGATATATGGCCTGATTCCCCTCTACTGTTACTATATAACTTTGTATTACACAGACTAAACACAACCATGTCACTATCTTTGGATAAAATAGCATGCCAGTGCACCAGTAATAGTTATAAATAATTGTCATATAATAATCTGTATTTGTAGAGCATTTTTGTTTCTTGATGCTGGGGCCATGCCATTTTGGGCCCCTAGGCTTAGGCGGTTCAGTCTAATGGGTAATCCTCTACTGAATGTAGAGTTAAAACTTTCCAACATTGCTGCATATGGAGCAATAGACTATCAACTATCACCCCATATGGATAGCTGTTATTTTAAAGATCATGCTACACACAAGTATTTTTCATTGTTTCCAAACAGATGAGCAATGAGATCAACTATCACCCCATATGGATAGCTGTTATTTTAAAGATCATGCTACACACAAGTATTTTTCATTGTTTCCAAACAGATGAGCAATGAGATCAACTATCACCCCATATGGATAGCTGTTATTTTAAAGATCATGCTACACACAAGTATTTTTCATTGTTTCCAAACAGATGAGCAATGAGATTATATCTTGCTGTTGTGCAGAGATAGACCTAGACAAGATATTTGATGGTTATGTGATAAGTGGGAAACAGATTCTGAATGACTGTATTGAATGCTGTGAACAGTGGAAAAATATTTATAATAAGGTAAGTCATTTTCAAGAAGCATCAAAATCATACTAGTTATTGAAGCTGTTAAAATCACTATATGCCTATGACTGAATATACACACTTAAACATCCTAATATGCATGCATATTTATTTATTTATATTTTTTTTATAGCTGTCAATCATTATTTTGCTAAGCAGCCTTTCTTGTGGCTGATTTTACTGTTACTCAGAAAGACCACAACATGGAAAGTCATATAAATTCCTTGCTCTGGTACTTACAGCTTGACCTTCATTTTCTCCCAGAATGATACAGTGATACTTTACAATATGGCTGAGTGATGTAATGCTGCTTTGCAGGGCTTTCGGTGTTCTTCCACGTTGTCATGATGATGGATGAGTCTCACATTTTGGTGTAATGTTTCTGGCATTCTTCCCAAGATATTGTTTCAGTGGCAATGAAACACAAGAGTAATATTGTATGCAAGATATTTAAGACAAAAGTTAAATATGTTTTGAAAAAAAAATCTGAAGGCTAAATTTTAAATCTTTTTATTTAAATTGTTCTAAATGTTATGTGTGCAGGTTGTGTTTGATATTGGTTTTCTGACACTTTTGAATATTATGAAATTACCAGGAAAAAATTGAGAGTTAAAAGAAAATATATGAATCTGATTGGTTGTATTTCTGCAGAAGTAATTTTGCTGCTGTTTATATAAGAATTGTCTCAAAAGTAAGTTTAAAGGGTTAATATTTCAAGAGCAAAATTTATTGGACATGACACACGGTGCACTGGGTTCCAAGACAGGCATCTTATTTGTCCACATGGTGGCCAGGCTGACTGAAGCATTTGTTTAAGTGTAGGAAAAGTTTTATAAGCATAGGGCAAGTTTTTTTTATTCCTATCTCATAAAATGTGGTGTCCTAAATATAGAGGAACTATGTCATCACTTTTTTGACATCCTTATCACTCTGAAAGCTGTGGCCACCAAGATGCTCCTTGAGAACTGGGAAGAGGTGAAACTCACTTGGTGCCAGATTGAAGAAGAGTCCACCCTGATAAATGAAGAAAGCAGTCAGTCTGCTGTTATTATCATTATTATCCAAGAAAATGATCATAGCCATTTCTTGGCAGAAGAGAAAAGTGCTATATGCTGTAACATTAAGAAATAAAACTACCACAATGGGAATGATGGCAGAGAACCAAAAATACCTACAGAATCTAGTGATGCGAATAAACAATGAAAGTTAAAAGTACGGACTGGAAATATATATTGGAAAGACAGATATCATGGTAATCAGCAGAGAAGAAAGAAAGCTAGCAGTAAATAATAAATGGAGAATTATTGGAACAGGTGAAAAGCTTCAGGCATCTGGAGCACATGATAACAGAGGATGGAAAATATGAAATGGAAATTAACAAAAGAATAGGTCTGGCAAAAAACACCTTCAGCAGAATAGGGGAGATCCTTACATCAAAACAAATATCACAGCAGCTAAGATTACATATCGTAAAATTCTACATATATTCAATATTCCTTTATGATGTAGAAACCTGGACCTTGAATAAGACAACAGGAAAGAAAATTGAGGCCCTTGAAATGTGGATATACAGAAGAATATGGTGTATTCCATGGGCAGAAAAGAAAACAAATAACGAAGTGCTAAACCAGCTAGAAGTGAAAAGAGAAATGTTGAAAATCATAAAAACAAGACAGCTTTGGCCATGTCAAAAGGCACAATACTGTATTGAAGACCCTTCTTCAGGGCAAGATCAAAGGGAAAAGAACATGATGACAACAGCGATAGAGATGGACATTAACAAGCTTGGGTGAGTGTTCTACGAAGACAAGAAACAGAACAGAGTGGAGATGCATTGCAGACAATCTTCTGTGAGGAGACATCATGAAATGATGATGTGGGAATGATGTAGATCTGTGGAGTAACAGATATACAGAGGATATGGGCCCCCACAATTTTCCGGACTTATTGACGCAATAGAGGATGATCTGGCTACTTATCTTTCCCCAGCTCCAAAGGAGCTACAGTTATGTTTGACTTGGCCACCTTCATTCAGGATTTAACCATTGATGTTTGCAATGAAAGATGAGTGCCAGGCATGTATAATATTTTCTTTTTAACAATTCAGACTGCCAAGATTCATAAAAAATTCTCTGCTTTTGGATGGGTCTTGGATCAAAGCTGTGTATTTGCTCAAGTTGATGCTTTCATCCAGCGGTGCAGGGATATGCTTGAGGTAGGCATTTTTTAGTTCTTATGTGCACTTATGAGGCCACTGGGCTTATTGTCAGATGTCAGACTTACCTGTTGTGTACATCTACAACTCCTGTATGCAAATGTGGTTGCAAAGGGTTAGAATAAATTATGTATGATTAATCTAAGAAATTGTAGGCTGAATGGAACCCTGCACTCCAGTAAGATGACCAAGTGCCTAGCCACTTTGATCTATCATTTCACCATACACAAGCCTCACTGCCTCCAGCTTACTTACACTGTACACGTACAAAGTGAAATTCACAACTTTTGCTTCTGTTAACAGTTGTACAGCTATAAACAGTTGTAGCTAGTGTTAACAGAAGTAAAAGTTTGTTTAAATCGTTCACCCTGTGAACTCATGCAGTTGTGAACTTTTATGTGAACTTTTTATTCATGGGTCCATTTTTTGCTTGATATTCTATTTCCTGTTTATGCACTGACAGCTGTTGTACAGTGTGCCTCACTCTGCAGAAATGTTCTCCATTTCAGAGGAATTTTCTTCAGTATTGAATGTGCTATGTATTCATATTAACAACTATGTCAAATGGAAGCTGCTGGTAGTGAGTCTGAACCCACAACTTCTTCCAGAAAGTACAGTTTACTATCAGTTGTACTACACATGTGACTTCCTCTTCCATTTGTTGTGTTTTCTTTTCTTTTTCTTTACTTCTCTCAGTATTATGCTTTGCTTTATTTAATGAATATTTTTAGTTGTCTTTTTAAGAATTTCATTAATCTGAACTTCTTTTTGTCATTATTCATCTGCTAGGTCTGTGACACACAGTTTCATTTTTGTCGACAACTGGATGGAGTCAAGTCAGATATGCCATGTTTTGCTGGTCAGAAGGGTATGGAGATTGTAAGAAGCCTTCTGGATATTGAGTCCCAGTTTGAGAGGAACCTCTGCATACTTCGTTTACAGAAAAAGAGCATCCTAGATGTGAAGGCAACATCTTGGCATGATAGCTACAACAAGTGAGAGGAAATTAGGAGTAAATTATGGGAAGGGAGGAAGGAAATGGATTGATATTTCATAAAAAACTGACTAAAGAAGCAGAAGTTTGCATATTGTGACTTACTGAAGTGAAAAAAAAAGAAAACAATTGATTCTTTTCAGCATAGAAATTTGTAATGAGTTTTGAAATAATTTTTTTGTGGGTTACAGACATGTATGCAGTATGCAGTGAAAATTTTCATTTTTCTTGCTGAAAAATGAAGTAAAAAATGAAGGGAATTAAATATAGGAATGGAAATTAGAAACAAAAACAAGATATGGGAATTTTGTAAATGTTAATCTTAAGAAGCAGAATTCAGAGGAGCAGGAATATCATAAAAAAGTCAAAAAGAGAAAAAAATAAATTACACACTAAATTATTAATTTATGTGTACATCATGCTCCTCTGTGTCAGCAGTTTTCAAAATGTTTTTAGTAAGACTCTAAACCAGCAGTGGTACACAATGCATGAAAAAGATTTTTGAAAAATATTGAAATTCAACAAAAATTATATGTAATACATAATATATTCACCTGATTCTATATCTGACCCTTCCATGACTCTAATTTAGACTGCACCCTGAAGTGGTGAACCACTGATTTAGATGCTACCTCTGTATGGTTCACTTTTCAGGTTCCGGACAGGTGTCAAAGACCTGGAGGTGATGATGCAGAACATAATCACATCAGCCTTTGACACAGTCAGAACTGTGGATGGTGGTGTGGAATTGTTGGATGTGTTCATGCATTTGTCCACAAGAGAGGTAAGTACAGTTCAAGTTTAACTTTGCCACTTGTTGTTCTGTGAGGTCTTCCTATAGCCTTAAGCTAAGCACTTCTAACAGCAGGATGATGTCCCTAAACACAACATCCTAATTGTCATGGGAGACTTCAATGCCAAGATAAGAAAGATAAAACTGATGTTGAAAAAGTAATGGGGAAAGAAGGAACTGATGTGGTAAATCAAAATGGAGAAAGATTAACTGAATTATGTCTAACAAAGGGCATGGTAATTGGAGGAACAGTATTTCCACACAAAGAGATACATAAAACAACATGGATATCCCCAAATGATAGAACCAGAAACCAGATAGACCATTTTTGTATTAGAAAGCAGTTCAGAATATCTCTGATAGATGTAAGAGCACACAGAGATGCAGATGTCAGCATTGACCACAACCTGTGTGAAAATAAGACTAAAACTGAAAAGCCAACACAAGAAATCAGTTCCTGGAAAGATAAACAGCTACAGCCTACATGAAGAAAATACTAACATGAATTTCAGTCTGGAACTTACCAGTCATTTTTTTTGCACTCAGTGATGTGGGGAAGATAGATATAGATGAATTCTTACAGTACAGCTATAATCACAGCAGCAAAAGCAAGTGCTGGACTGCAAAAAAAAAAATAGGAAAGCAGGGATATTGGAAAACACATGGAAATATGTACATGAAAGATGAGCAGCCAAATTAGCCATGTTGAATGTATAGAAAGATCTTGGAAAAGATTTGGCAAAAGCAACATACAAGGAACTAGGTAATAAAGTAAAAAGTTCAGCTAGAAGAGATAAAAGAGAATACATAGACAAAATGGCTAAAGAAGCAGAGAAAACAGCAAAAACAGGAGACAGCAAAATATACAAAAGAGGCTAATGGGTACTATTGCATCCAAAGAAAGACCAATCTTTAGCAAAACTGCAACCTATTAACATCAAGTAAAGACCAAAAGCAAAGATGGGCCGAACACTTCCAAGAAATACTTAATCGACCACACCCAAAAGAATTGATAGACTTTGTAACCAACTTAACAATCCCACAACTAAATGTCAGCCTAGATGAAATTACTTTGAACAAAACTGAAACAGCAGTGAATCTAATGGCTAACAACAAAGCTTCAGGTGAAGATGAAATAACAGTCAAAATGTTAAAAGCTAATAACAGTGACAACTTGAGCCAATTGCAAAGAATATTTAATAAAGTTTGGAAAGAAGAAAAGATCCCTTCTAAATGGGAAAAAAGGAATCATTGTTAAAATACCAGAAAAAGGTAACCTTAGTGACTGCAGTAACTGGAGAGGAGTAACCTTAGTATCAGTTGTGTCAAAAGTTTTTTGCAAAGACTTTCTGAATAGACTTAAAGATATAGTGGATTCTACAAAGAGAGAAGAACAAGCAGGATTTTGAAAAGGGAGAAGCTGTCTCGGCCAGATCTTTACTCTAAGAGTAATGCTTGAAGAACATATTGAAAAGCAAAAACCGTCAATTCTGAACTTCATAGACTTTAAAAAGGTATTTGATAGCATACACAGAGATTCATTGTGGAGAATTTTAATTCTGTGTGGAATACCATCTAAAATTATCATCATTAAGGATCTCTACAATGGACATGTTTGTGCAGTCAACACAGAAGAAAGAATGAGTGAATGGTTCCAGATTGAAACAGATGTGAAACAAGAATGTATATTATCTCCCTTGGTTTTTGGAATTGTCATAGACTTCATAACAAAAAAATGTTGCACAGGTAAAACAGGCATTGAGTGGGTACATGGGACCCAACTAGAAGATCTTGATTTTGCAGATGACATAACTCTTATCAGTGACAATGTGAATTTGAAGCAAGAAAAAGCAGATACCCTGTTGTCACTATCTAGCAAAACAGGACTTTGAAATTAACTAGGAAAAAACAAAAATAATTAAACTTCCCATTAATCAAAATGGAAAAATATACATAGAAAGAACAGCTGTTGAAGAAGTACACCATATTGGTATGCATATTGCATACTTCAGCAGCTACATAAACCAGGATGGTGACACCAGAAAGGAAGTTAGAATTAGAATTGCAAAAGCAGTGTTGACCTTCAAGAATCTTAAGAACATATGGCATTCAAAAGCACAAAAACCAAGCTAAGATTACTCAATTCAAATGTAATATCCACCCTCGTTTATGTGTGCGAAAGCTGGAAAACAACTAAAGAAATAGACAACAAATTAAACTCTTGAAAACAAATGCCTAAGGAAAATACTCTGTATAAAGTGGAGTGAATTCACGAACAACGCAGAGATAAGACAGATGAGCAAACAACAACCTGACTCATGGGTGATCAGAAAGAGGAGTTGGACATATGTCGGTTATGTGATGAGAAGAAACAGTCAGAGAATCCCAAAACAAGCTATCAAGTGGAACACAAGAGGCTGAAGAAAAAGAGGTCAACCATGTGAAACTCTAAAGAGGACGTTATGAGAGGCCAAATTAGTAGGTGTAAAATCCCTTGATGAGGTTGAAAAGCTTGCCGAAAACAGGAAAACTTGGCAAACTACCATGTGAACCCATGTTTGACGTTTAACGACACTGGTGGAAGGACATAAGATGTAAGATCAATGTGACAGTCATTATAAAATCTGATGATTTA
Source organism: Achatina immaculata (assembly GCA_009760885.1). Classification (NCBI taxonomy): domain Eukaryota; kingdom Metazoa; phylum Mollusca; class Gastropoda; order Stylommatophora; family Achatinidae; genus Lissachatina; species Lissachatina immaculata. The sequence goes on along the minus strand of CM019707.1, from coordinate 32,157,414 downwards.
AAAATATTATTTCATGGTGCTAAGATGGATAGTTCTGTATGCTGTTTTGTCATACTTGTCAAAGTGTATATGTTTGCATTCAAATGAAGTTCCACAATTAGAGAATTTGATATATGGCAACATTTCAGTATAAAAATCAATGACTGTCCATTTTAATATTCATATTTGTACTGTTGACATTTTGTACTCACAGTGAGTAGTTTAATTAATTAACTTAATAGATATTCCCAGGGATGAATGCATATTTCTCAGTTAAAAATTAATATCAGGGTCTATATTTTAGTCTGAAATCTTCCTTCTCTTGCTTTGTCTTCAAAAGGGGTTGATTACATTGTGTCATGGCCTGCAGTAGGCTGCAGTATCAGCATCTTTTGATCCTAAACATCCATTTTTGGTGTGACGTATTTCTAGGACCAGGTTTGCCTTCACATTTCAGTCCCTGTTCATCTGGCCAGACTACTATCTTCTTTCAGGGGCCTCATATGGTGGTAGAATAAGGTCTTGGTCATCTTCGATTTGTTAACTATGATACAAATAGGCAGTGAACAATATCTTATTCACTTGAGTACTGTGTCATTGCCCTTAGTCTGAACTGAAACATCCTAATGCTCCTGTCACCTCACATCTTGACATATGTTGCAGACAATTCGTCGCACCATCGATAAGAAGACAGTGGATATTTTTAACCTCTTCAATGAAGAGCTGAATGCAGTGAAGAAAGAACTGTCAAGCAAAGAACATGAATTGACCCCGTCTCATCCAAAATTTGCTGGGTTAGCACACTGGGCTAAGTTGCTCAAAAACAGGGCAATGAAAGGCATGAGTGTAAGTTGTTTAGGCCAGTTTTTTTTAAGGTAAATTTTGAGGCATTTGGCAAATTTCTGAAAGCATTTTATGGGTTTTCAAGTTCTGTAATATCACTTTATATCATCAGGAAATGAGTTTCCACAGTTTTCAGTTGGATTGCAAATTCTACAATATTATTTAGTGGTTTCTGAACAGCATTCATTGAGTTTCAAGTTCTGAAACAGCATTTAATGAATTCTCAACAGCATTTAATTGGTTTCAAGTTCAGCAACAACAGTGGTTCAGAAATGGATGTCAGATGCCACCACTAAAAGCATTCATGGATGACACAACAGTAATAACAACCAGTGAAGCACATGCATGAAAGATGTTAGAGCGTTTGGACAGCCTTATCATATGTTGCCGCATGAGCTTCAAGCCAAAGAAGTCAAGAAGCCTGTCACTCAGAAAGGGGAAAGTGATAGAAAGATCGTACACAGTGGCAAATCAGATAATCCCAACTGTAGGGGAAGAGCCAGTGAAGAGCCTTGGCAGAGCATATGATGCTTCCATGAAAGACTCAAACATGGTGAAGCAGCTCATAGAAATGGCACAGAATGGACTGAACATCATAGACAAAAGCAGGCTACTGGGGAAGTTCAAAATATGGTGCCTCCAGTTCATGCTAATTCCAAAATTGATGTGGCCACTACTCATTTAGAAGTAAGTACCAGCACAGTAGAGGCAGTCAAAAGAAAGATAAATAAATCCATAAGAAAGTGGCTGGGCATACCACCAGGATTAACTGATGTAGCACTGTACTGCAAGAAGAGCAAACTGCAGCTGCCATTCAAATCTATGGGTGAAGAATACAAGGTAGGAAAGAAAAGGTTTGCAATGATGCTACAAGACTCTACAGATCCGGTAGTACAAGAAGTGCGGCCAACACTTAAAACTGGACGAAAATGGAAAGTAAATGAGGAAGTGATCATAGCCAGGAAAACACAGGAGCTGAAAGAAGTAATAGGATACACCCAGACCAACACAAGGGATTTGGTCATGGTGAAATCAAATGGTGGTCAACGGCCTCCTGTAGGGAAAAAAAGGGATATGATCATCAGCGAAGCAAGGAATTCAGAAGATGACAAGAAGGCAAGGTCATTGGACAACATGGGAGGAAGTCCTGCAGAGATCACTAACATGGAATGACATCTGGAAAATGGCACTCTTGAGGCTCAGCTTCATCAGAATTACTTATGACCTTCTGCATACAGTCTCCAACCTATACAAATGGGGTGTATCAGAAGACACAAAGTGCTCTCTCTGCAGTGAAAGGCAAACATTGGAACATGGTCTGTCAGCATTAGCCCAAGGACGCTACATCTGGCGGCATAACAGAGTGCTATAGGAACTAGTAGCCATTGTAGACGGGGCAAAAGATAAAGCAAATAACAGCAAAAGAGTTGAGGTCCCACCTAAATACGTCATAGGTGGTGGTACAACATTGAATATTGAAATCAGGGACATTCCCTTACCATCACTGCTAGATGGTGGAAATGACTGGGATGTGGTAGCGGACCTACCAAGAAGAAGAATACCAGACTGCCATCAGGAACACAGGAATGCGGCCGGACATTGTAGTGTACTCCCTAGAAAAACAGGAATTAATAATGATCGAGCTTATGGTTCCGTACAAAACAAGAATAGAAGAGCAGCATCTAATTCAAATGTGAGATGTACAATGATCAGGTCAAGCAACTGAGGCAGGGGGGGCAGGAGTCAGGGCAAAAGTGGTAGCTGTAGAAGTGAGAGCGAGAGGATTCGTAGCAACATCAGCATACGACCTATGTAACTGTAGAAGTGAGAGCGAGAGGATTCGTAGCAACATCAGCATATGACATATGTAAGCAACTGGGCATAAAGGGACAAGCAAGAGCTAGGGCATTGAAAAGCCTTTCAGAAACAGCAGAAAAGGCCTCATGTTGGCTGTGGAGTATGTGAAACAAGCATTGAGAAATAATTTCGTTTATCACAACCAATACCAGTCCTCCGTGGCTGGATCACTAAAGTACTTCAAAGTGCAGTGCCAACTGGAAGATCATGGGTTCAATCCCGGGACAAAAAAAAACAAAAGCAACAACTCACAAGACCTCTGGGAGTCATGACCCAGAGGGGCCCACCCCCCTTAGAGTGTCAGGAGTTTAATATGGCTGAAACACTGAAGTAGTTTTGTTTCACTCTCTACAGCAGAGAGTTTCCTGCATAATTTTACAAATTCTGCAACATCTTTGTGATGGTTGTGTTTAGTTCTTCCATAGTGTTTTTGATTTTTCATTTTTTTATAACAACTTTTGAAAAATCTAATTTTTATTTTATTTGAATAAAATGTAGAAATATGACTAACACCTTATCATTTTTCAACGTCCCCATCACATTCAGTGCAGATCTGCTACCATTTTACCTGTATTCCTTGGGAAAAAAGTATTCAAACTGGCCCTGATGCCATCCATGCATGGCCTATTCATCTGTACTGAACTTGTTCCTACTTAGTGCCTTCTTGAAAGGTCTGAACACATAATACGAGTAATCACATGGTGTGAGGTCAAATGAATATGTGGGATGTAGAAGACATTCCAAACACAGATTCATAATTTATTTTTCTGTTGCATGTACTATGTGTGGCCTCGTTAGCTGAGTGGTTAGGCACTCGGTTTGCTAATCTGGTGGTACTGGGTTCAGTCCCAGCAGTGGGATTTTTTTTCTAGTACGCACCAAAAGGGCCCTGGGGTTGACTCAGCCTATAAAAATGGGTACCAGAGAAATCATGGAAGGTAAAGTGGCCAGGCGTGATACTGACCACATCACACTTTCATGTGCCGAAGATCATAGAAAATACGGACCTAACACTGTATTCCCCAATATACCTTAATAGCATTCATTCATTCATTCATTTGCATGTCCCTTGCGGAACTTTGCCTCCCTAACAGCACTCCTGTAGGCCTCTCGGTTGTGAGCAAGATGGCCTGCTGCTGATGCATCCATTTGCAGATCATAAATGATGTCTTGCAGCCATCTTCGTCTTGGTCTTCCAAGACAGTTTTCTCCAGATTATCATGACGTTTAATGTGTCCAAAATATTTAAGTTTTCTCTCTTTAATCCTCTTTACTAGCCAGCCTTCTTCAATATTAAGTTCTTGTAGTATGGATATATTTCTTTTCTGTGTCCATGATATTTGAAGGAGTCTTCTGTAGCATTTACATTCAAAGCCATTTATGTGTTTCTCAGCTGTTTTGTTAAGTGTCCAGGTCTCACAGGCATATCCTTAATGGCATGGAAACGAGAATTTTACCTTTACCTTTATGTGCTATGTGAGACTGCACATTATCATGCTGTAACAATACATCAGAACTGAGTAAACCATAATGTTTTTAACCTGCCTGCAGGTTTCAAGTGGTTCTTGTGCACATTACAGTGTTCTTCATTATTGATAGCGATTCCTCTGGGCATGTAATGTTCCACGTTTGAGCTTTTACAGTCTCAGAAGAGCATGAACATCAGTTTTCCACCCATCTGAGGTGTATGAACTTCTTTAGCTTCAGTAAGGAAGAATGTTGTTATTAAATGCTTGCTCACTTTGTCTCTGGCTAGAGGTGATGAACCCAGCATTGGCTATGCATTGTAGAAACCCATTTCCTTCAACTTCAAGATGCCAGACACCTGAGAAATGATTAACTGTGTGCTATTTTTCCCTTGTGCATGCTTTTAAGGAGGCAGGTCTATTGATGTCATATTATCAAGTGGCTGATGCACCTCCTTACACATACATCTAGAGAAGGATGGCATAACATATTTGTACTGTAGCTATCTGTTACTCAATTTACAATTTTTTTAGAACAAAATTGAGGTTACTTTTTGACTTGTTCTCATTTTTGAGATTGTGCTGGATCTCACGGTAAACAAATGAAGAGAGAAAATTACTGGAAGAAATTAGGCTGTGTACAAAGCTAATTTTTTAAAACAATTAAAAAGTAATTTCTGAGGACATATTAACAAGAATAAACATCATTTCATGTTGACATACTGGATGTTTCAAATGCCATGAATGGGCACTATATTTTCAGGCATTGGACAGAGCTCACTTTCTGCCTCAGATGGGGATTGCTGAGGAAGTGAGATCCCAGTACAAGGCTTTGGTACTGGCTATTGATGAGAGCATGCGCAAGATCTACTATGAGTGGACGCTTGTAGCAGACAAGGTTTACAATATTTGTTTCTGTATTTTGAGAGCAAGTTTTTATTTTTTGTCTCAGAATTTGAGTTTCTATTATAGAATGAAAAACATAAAGTTCTGGTTACAAATTCTAGCAGTTTGAGCCAATACACAGTGTATCTTCACAGCTGTAAACCCTACAAATTTATCTGCTAGTAGAATTTGCAAATGGGACTAAGAAAGCAGTGGTCAGTATTCAGGTTCTGCATGCTTCATTGATATCAATGTTATTTATAAATGAAGATGATAATTAGAGAAATAATGGAGTCATCAGAGCTGGTGAGTCTTTGCTGGCCAAGTTTCTTTCCGCCAGATTTATGGGGAAGGAACAAATTTACAGAATTGGTAGAAATATGTTTGATTAATGATATATTATTCTTAATGTGTAAGTAAATTACCGCTGCTGGATATACTTATAATTCTGTAATTTGATCTATTATTTCTTCTTTTCACAGTTACTATTTCTGCTTGATTGATTTATTTATTTGATAGAATATCTGAATGTAAAGTTCTTTTCTGGGCTTGACATAAATGCTGGCTATTTATATCTACTCAAACTAAATACATTTCTGCAATATAATATAATCTCATCATCAAATGTAAACTTGCAAGTTTGGCAATTTGCTCTCAAATATTAACTTTTCAAAGCTAAATATTATAGATCTTGCAGACTGAGAAAAGCTAAATGTGAAGTTTCTACCTAGTAGAAAAGTTGTCAGATTTGTGACCAATTTCTCCTTTTTTTTGTTATCTTTTTTTCTTTTGTTTTTGTTTTTAACGTATGATGATATCTTGTAGAGATCATAGTTTAACTCTGAACCTAGCATGAGTTTTTTTAAACAGATTTTTAAAAAGAAAATTTTTAAAAATTAAGTCATATGGTTTTATTTCAAAGTCAATAGTTCATAATTTTGAACTAACGGGGAAGAACTTTGTGGTTGAAAAAAACATCTTTTTTTTACAAAGACATGATCACGGGTCATGGACGTTGTTTGGTGGTTTAAGAGTTAAAGAAGGCTTTTTTTCACAAATGTTTTCAGTTTTACTCTTGTTTTTGTTAATGTTAAAATATTTTACATATACTGTATTTCTTAATTTCTACAGCACAGTGTAAGTTAAATATTTATCTAAAATAACTTCATGTGCTAGACACTTCTGAAAGTGGTTTTTGGGTTTTGCTGTGTGTCACTGTCAAAAAAATGAAAATGAAGGCTCATTAGCACAGACTGTAGTTCTCCTTCTTTAAGACTTGCCATCCCCCTCTCTCCTACCCTACCCCCACCCCCCCCCCCCCAAATACTGTCACTCCCAGTGTTTTTGTGGAGATCTTTATTAAAATTTTGTTTATGAAACATGACTACAGTATTAAGTTTGATATTTGAATCCCATAGAGCAGTGTTCTCTAGACAAGTTAAAAATGAATTTAGATGACTGTAGTATAAATAGGATTGTGAACTAAAGGTAAATGAAAATTTTTGATGGAGTTTTACAAAACATAGAAAAATCAGATGAAAAAAGGAAAAGAAAAGGGAAAAAGCATGTTATTTGAGGCAGTATATGCTACCAATATTTTAGCAAAGTGCCTTCTTCAGTGGTGACATAAAAGACAACAACAGCAAATATACGCTTGAAGAAGAACACCATTTATTAAGATATCTTTTTCTCATGGAGATGAATCATGTTATGTCCTAAATCATATGACAAGAAATGCAAGCCTATATGAAAGTATAACCATATAGCACTAAGATCAAAGCCCACAAATAGAAAAAAAACCAAAAAAACAAAAAAGACTGTAGTGTACAAAAAAGAACAAATATATCCATACTACAAGAACTAAGTATTGAAGAAGATTGGCTAGTAAAGAAGATTAAACAGAGAAAACTTAAAATATTTTGGACATATTAAATGTCATTAGAATTTAGAGAAGACAGTCTTGGAAGGGTATGTAATGGGAAAAAGAAAGAGAGGAAGACCAAGGCAAAAATGGCTGCAAGACATCGTTGATAATCTGTGAATGAACGCACCAGCAGCAAGGCATCTTGCTTACAACCAAGAGGTCTACAAGAGAACTGTTAGGAAGGCAAAGTTTTGTTAGGGAGGCAAAGTTTTGCAAGGGACATGCAAATGACTGACTGACTGACGGAATGCACGGCCAGTTAGAAGTAGATAAGATAGATTAGAATATTTGCCAAAACATTCTGAAATATTCTGTGATCTACTTTGTTGATCTAATGATCTGTTGCATAATCTTATCTTATATCTTATATCCTTCCCGTGCCGTTAAACGTCACATAGGGCTCGTAAAGTAGTTCGCCAATTTTTCCTGTCTTCGGCGAGTCTTTCAACCTCATCAAAGGATTTTATGCCTGTTAATTTGGCCTCTCTTAATAATGTCCTCTTCAGAGTTTCATGCGGTCTGCCTCTTTTTCTTCGGCCTGTTGTGTTCCACTTGATAGCTTGTTTTGGGATTCTCTGATCATTTCTTCTCATCAAGTGACCAAGAAAATCACATCAAGTGTTGCATAATGCAGTGTATTAATTGTAGATGGATGGATCTATCGAGTATGGAGACAATCATGAATCCACACACAATAGATTTTTTATGAAAAAAATTTAATTTTGTTTTGAATCTTGTTTTGAAGTGTCTTAGCTGCTTTTACTAACATTATTGAATGAAATAGTAAATCAGCAAATTAAACTGAAATTTTGAAATTTTTAATTGTGAAATGTTTTCTGCATTTATCAGTTGTGATCTGGGACTTGGCCTCTACACATGGGATTGAATTTGACATGAGAATCTCTCTCTCTCTTTTTTTTCGCTTGTGAGCCACTACACTGGTTACTTAGGGTTAAAACATATCTAATGAGTAAGGGTCCAGACAAAAAGACTTTTAACCAGATAGACTACATATTAATCAACAAACGATTCCGCAATGCATTACTGACAACAAAAACCATGCCAGGAGCTGACTGCAATAGTGACCATGATCCACTCTGTGGAAAAGTTAGAATAAAACTAAAGAAAGCAGGCAGAAAAGTGAGAAACATCAAACTGAATACAGAACTTCTTAAAAATGACCAAGAACTGAGAGAACAATACAAAGTTATTATAACAAATAGATACAATGCAGTAGCAAAGATAAATAGTATAGATGAACAATGGGAAATGTTAAGAGATTCTATCCACCAAACTGTTAAGGAGATAATACCACCAAAAAAAAGAAGCCCCTAAAAATAAATGGATGACAGACGACATCTTAGGACTGATGGACAAGAGGAGGAGGAGTAAAAATAACGAGAAAAAATATAACAAGATAAATAAAGAAATAAGACGCAAATGCAGAGAAGCAAAAGAAGTGTGGTTAAATGAGCAGTGCAGACAGATAGAGGACTCTCATATTAAAGACAGCAAAAACATGCACAAACGAATTAATGAACTCACAGGCAGAAAAACAAAATATACCACAGGATGCCTGAAATCGAAAGAAGGTAAAATGTTAATGGGAAAAGAAGACATTGTGGACAGGTGGACAGAGTATATCGGTGAGCTATATGGAGGAGAAAGACCAGAATTAACACCAGATACTGAAAACTGTGAGGGACCACCAATACTTGAAGATGAAATCATAGATGCCATCAAACACATGAAGAAAGGAAAAGCGACTGGGCCTGATAATATAACAATAGAAGAAATAGAGGCACTAGAGGAGACAGGAATAAAAATAATAACCAAGTTACTGAATGACATTTACAACAGTGGTTATATTCCCAGTGACCTGATTAAATCCACGTTTATAGCACTACCAAAGAAACCAGGTGCAAAGGAATGTGACGACCACCGGACTATCAGCCTCTCATGTCACATAACAAAGCTACTTCTGAGAATAATTATGAGAAGAACAAGGAAAAAGATAAAAATGGAAATAGCAGATGAACAGTTTGGATTTGTTGAAGGAAAAGGAACACATAATGCCATTTATGCTTTACGAACACTAACAGAAAGAGCTTTAGAAGTACAGAAAGATCTGTACTTATGCTTCATTGATTACACCAAGGCATTTGACAAGGTGAAACATAATGAAATTATTAAAATGCTTGAAGACATCAATATAGACGGCAAAGACCCGAGGATTGTAAAACATCTATACTGGCAGCAAGAAGCAGCAGTTCGAGTTGAAAATAGAATTGGAAAATATCAACCTATAAAACAAGGGGTGCGACAAGGATGTGTACTATCTCCAGACCTTTTTTCTCTGTATAGCGAGAATATTCTAAGAACAATCATCACAGAACCAGGCATAAAAATTGGAGGATACAATATTAACAACCTTCGGTATGCTGACGACACAGTACTGATAGCTGAGAACCAACAAGACCTGCAAAATCTCTTGGATAAAGTCGCCAAAGAAAGTGAACAGAAAGGCCTTACTTTGAACATCAAAAGACAGAGACTATGGTTATATCTAAGAAACAGAATCCACCAGCATGCAGTATTAAATTAAACGGAACTGTTCTAAAGCAGGTGCAGAAATTCAAATACCTTGGAGCAGTAATAACTTCAGATGGGAAATGCAGAACAGAAATTAGGAACAGAATAGGCCAAGCAAAGACTGCATTTCAGAGAATGAGAAACATATTGACCAACACATCCTTATCAATGAATGTTAGAAAACGAGTCCTAAAATGCTATATTGAACCTATTTTGTTATATGGAAGTGAATCATGGACAATAGGCAAGTCTGCACAAAAATCATTGGAAGCAGCAGAAATGTGGTTTATTAGAAGAATGTTGCGAATCCCCTGGACAGCAAAAATAACTAATGAAGAATGTATGAGAAGAGCTGGAGAGACAAAAAACCTTGTCAAAAAGATAAGAGAGAGACAATGTACTTTCATAGGACATGCAATGAGAAGAGGGGGCATTGAAAATATTATAACAACAGGAAAAATAGAAGGAAGAAGATCAAGAGGAAGACCAAGAGAAATGATACTGGACAGTCTGACAGGATGGTGTGAGAGGAGATCACCAACTGAGCTGATGGCCTGCATGAAGGATTGCGTACTCTGGAGAAGCATAATAGCCAATGCCAGTCGGCACGGCACATGATGATGATGAATGAGTAAGGGGATTTGAGTTCAGATCTTACCAGTTTCCATGAGACTGTGATGTCTCTCCCTCTCTTGATTTCTTGGCTTATGAGATAAAATGGAGGATATCTGAGTCTTCTGTGAGTGAGGCTGAAAGTGTATTTAAAAAGACTGGATTTTCACATAAAAATTAGTACCTTGTGTGTGGGCCTAAGGTCAAGTTGATAACAAACAAATGAAAAAAAAAATACTGTATATATAGGAGCTATAATGTGATACCAAAATGAGCTTAAAAAGCATATGATTTACAAATAAAAGCATTATATTAAACAAATGTGAATGCAAAATGTCTTATGTCAAGTTATTCCAGGAATCACTTTGTTTGAATTTCTGACAAATTTTAATATTAAAGTTTCACAAACATTATTGCTTTAAATGCACTTTTCTTTTTTGAAAGAAGTCGTTTCTGTTTCTGATTAAATGATTACTAAGGGATGATAGATTATAATTAGAGTATAGGTGTTTAGTCCTAAAACAGATTAAGGGATGATAGATTATAACTAGAGCATAGGTGTTTAGTCCTAAAACAGACTAAGGGATGATAGATTATAATTAGAGCATAGGTGTTTAGTCCTAAAACAGATTAAGGGATGATAGAATATAACTAGAGCATAGGTGTTTAGTCCTAAAACAGACTAAGGGATGATAGATTATAATTAAAGCATAGGTGTTTAGTCCTAAAACAGACTAAGGGATGATAGAAACAGTCAGAAGTGACTAAATGCAAAGGATGCACCATGACAATGAAAAACATAGAACCAAAATTTTCGGTGATTCACTTCTTTTATAATTTCAGTTTGTAGTTCTTTCCGTTATAACAGAATCGAACTATCCTCATTTATGCATGATTTTACATCATACTGGATTATAAATCACATTCAGTTGGGAAGCCCTGATGTATCTGATTTTGTATTTTTTGTTTAGCCTGCAGTGTATTTGAGGTGTGTGATGTAACAATGGTCTCTGCATTTTTGTTAACAGTATGTTCTTTGTGTTGTTTGAAGTGCTTGATTTAACCACAATGTCAGCACATTTGTTAACAGTATGTGTCTTTGTGTTGTTTGAGGCCTGTAATCATGAAGAAGTTAAGGACCCCTAAAGAAGGATCATGCAACACTTGTATAACATAATGAAAGTACATGATAGGTACACTGAGTGTATGAAACCTTATTTTGCATGGTATAGTTAATAAACATCATTGACTCAATAGCTCAGCTACAGTGCTTGCACTGTAGATTAGTTTTGTACTGTTTGTGTTATTGCCCAAATTTTCTTCTTTATGATACTAATGCTTTGTGGGAATATAATATGTTACATTTAAACCATGATGATACTAATGCTATTAAATTTAGGCCATGAAATTTTTTTTGGCCATATTAAAATAATTATTTACTGCTCCATGATGCATATTAGAAAATTATTTAAAAATGAATTTGACATTATAAGAAACAAATAAATTTGATAGTTATATAAAAAAAGTTAATAGTACCAGTTTTACACCACATTTCTTGTTTTTATTTCACTGTTTATTAGTGAATACTATAACATTTAAATGTAATGGTAATGTTCAGTTACTGAGGTCACTCACAGGTATTAGGACTTCTTACAGTAAATTTTGTGATAGGCATGAAATAGTTACCTCTTATAGAATAACATAGGCTTCCAAAAAATATTTTTCATGTGATGTTTCAGTGATGAAGGTATAAAATTTATTCCCAGAGTTTTATGTGAACAATTTGCCTCTGAGACATTGTCAAAATTTTATGTAAAGCATCATTTGTTGTAAAAGGAGTGCATTGAAATTTATTTGGAATGCTGTATGGAACAAATCATGAATTCAAAACTGTTAGCATGTATAAATAATTATGAATATTTAGGCTTAAGCTTTCTTGAGTTCTGATATGTAAGTGGCAGAATACAAAACTAATTTTGAGTGTTATTTTATAATAATTCACAAACATCTATAGGAGCCACACAAGCTGCTGGATATTCCCTTGCTGAGTCGCAGTCATGAGCGGCCACCAATGCTAGACTTGAACTTTAATAGGTTAGTACTGGAGACAGGAGTGAGAAAGAATGAATGATTGAAGAATTAAGGTTAAGTTTATTTTTGAATGGAAGATCTCTTTCTTATAAATTTAGTAATTAATTTAGTTTTGCATAATTGTGTCGTGTATTATCTTGTCCACCCATCCATGGTCTTGGTCAGTGATTGCCCAGTTACCACCCACTATCCCCTGTGGCATCTTGCTGGGCAGCAACAAATTCTCTCCACCTCTCATGGTCTTGCACCCAGCCTTTGTATTGTGCCTCAGCTGTGCTGCATGCTACATATTATCTTGTAACAGCCTTTTATTTTGGTAACATTAAAATTATTTCCCAAAGAAACTGAAGCTTGTGATATATCTGACAAACAAGTTATTAGAGTCAGGGACTTAAAGTATATAGTAAAGGTATAAGGTAAAATTCCCGTTTCCATGCCATCAAGGCTTATTAGGGAATACAATGTTAGGCCCGTATTTTCCATGACCTTCAGCACATGAAAGTGTGATGTAAAGTATATGGACAGATATGAAACACACAAGATATTTCAAGAGCAGAATATGCTTGGCCAAAATATTATATTTCAGGAACAAGGAGCATGAATGATGAATCCAAGGGGATGCAATGTTTTGGTCAGTCTCAGACTTGAAGGTGTGGAATTAAATCCCAACCATCACATCATTTTCATCAGTGTTTTCACTAGTGCTATTGATATGTGCACTGTATATCATAACCTCCTTTGGAGGAGGAGACTGGAGCATTTATAGACTTGTCTGATGTGCAGTGAAGATAAACCTTTAACATTTTAAACTTTTCAGAACAATCATCATCATCATCAGGTACCGTGCCAACTGGCGTTGGCTATTATGCTTCTCCAGGGTACACAATCCTTCACGCAGGCCATCAGCTCAGTTGGTGATCTCCTCTCACACCATCCCGTCAGACTGTCCAGTATCATTTCTCTTGGTCTTCCTCTTGATAAAGATAAAAATAGATGAAATGAAGACTGCGGTAAAACTGTTAAAACTGATTCTAGTAGAGCAGAGACAGAGGTATAAGGCGTGTAATAAAGGTCAGAAGAAATGACACCAAAGCAATGAAACGAGCATGTAGAAGTGTAAAACAAACAACAAATCACTGTTTCAGTGATATGCCTTGGATGGCAAAACTAATGAAATGACAAATGAACACAAAGAAAGCACTCAGAGCTGGCTGAGATCTTCTTGGTTAGGACATCTAGCAATCAGTGCTACTAAGAAGCATCCTAGCCAAGAAAATCTCTACCAGCTAAGTGTCTTCTTTGTGTTTATTCTTTATTTTCACTGTCCTCGATAAAGCATATCACTGTTATTGGTCTGCTGTTTGTTCAGAACAATATAGAAGTAGGCAAATCATTTATGACAAAGTTTCTCAGACTGAAGGCCATGAATTCTGTTCATTCCCATGGCCACCACATTCCTGTCAGGCACAGTAAAAACAGGTATTTTGCACACTCCGTGTAAGAAAATGATCGCTAGCACACTTTTTGGACAACATCCAAGAAGACTTTACACACCTGATGGGAAAACCAAGAATCAAATAGATTACATTTTAGTGCAGAGAAGGTGGAGATCAAGTATAACATCAGCAAAAACTTTACCAGGTGCTGATTGTGACATGGATCATGAGTTATTAATAGCAGACATGAAGATAATGATAAAAAAGACAGGATCAAGACCACTCCGCTTTGATCTTACAAAAATACCAAAACAGTAATGGTATAGAAGTGAAGAACCATTTCGAAATCCCGATGGCTGTACAGGAGGAGATGATACCAGATGAATTGGCTATGCAGGCCAGAGATATCTTAATAACAACAGCTAAAGACATGGTTCCAGTAAAGAAAACACAAAAGAATGGATGGATTACAGCAGGCACACTAGAACTGATAAAACAACATAGAGAAATGAAGACACAATGGAAAGTGACAAACAACAACAAAGAGGAATATAAAACTTTAACAAAAGAAGCATGAAGAAACATAAGAAAAGACAAAAAACAATACATACAAGATTGCTGTGAAAGAATAGAAGGACATCAGAAGTATGGAAGAGATAGTGAAATGTTTAAAGAAATGAAGACATTGACGAGAAATGTCATACCTAAGCTAAATGTAATTTGTGAGGAGATGGGCAATACCTTGACAGAGACAGAGGAAATTCTAGAAAGATAGAAGGAATATTGCAGAGGAATGTATGAAACAACTGACTGTGGAAACAGAAATCAACAGTGTGAATTATTATTGGAGGAGAAAGAACCTGAACTGAAAATAGAAGTTTTATGGGGAATAAAGAATCTGAAAAATGGTAAATTACTAGGATGTGATGAAATAACAGCTGAACTTATTAAAGCAGGAGGAAAGGAATGTGCAACAATCTATCATGCACTATGTAAAAAAAGATATGGCATTCAGGTAATTGGTCAAAAGAATGGAAAAGAACTGTATTCATACCACTGCCAAAAAAGGGTAACCTGAAATTATGCACAAACTACAGAACTGTTGCCCTGATTAGTCATGCCAGTAAAATTCTGTTAAAAATAAAAATGGATAGACTTCGTAAGAAAACAGAAAAAGAAGTCAATGTGGTTCAAGCTGGTTTCAAGCAAGGAAGAGAATCAAGATATCATATATTCAATATAAGATTAATAATAGAGAATGCAGAGAGTGTAATATGAATCTATATTTATCTTTTATAGACTACTCAACACATTTGATACAATTAACATCACTGCTGTATCTAGACCAACAGGCAGCATAAGAATAAATGGTGAAACAACTTGGTTTGACATAAAACAAGGGGTCCATTGGGGTGCATATTATCGCCTTACTTATTTAACTTGTATACTGAAAATATAATGAAGAATGTTAGAGAAGATGTAGACAAAGAATATTAGGATGCCATAACAATTAGAGGTTATGAAATACCAGAGATTAGATATGCTGATGACACAGTATTACTATCCACAACACAAAAAGGAGTGGAAAAACTGATTATGTCAGTCCGTAAGTACAGTGAAGAGCAAAACCTCTATCTTAATGCAAAGAAAACTAAATTGATGACAACTGACAAAACAAACAAGGCAGCTGAAATATGTATCAATGAGGAAAAACTGGAAGAAGTGGAGAGTTTTGAGTATCTTCGATCACTACTAACTAATAATGGAGATATAATGAGGGACATTAAAAAGAGGACATCTGTCGCTCTTCAGAAAGTAAAATAACTAAAGAAGCTATAGAGAGGAACATACAGAATTAAAAAATACGATTTTTAAGGGCATGCATCTTTCACATCGCAACGTATGCCTGTGAGACCTGGACACTTAACAAAACAGCTGAGAAACACATAAATGGCTTTGAATGTAAATGCCACAGAACAGTTCTTCAAATATCATGGACACAAAAAAGAACAAATATATCCATACTTCAAGAACTTGAATATTGAAGAAGGCTAGCTAGTAAAGAGGATTAAAGAGAGAAAACTGAAATACTTTGGACACATTAAACATCATAATAATCTAGAGAAGACAGTCTTGGAAGGGTACATAATGGGAAAAAGAAAGAGAGGAAGACCAAGGTGAAGATGGCTGCAAGATATTGTTGATAATCTGGAAATGGATGCATCAGCAGCAGGGCATCTTGCTTACATCTGAGAGGCCTACAGGAGAGCTGTTAGGGAGGCAAAGTTCCGCAAGGGACATGCAAATGACTGACTGTATAAGAAAACTACCACAAAAAAATGGAGGATATCTGCCTGCACAGCAAGGTCCACTGGAGTACACTATACACAGAGCTGTCAATGGAAGAAGGGAAAACAAGATGTCACATGCAAATCAGTTCTATGAATATGACTTTTCACTGAGTCACTTCAATGTATAAACTCTCAAATTTAGAAAAGTACAAAATGTCCTGTGCAGGTACATTTCATCTGAGATTTATAAGAAAATTAGTACTTAAATGTAAATGTGAGTCAGTTTTGCTGTACAAAAATGAGCCACTGATAAACAGACTCTATAATGAGGCTGCTAAGATACAGTACTGTTTTGTTCTGCACTTAACTGATGGAAATGATGAACTCTATCACTGCCAAACAAAAATTTCATGATCAAACATAAACTTTATGATAAACACATCTCTGGTGTTTTTACAAGGAAATAGCTGCAGGCCTATATTTAGTTTATATAGTTTGTAATTTAAAGTCCGAATCTCAGCAGTAGATGAACAAACAACAAAACTAGATAGATACAGGTTTTTTTGTTTTTGTTTTATTTGTTTTATTGCTCAGAAATCAATTAAAAAGGCCCATGGTACTGAAAGAGTTAATTAAAATTAACTGTTGAGTATTATTTAGTTGTGTATCCAACATCTGAAAATATTTTAATTACACTAATGAATGTTATCTTGTTTTATAGCCAGCTATTTAAAATGCTAAATGAAATAAACTACTGAATATTATTATAACCTGCAGCAAACAGCTGTAGAAGTTTAATGAATAAAATAATGAATATTATCATGATTTGCAGTCTGCAGCTGTGAACAGTGAATATTATTATGATCTACAGCCAACTGCTGAAATTGTTTCAAGAGACTTACTACTGGGAGAGACTTGTGTTTGAGGTTCCCCACTTTGTTGCGGAGGTCTATGCCAAGAGGGAGGATCTTAGAAACTTGAGGGAGCAAGTTCTGCTGGTTGTGAGAGATTATAATAGGTAAAGTGGGATAGATGGCAATATCTGCCATGTCACTGTTGCTGCTGCTGATTATTTTTTAATTTTTTAAAATGTCTGTTACTAATGGTGGTAATTACACTACAAAATCAGTGACATGTTTTCCATGATAGTTAGCCAACAGTGATAGTTACATAGTATGGTCAGTGGTATAGTGTGAAAAGATGCATGTGAATGGCAAATCTATGGTATCATATACATGGTGTCAGATGTACTTGGAACATGTATAGGATGTATGGAATACTGTTGTAAGTTGCAAAAAATTAAGTATGACCACCTTGGAAACACCTGGATTTAGGAGTAAAAAATATCAGAATACTGTTGTTACTTGCAACAAACAAAACATGACCACCCTGGGTACACCTGGAGTTGGGATTAAGAAGTATCCCACATCAGTCACTCATAGACTGTAAAGATAGGAACAACTGTACTCCTGACTGAGCTTATGAAGAGTTTTGGTAGAGTAATCATAGTGAAGTCTTCAAAAGCCTTGAGAAAAATGTTGCCTGTAAGAGCTCATGTGAAGAAAAAAGAAAGGCGTTTTTGCTGGTTCTGAAATCCATAATATCCAGAAAAATTCACATTTGAAGCTGTCTGATGCATTTGTTAGTGAGGAGTTTTTTGTGAACATAGATGCCTCAGCGTATTAAGTCAAGGAAGGCCACATTTATATTAGACCAGACTTTTTTTTCTAACTTTCATCTTAGAGATCTTTCCTGACAATCTAGATAACTTGATTATGCTGAGAAACTGCTCTATCATCATAATAGCAACTTAGGATAAATTATCAAAAAAAAAAAAAAAGAAAAGAAACTAGAGCTCTCAGATGTTAGAAGATTACTGTAGGCCAGTTAAGAAAATAAACAGCACAGAGGACATCAACAGCAGGACATCAACAGCAGACTTACTAGAGCAAACCAGGCTTTTTCAATGCTGCAGACTATATGGAAATAAAAAAAACTAAGCATAAATATGAAAATCAGGATATTTAAGAGTAATGTTCTAAGTGTACTACTCTATGGAAGTGAATGCTGGAAAATCACCAAAACCATAGAAAACAAGTTGAATTCTTTCCAGACTAAATGTTTACGAAGAATTAGAAAAAATATTTTGGCCAAACACCATAAGAAATAACATCTTATTAGCAGAAATGCAGATGAAACCACTGACAACAATTATTGAGGAAAGACGCTGGCGATGGTTGGGACATGTGCTCCGAATGACTGACAACTCACTACCAAAAATAGCACTAAGATGGACACCACAGGGGAACAGAAGTAAGGATAGACCAAAAGAGACATGGAGAAGAACAACAGAAAGGATGTTGAGCAATAGAGGGCTCACCTGGGCAAGAGCAGAAAAAAAGGCGAAGGACAGGCTTTTGTGGAAAACCCTTGCGGAAGCCCCATGTGCCCTGGGCACTTAAGGTTCAGAGAGAGAGAGAGAGAGAGAGAGTTAAGAAAATAATTTTCCCATGACTAGTTTGCCATTTTTAACAGATTCGAATGTCGAATGGCTCTTGCATTTAATCGAATAGTAAGTCTTGTCTTTGCCAGAGTTTCTGGGATTTGTCAGAAGAAGAAGAGGAACAACAACAACACAATCATTCTGAACACTGTCCTAAATGACAGACTGAAGTCATGCATCAGTTCATTCACACTCACTTATCTGTTCTCCAGAATTACATGTTCAACGCATGTTTTGTTTGCTGCTGTACCTGCTGTTGTGAGTATGCTACTCCACACCATGTCACTGGTTGTCACTTGCCCAGTTTCAGATTCTACACAAGAATTCTACTCACCATTTTACCACATGCTGTAAAGTCATCAAACTGTCTCCATAGACTTCCACTAGCTGGTTATGAATCTCTGCAGCTGGCGCCAGCTTCATGTTCATAAATCATATCACAACATGGACCTCCTGTTTGGACCATTGATCCAATTTATCCTTCATTTTTAACTGATGGATGCCATCTAGATAGTGTGGTAAGGTACTGCCATCTGGCACAACATTGTCAATTGTTGAATACAGAAAATTCTACAATCATGCCTAATAGTCCAACATCACTTTTATGAAGACTGTAAACTTTTTGGAACTCCTCTCATATATGAATCATGTTTTGATAACAAAATTTTGCTGTCATACTGGATTTTAAATTTGCAAATATTGACTATTTCTAATTTCTGTACTATAAGGTGATCCATGATTGTTTCAGTAATTCGTTAATGTTTGTTTAAAAAAAATTATATGCATCAATTTTATAACTTTTTAGGATCATTGCAGCATTGTCCATTGAGGAACGAGGACTTTTTAAAGAGAGAATCCGCTTTCTGGATAAGCGTATCTACCCAGGTATAGCAAAACTGACCTGGTCAGTGAAAGGCTCTGTTGAGTATTTCATCAACGAGTGTCGAAACCATTGTGCCAATACCCAGGTGATTCACAGTTTGAGAACCTTTGAAAAAGCTTAAAGCATTTGTGATATTAATTCATTAATTCATTTGCATGTCCCTTGTGGAACATTGCCTCCTTAACAGCATTCCTGTAGGCCTCTCAGTTGTGAGCAAGATGGCCTGCTGCTGATGCATCCATTTGCAGATCCTCAATGATGTCTTGCAGCCATCTTCACCTTGGTCTTCCTCTCTTTCTTTTTCCCATTATGTACCCCTCCAAGATGGTCTTCTCTAGACTATCATGATTTTTAATGTGTCCAAAATATTTAAGTTTTCTCTCCCTAATCCTCTTTACTAGCCAGCCTTCTTCAATATTAAGTTCTTGTAGTATAGATATATTTGTTCTTT